>CM077813.1:80713249-81180749 GCA_039764185.1 Tamarix austromongolica | reverse complement strand
GGGTTATCTTTTGGACACCTAAGTATAGTAAAAGAGAACTTCTTAAGTATATCCATTCAAATTTGTGGGGTCCATCGAGAGCAATCTCTAAAGGTGGTTCGCAGTACTTTCTTACATATATTGATAACTTTTCTAGTAAGGTATGGGTTTATTTTTTAAAGTATAAGAATTATTTGTTTGGTATTTTTCAAACACTGGATGATCTTGCTAGAGAAGAAGACTGGGAAGTAGGTTAAATGTCTCAAGACAAATAATGGTCTTAAGTTTTTTGAGTAGATTTTCACTAATTTTTGCCAAGACTATGGACTAGTGAGACACAACACCTCTGTTGGAAAACCAAAATAGAATGGGGTTTCTATGCTAATGAATATAATCCTATTGGAGAAGGCTCGATCTATGTTATCATGAGGGGGGCTAGACAGAAAGTTTTAGGTTGAGGTAGTTTACATGAAATCATACCTGGTGAAATGGTCGCCAAATTGGTCCATAGAGTTGAAGAAACCTGAGGATTTGTAGTTTGGTAAGCCAACTAATTACTTTAATTTACATGTTTTTGGTTACCTTGTTTATTCTTATGTGAATGATGGTAAACTTGCCCTGATTTGTTACCTTCAATGAATCCTTGTTCCTCTAGAAGACTGAGTCTTGTGATGACATCTCTAAGAAGGTAGAGTAGAATAGTGATTTGAGCTAGGTGAAGGTTGAGGTTGAGTTGGATGATAGAAACCTTATTGATAGACCCACTATTTCTAAAGTGGGTGGATCTAGACATCAATTTGAGTAAAGGGGCATTGCTATAGGTAGAGGATGGATAATTATTAAGCCTTTGGTTAAGGTACGATTATGAAGAATTGGCTAGCTATGCTTCATCTAGTGTAGAGGCCGTTGTTATTATGCATGAGCCAGCATTATTATTAGAGATGCAATTAAAAGTATTGATTTTTCTGAGTGGTGTGTTGCTATGGAGGAAGAGATGGAGTCCTCATTGAAGAATCATATATGAAAACTTGTGAAAGCACCTAAGAATAAAAAGATTGTTGATTGCAAGTTGGTGTACAAGTTCAAAAAGGGAGATCCAAGGGTCAAGAGACTAAGGTACAAGGTTCATTTAGTTTCTCCTATGGTTAGGTATACTTCTATTTGTACCTTATCTGCACTTATGGCTATGCATGATTTTGAGTTGGAGTAGTTAGATGTTAAAACTACATTTTTGCATGGTGAGCTCAAGGAGGATACTTACATACGATAACCTAATTGGTTTGTGGTTGTGGGGATGCATGATCATATGTGCATATTAAAGAGGTCACTATATGGTTTAAAGCAGTCTCTTAGATAGTGGTATAAATAATTTACAACTTGTTTGGAGTTGTGAATCAATAGTAGTTATCTATGGTAAGTAATTATTTTAGAATTTTTTTTTCAAAATAAGTAATTATCATGGATAACTAATTTTAATAACTAGCACCAAACATGGGCTTGATCAGTTTATGCTTAAGTATGGTTTATCTAGAAGTGAATATGATGGATGTGTGTACTTGAAGGAGATGGAGGGTGGCTCTTTTGTGTATCTTTTGCTATATATTGATGATGTGCTTGTGTTAGCAAAAAATATATCTAATGTTGATAAGGTGAAGGCAATGTTGAAGAGTGAATTTGAGATGAAAGATCTTAGAGGAAGATGATCCTTGGCATAGAGGTCATTATAAACCATGAGAAAAAGCTTTTGCATTTATCACAAGAGTCCTATGTGAACAAGGTGCTAAAGAGAATTTATCTTATGGATGCCAAGACGGTGAACACTCCATTAGCTAATCACTTTATATTGTATGCTTTGGGTTGTCCCAAATCTAAAGAAGAAGAGGAATTTATGGTGACTGTTCCATATTTGAATATTGTTGGTTGTATCATGTACGCTATGATGTGTACTTGGCTTGATATTTCTCAATCTATTAATGTTGTGAGTCGACATATGTGTAACTATGGCAAGTAGTGAAGTGGGTCCTTAGCTACTTGAAGGGAATGCCATAATCTTGTATTAAGTATGGGAGATCGACTAATTTTCTAGTTAGGTTCATGGATTCTGATTATGGTAGAGACCTTGATAAAAATAGATCTACTAGTGGATATATTTTCTATCTTAGTGGTTCAGCTATTAGTCAGAGGTCTTTCTTGCAGGAGATGAGAGCCTTGTCCACTATTGAGGTATTGTATATGACTATAACAGAGGCTTTTTAGGAAGACTTGTAGCTTGGTGGTTTAGTATGAGAGTTGGGTTTGGCCATGGTGCTCCAGTCTTTTGTGGTGATAGTAGGAGTGCTATCTTTTTAGCGAAGAAGAAAAATTCTTTCCATCGTCGAACGAAACACATCGACATCAAGTATCACTTTATTTGGGATACTATTAGTACAAAGTTGTGTTAGAGAAAATAAGACAATAAGAGAGGAAATAGTGCTTTGATTGTCCATCTTCATTCTGTTTAGGTTGTAGGGATTTAAAGAGTCATTGATTGTGGTTTTATGGTGAGGTTTCCAACCATCTCATTCTTTGGTTTACTATTTTTCTCATGCAGGAAAAACCTAACTATTGGTATGAAATGACTAACATGACATTAGAAAGAGAATTCAATTTAACTCTTAAAGATTGGAATATGCCTTCTAGTAGTCCTAAGGCTAAAACTATGGCAAATACTCTTAAATATAGAATGCCATCAAAGAGACAAGTGGTTGGCATTAGCACTAGACCTGGTTCATCCCATTGCATGTGGCATGTTGGTTAAATTTGATTTTAATGGTTGTAAATGGGGATAGGTGCTCAACCACATCGGATGACTTGGTAAATACCTATAACATAGGAATAATAGAATGAGAAGTGGGTCATCTCACTAACATCAATGATGGATGTAAATTTCCTTAGGATGATATGGAACTCTTATACAGTCCCTTTTGACCTCTGTGTGAGGACTCCTTACCCAGAGGAGAGGATATACTAGGCCTTTATAAGGTGGGTATGATTCTATGAGTATCCCTTCTTGAACGACATGATACTTCCATTCTCGGAGTTGGTAGGGGAAAATTTAACCAACTTTAAACCTTTTCCCTCCTAATTAGTCCTTAACACTTGGAGGCGCCTATTGGGTTTGGTTTTTTCTGGGAAAGTTGATGCGTGTAACCATGGTTTACATTTTTTATTATGGTGTTATTACTCTGAGGTCCATAGCAAATAGGATAAGAAGGTGTTTAGTTTTGGCATCTTAGATCATGAAAAATTTATTCTAGGTTTACCGACCAACAACTATGATTAGAAGGACTTGTTTTTCTTAGTATAGTGAAAAGGGGTTATCCCATTGATCTCTTTCACAAACATTCCTAAGTTTTAATTATGTGTTTTCCTTATAGGTCTCTAAAATAATAATGGGAGAGGGAGTCCCTCAACTATCTTTTGTGAGCGAATCAAGAAGCTCTTGGGAGTAGCTATGAAGGATTTTCATTGGGGTATGCTTTTAGGAGTAAAAATTTTGAGTGATAATGAACCCTTGGCTCACTAATCTACACTCGAGGTATTCCTCCGTAGCCTTATTTTCATTTTTCATTTTTCTTTGCTAGAGGTACTAGGACACCAACTATCATTTGTGAAGCCCCTAACCTCATAAGAGCATCATTTTGCATACATCATCATGAGCTTTTCCAATAGTTCCTATGTGCTATACCCCTTAGGCATAGTACACTAATAGGTGATTAGAAGATGTGTTTTTAGCCACTAGAGGGCTTCTCATCCATCAAGTCACATGGCCCCGACTCCCATACTTGAGGAAGGAGGGACTCCTCACATCATTGAAAGTAGGGGGTTTGATGTTAGGAATATCATGGTTTGGTAGAATAATGTGGTTGGGAAAGATCCTCCATCGATCCACATTGATACGGAGGGTGATTCAGGGGAAAGTATGGTGCTATTCTAGATAAGGAGGTAAGCTCATAAGAGGTGGACCTCGATGAAGTAGGGAATGGATCTAGGAGCTAGAAAGGTTTTGTGGAGGAATATTATCATGGATGGAGGTTGAGAAATGGAAAAGTTGTAACCTAAAAGGAAAATTAGGGAAGGAGGTTGAAAAATATTTCAAATTGGTATTTGAAATTAGGTGAGCAGTCCTTTACTTTCCTTTAAAAATAGGGGAAGGAGGTTGAATGATGTTTCAAATTGGTAATTTGAAAGTTGAAATAGTATTCCTCTACTTCCTTTCAAAAAATAGGGAAGGGGGTACTAAGGTGTGATGACGTTTCATAATTATGGACACTCTACTCCACTTTACTTTTTGGAAACACGTCTTTCTGTGTAGTATGAGTGGAAGACATTTCAAGTGTGGTACTTGTAAAATTGAGTTATTCTTGGAGGTTTCTTATTCTATTGGCCCATTAATTTAGAGGGTATTTTGGGTGTAATTTTGACCCATTTGGTGACTAGGCTGGTTTCCTTATAGTTAGAACATTTTGGAAATTAGAGTTCTTGCATCAATACACACTTCATAATATGGGCTTAGGTCATCGCGCTTATGGGTTAGCTTGAACGTTTTAATTGATAAAAGACATTTAGGAGGTCATGTTGATGGCATTAAGATGGTCGTATCTCTAAAAGGGAGATTTACTACATTAACTTTGGATAGGTATAATTATTACTATCATCCTAGGGGGTTTAGTGTCCTATGATTGACACACAACATCTATGCATTGTATTTGACATTATCATTAGCCATTGTTCTGTTACCCTCTTGGTGAGGCCCTTGAGCCTCTAAAAGGAAGGGTGTTGTGGTGCATGAGAGTGTATCACAAACATGATTTTTACACATAGAACTAGGGAAACTCTTCTTTTACAAATATAACTTCTTGCTGGTTTGGCGGAATCACCAAAAAGAGGACACAGATGGATCTTGATTCAACAACTCCCATGTTATGAGTTATGATGAAAGGAAGCTCCCATATTCCCTAATCAATGATGCTTTAGGGTATCACTTGTTCGTGGACATATGCTAAGAGAGTTTAAGGTAAGGGGAAACTGGGAGCATATTTTTATTGATATTGTGATCATTGTAGACATGTTGCTGAAGTATATCAACAGTGCTTACATTAGTGATCTTTTTGTGCTTTAGGCTTCCAAGGTAAAAACTTTACATACATTCTTAATTTTTTTGGTCATAATAACACTAGTAGTTAGACATTTGCTTATCATTTTTTCTTTGTAGGTTATTTATAACAACGTTATTTTGGCTACCGAAGTAGAGAGACTTCAATGCGATCTAAAGAACAACGAAGATGTGCTTTTTGGGTCTAAGGAGAATCTTGATTTACTTAATATAGCTTTAGGAAAAGTGACCTATAGTTGGCTAGTGCTCGCTGGTGGATCGAAGAGTTGGAGAAAGATGGGTTTATTGGGCCTCTGTAGTTAGTAGAGTGGGTCTCCTTATTAAAGAAAAAGTATACCTAGTTATTTTGGGGGATTAAATAGAGGTGAGAGCGACGATCCCTTGGTCCAATAATTGATAAGGGACGTCAAGGCCTCTCCTGATGGTGTAGGTCAAGGTGATGAGTAGTTGTGTTATTTGAGCATTTCAATGTCAGCATTAACTACCTCTCCCTTTGGGGATGATGGTGCGGGAACATCTTATGTGGCTCTCTCTTTCCCAACCCTTCGGGTATGTAAGTGATAGTGGAGGTCTTTGAAGGACAAACAATAGGATAGTTATGTCTGACATCCCCTACATAAGTTGTGGGACTCCCTTCTTCCATTTCTTTGAATGAGGGAGGTAGATTGTATGTGTTCTCCATGCTGAGTTTCCAACTAATCCTTAACTTCACACCTATCCAGGTTGGGGGTGCTTGTTTATTATTTTTTTTGTGTATGCTTAGTTTTGCTACATGTTTTTTTTTGCATAAACATATCTTGACCATCGTTTAGAGGCGTAGCCTCCTAAATTTGAATTTTGTAAGTTGTATTGATGTAGGCAGGGCTATTCATGTTATATGACATCTACTTATCTGATCTAATATCCGAAGTGATATGATCCGAAAAAGTAAATAATTGATTCATTTTTTTTTTCAAATCAAATATATGATCTGGTTAACGAAAGGTCAAACAAACTAGATATTTGATCCAACAATACAAATAATATCCGATCTAAAGAAAAATATTTATATATATATTTTTTTAATTTTTAATTTTATATATAATTATATATAAATAAATTTAGATGCCTGTGTGTGTATAATTTTTACTTATTGGAATTAGTATTTGGGCCAAAATTTAATTTAGTTGAAAGTATATATTTGATATAATTTCTTTTTATATCTAATAGAATTCAATTATATCTTGTGATGTAGCAGCTTTAATTTTAGTTTTAACATTGGATATTTGTTGAGTAAGTCGGATATTTGATTAGCGGATCGGATAGTATCACATATATTTGTGATTTGGTGGTTTTTTATATTTAAAATTTTATTTGAATAATATTGATTATATTTGATATCTGATTCGAAAATTCAGATATTCGATCTTTTGGATGTCCGAAGTTTCAAATCAAATATCAAATATCATTTTCAGATATTTGAAATTTCAAATATCCAAAATATTAGATATTTGAATCATGAACAATCCTAGACGTAGGTAGGAATTTTTTATGAGTTATGTCATTCATTTCCTCATTGTAAATATTCTTGCAAAGACAATGAAAATTTGAATTTATCTTCATTCTTGACTTTGTTAGGTTGTATGTTTGTTCGCTATTCGGGTGGTTGTTAGCTAGCTCAACTTATTCATTGGAATGTCTTTACTTTATGTTCTGTTTTGATTTGATTTTTATTTTTATGCTTTCACTTCCCAAGTTCCACGTAGAACCATTTCTAAGCTTTTTCTCTCTCTTTATTTTGGTGTGTGCATCCCTATTTTTGTAGGATGGCAGCTTCTAGATTAAAGTGGCATCACTTAATGTACTTTGCGACCCTATTTTCACGGGGGTTGGGAAACCATTTAGTTTTTGTAACAACCTATTTTTTAGAACTTGAAAATTTTCATTTAAAAGAGTTAATCGTGGAAGCTAAAATAATATAAATAAAGGGTGTTACTACCACACTTGTTACAAGTACAGTATTCTCTACCATTCTCATACCAAGTGGCGAGGCTAAAATCATTACTCCACTTACAATTAATAATATAATTGCAAGAAACATAATAGAGAATACAACATCTAAGTATTGTGCTAAATAAAAGCAATATTAGCGAATTACAAAAGTCAAAAGAAAGAAAGACAAGGGGACACAAGCACCCAAATACAATTGAAATCAAATATACAAAAAGAAATCGGATAACCCTATACTCTTAAACTGAACTACCAACTTTCAACTAAACTCAGAATTTAATCTATAAAGGCCACTGCTCATTGAATAGGTAGGGGCCCGTGAAAGGAGCCCTTCAGTATAACGATACTAACCAACCCTTTATATTAAACAAAAAGTAAAACCTAACATGGAACACATGCAAGGCATCGCAATAATAGATTGTATAAAACATCATAATGTACATGTGTTAGTTAAAATACGATAATTATTCATATACCCACATATCATCAAAGCCATATACTATTCATACTCGTTCATCTAGAATTAACTAAAACTTATCAATGGAACATATAAGAGATGCTCTTTGTAGTAAAATTAGAAGCAACATTAATCCCAAAACTAAGAAAATAACAACATATCATATACCTCATTATCAATATTAATAAATCTCATAACATAGGCAGTTTTATAGGAGCAAATTAATAACAACTTATCGCATCACAGGTAGGCATGAAGGCAGCTACCAAAACAATGGTAGGCACAAAGGCTACTATCGAACCATAAGTGGGCACAAATGATATTACTGAACTATAGTTAGGCACAAAGGCTGCTACTAACAAATCTAATAATCTATCAATAATTTCCATTTTTATTCAGTTGAGGGGAGGCCAATCAACCTAGGGATACTAGGGTACTCTAGTGATATATGCACACCAAGGTAGCACAATATCCTACCAGCTATCAACCGAAGGACGTAAAGGTACATTGGTTGCATTGGTACATGAAGATAACACAATACCCTACTAACAAAGACACCTAATCTATGCGTACATACCTCCAATCAATCCGCATAACAATATAGAGTAAGATATAAGGCTTGGATGGAGTATTAAGGCACACCAACAAAAATCCGTGATCAACCGTGGGATAAACCACATCATTAGGGTAGCAACCCCTAAAGAGCCAGTTTCTGATCTCGAAGTCTTTCAAAGTATTAGTATTTTATTAATGTGACCATTAAATCACATACAAACCACATAGATTCAAATTTTCATATTTAATTAATTCTACTCATTTTCAAATGTTTAAGAGACAACCATGATCAAGATCATTACTAGGGTTAATCATAAAAATATATTAAGGCATCTTAGGCTCAAGTATTCACATTTAGGTGCATCAGACCGAAATTGACCAAAATACGCCTAATGCCAAAATTACCACATTACCATCCTTTTTAATTACTAAATCCATTTAATTTATTAAATTATCATGAAAAGGATGAAATATAATATTTAAATTAATTTATCATGTAGTTAAATTACCATATACGACAAATGACCATCTTGTGCTTATTTAAGATTTTGCATATAGAATTCTTGCATACATATCTAATACATTCATAATCACACAGTCTCATGATTAACAACATATAAAGCATATTAGATATGCTTGTCATGGTAAAGCTCATAATATTTATAAAATGACCAAATTACCCTTATGGCATACATCCATGATTATTATTTCATAATTATATCTAAACATACTTATCCTATCATTTTCCATGTGCATGTCATACATTATCATAAAAATCATTTTGCCATAATTTTGTACTCAAAATATTTACATATGATAACATGCTCTTTTTACTAATTTTTAGGATATAATATATAACACATAATTAAAAATTACAAATTATAATTAACATATTTCAGGCAAAAAAACCTTAATGAGCTATCATGAAAACTTTACCATTTTTTAATAAGGTATAAAAGTTACTTAAATTCTAGCAAAAATATAAAAATAGTGGTATCCTACAAAATACTACAAGGTCCCACTAATCAAACTTCGTACCAAAAAATAATATCAAAATTACCAAATTAATATTTAATAAATAAGATAATACTAAAATATTTATTTATTAAAATACCCTTACATTTCAAAAATTAGGTAACAAAATTTTGTGGGGAAAAATTCTCACATTGCGCATGTAGTGTGAGCCATGCATGAAGGAAAGGGGGTTGCTGGGTGAGGGTTGTTTGGTGTTAGCTGAGGAGGAAGGGTGAGGTAGGGGTGGTGGAGATGTTTGGTGCTCATAGTATCCACCTTTTTATAAATGTGTTGAATGAGAAATTATGCCATTTGTTGGTGTTTGATTTCTATTTGAAACTATGATTGGTTTTGAGGTAAAGTTGGATTTAAAATGAAGCTAGAAAACTAATTTAACCTAGTTCTCAAGCGGACTAATAAGCTAGTTCCATGAACCAATTGACTGGTTCGTCGTTTAAGCTAAATGGTTTTTACTCGAGCAAATCAATCGACTGGTTTGTAGAATAATTGACTGGTAAGCCAAATCAATTAACTCGTTTGTCACATTGAGTCCATTTTTGAAACTCAAAATTTTCAGAATTTCTTACACTAAAATGGAATCTTGACAACTCATCTAAATTGTTCCTAAACGAATGTTATCCTTTCTTATGACATATTTGGCCCGAAATACTACCTCAGATTGATCTGAGGAGTCGATTTGGATAATTGAAGAGGAAGATGACCTTAGCTTTATCTTCTTCCACCTCTCTCCTTTATACACGAATCATTGCTTCAACTTTAAACTCAATTATGCTTAGTTGGTATATTCGTTCCACGCTGACCTCCTATTTACCCTCTTGTGTTTTGCATTTTTGGACCAATCGACTTGCACTGTTTTTAGAATAACCATTTGAGCTCTAGATAATAGGTCACAATATCTTGGACGACATCTATCCATTCAAACTCAAATCCAAATGGTAAGAATTAAGGTTTTCGATATGTTTATAACCCTACTTGTATGTGTATCAATTTTTTTGTGCTATAAATAACCCAAATCTCCCCTTTATTCACATTTCTTTCAGCCACCAAAGTGTTTTAGCTCTCAAGCATTCACCTTATTCTTCTCCACTTTAAGCCTTACATTTGAATTCTTTTACTTTTATAATATTTTCTCTAGCTCCCTCTTATTTTAATTGTTAACTGAGAAAGATTTTGATTTCCCTTTCTATTTCAACTTCAGATTATAAAAAGTTATGTAATAATTTTTGAGTTAAACTTGTTTTTTTTTTAAGGTTTTGAAAGTTGAGGATTTCACAAGTTGAGTTTTCTTATTTGAAGAAAGTTTTACCTACAACAAGTAAGTCATTCTTACTTTTGAAATGTGTTATGATTATGCTTGCATGTTATAGAACCCTTAAAGTTTGATGTTATATGTTGGTATGAGTATATAGCTTTTTAGAAATGGTATTAAATGGTTAGATTGTGCATCTTGAGATAAAAGCATATTTTTTTGAGAAAAGATTAGGTTGTGATGACTAAATGGTGAAATATGCAATTATCATAAGCTAGAAATGTGTTATATGATGTTAGACCATGTTTCAATTTGGTATGATAAAGAATTATAAGCATGATTTGCATGAAAAAACATGTTTTTTGCTATTGGAGGGTAAACTGATCGATTAGTTTGGAGTAGCCGATTGATTAGTTCCTAAAATAGTCAATTGGTCGACCCAACCCATTGATTGGTAGCCTATAGGGACCTTGGTCTTGCTCTCTGGTGTAAGACATTGACTTGTTGGGTAGAACCAATCGATTGGTCTATGAATAGTTGATTGGTTTGTCCAAATTAATTGACCTTATCTTACACTAATTCCAAATAGATTACAACTGTATGACTCAAACCTCTTTAGGTATTGCTAATGTGAACTTGTGCTGCTTGTAATGGGCTATGTGGTCTTCAGAATGATTAACCCCATCATATATCCTTTGATGGGTAAATATGAGCTTTCTTGGAATGTCCACCTTTACAATAACATCTACAAATGGAGAGTTTGTGAAGCTATTGGGGAGGCTTCTGTTGATTAGTGTTGGTATATAAGAGGTTGGATGTATCGTTTACTTGAGGTTAGTCATCTTTTGGGTAAGATCTTCTTAACTATATTGTGACATAATTGTAGGATGACATTCTACATGGAGAGAGTAAGAGTAGTTAAATTTAGAAATTGTCTTGTAGAAGGGTGTCTCAGTAGTGGTAGCATCTCCAAAGGTGAAATAGTATTGAGTTATGTAGGATTAAGCAAAAGGGTTTAGAATCCTACGTTCCTGAGCCTCCACTTGCTCAATCTCATGAGGAATTCCTATGACTTAGGTGGCTGAGGAAATATTATGGAGTTGTATGTATAGCTTCCTAAAATCAAATGGTGCCATAAGGACCATCAAAGCTAGTGCCTCAAACACTTGGGAAGAGGCCACCATGGTTAACACAGATAACTATGCACTATATGATAATGGCATTATTGGTGATAGAGTGAATTACAAGAGTTTGGTTAAGTACACCATGCTTTGAATTTTTAAGAGTTGGTTCTCCTTTTCTAAATCTTGGACGCATTTTATGTATTACTTATTTTTCTAGGTGAACAACTCTAATTGTAGCTTGGTAACACTTGTACTATATTCTGGCTCATTCATTTGGGTAAAATTCTCTTAAAAGAGGTTATTGCACTAAACTCACCATCTTTAGGGGGAGAGTGGGGGATATATGTCATGGTTAAAATGTGTTGATCACTTACACCCTTAAAAAATCAACAAGGCCTCATGGTGGGCACTAGATTGTAAGCCCTTGCAATCTATAATGAGTGTATGGATTATACGCTAGTGGATTACTGCCAATTTTCCTTCAAGAAAGATAGGGAATAAACTTTTGATCATTAGAGGGACATCAACATGGTGCTAGCCTAGGGACACTTTGACGGTCAAGTTAGTAATGTAAGAAATAATTAATGTGAATGGGAAGAGTGTGCATGCCAGAGAGAGAGAGAGACTAAGATAACTTAGCTATTAGGTTGTACAGGTGTGGTTGCCAATGGTTGAGGGTTGGAAGTCCATATTTGGAGGCATTTACAAGGGTTTTGTTTAGGCTTTAACAGGAATAAAGTAGTTGATAGCTAAAGGAGATGGCAATAAAATACTTAAAATGGGTAGTAAGTTTTGAGTTCTTGGTAGATAGATGAGATTGATTAATTATTTTTTTTGTTCTCTTTCTTTGGAGGCCTTGATGCTCCAGTATGTATAGAGTTCACAACTCACAACATACCCCCAAATAAGGTGGGATACGGATTTTATTGGAGGATTCCAATATTAGGAAGTTAAGGGGAGTTAGGTCACATTCAAATGGAGAGGCGAATAACTCAGTGTTGAATCGATCTCACTATCATTGTGTGGGCTGATTTGGTCAAGGTTAAGGCATCACCTTTATGAAGTTTTGGGTTACCTAGATTGTATATAGCTCTTGGGAAAAATAATTCTAGGCTGGGTTAAAGGACTAGATTTTTCCTACATAAAGACCTCTTTTAATTAATTATATAGCCTGACTAAATTGTAAACACCTACAATATTTCATGCTTCATCTCCAATGCATAATTGTTTACAACTATATATATAGTGACAGGAGAAGTTTTCAACCCATTATATAGTCCATCCCTTTCATACATGTTGAATATTCTAGTAAGAATTTGAGAACACATAATGAATGCATAAGGCAACAACGAGTATTCTTGGTGTAAACCTTGTTACCACTTTGAAGGTCTTGTGTGGTTGACTATGGACAAGGATGGAGAATGATGAAGTTATAGTGCATTCCATGATAAATTTTAAAGCACGACCTCAAATCTTGAAGCATTGTAGTGTCATCTTCAAGAAATCCTAATTGATCTTATCATCAGCTTTAGAATTATCCACCTTGGGAGCAAAGCATGCTTTTATTCATTAAAACTTCTTGATGGAGTGGACAATAGTATTTTGATAGTCATCTATGATATTTAAGAAATATGCTTTAGTCAATTAGTAATAATATTTATGATGATTTTGTTGATGATGTCACATAATGATATTGGTCTAAATTCAATAGGAGAAGTTGGAGATGTGGTTTTGGTATAGAAACAATAAAAGTGTGATGAAGGATATGAGGAATAGAAGTGGTGTTAAACATATTTGTGAAAAGCATACAAACATATTCTCTTACAATATCCTAGCATTTATTATAACACCTTGACCCACATTGGTTGCAAGTATCTACTTGAAACACTTTTTGGATTGATGACTTCCTCCATAAATAAACTCAAGATTTTTGTAGTATACTTTGTCCTTACTCACATGCTACTTGAGACATTTTCCAAGGGGTTAACTATACTTGGAATACTATAAGATAAGCATTCTTAATTATAGAGTTCTCTAGCAATGAATTTTCAAAATGAAAATAGTATATTGTTGATATAAGTAGTCATGTCAATCCTTTTAAACCTTCATCACCTACCACATAATATTGGCTATTACATTTATTGTAAAACAATACTAGGATACTATCAAGTTTAGATGACTTGAGTGCTCTAATAGACTTAATAACATATAAAATCTCCTTATTAATTGGTGGTACTATCAGTGAAGCTAAATTTTAAGATGATGTCTTTGATTTTTTTCTATAGCGAAAGGTTTTTTGAAGTGGTTTGTGAGGGCGGATGTGATTTTTGGATGGCTAGAGGACCAATAACTATTTGGTAGTTAACGAAATTTAATGGTGCTTTTGCATTTTGTATTGGAAGCACATATATATATAAACTTTATGCATTGATCCCCTTCTTTAATCCAATTATTATTATTTATTTGCTATCTACAAATTATATCTTCTAACCAGATCAATTAGGAAAGTTTTTTGTTAAGTTGCTTGCTCTATTGAAAAGCACCATCAGAGGAAGGGAAGCATTGAAGTTCAAGGATGCTATTCTTGTCTTTGACTATCTCCAAGGAGAGGGAACATAATTTTTTTAACCTCAATGCACAACTTAGGATGGCATTATTTGAGCTTTAGAGAGTAATGAGTTTGAGGAAAGTAAGCTTTTGGTCCATAAGTGCTGAATGGTCTATTTGAATTGATGATATTGTATCCAAATGGCTTCAAAACATCTAGGTTAGTGGGATCCCAATTATAGTTATCTAAGTCGAGGAGAAGAGGGGAATGGTCACTCTTTGTCATAGGACATACGGAAACAATTACCTTTGGGAAAATAGTGCACCCCTCATTAATATCATAGGCTTTGTCTAAATAATCCCTTACATTATAGCTTGGCTGCCAATTGTTTAACCAATATAAGTAGGTTTTATGAATCTATAGGGGTATAATGATTAAGCATTTGATTTAAGCAGATGGTGGCATCATATCATAGCCAAAAACTTTTCCTCCCTACTTTTCACTGGATCACTAATGATATTAAAGTCCCTTATAACATCCATGAGTTAATGAATCTTAAGGCAAAGAGTTATAGCTTTTTCCAAAATATTATACATCAATGTTTTATATAAGATCATATATGCATAAAAATATTCCATAGGTATGAACAAGGGTTGTTAGTAATTGATGTAATTATTTAGTTAAGGGATCTATCATTAACATGGCGCCATATGTCATTATTCCAACAAAGCCAAAAATATCTCGATTAACCTTGAGATGGGACAACAAAGTACTTATCAAAGACTAGACAAAGTATAAGGGTGGAAGAGGTAGAAAATGAAAACTTGGTTTTATAAAGGAAAAGGATACAATGTTTGGTTTATTTTAGGAATGAATTAATAACTATAATTAACACGTCATTCTTGGCCAAGCGAAAATCCCATGAGAGTATCATTGATAGAGTGGTTGCTTAGGAACAACCATGGAAAGCCATGTTTTCTATTTTTTTGGGTGATATTATTAGCATTATCTTGTAATTTTGCTAATGGAGGGGAAGTATGGTTTGGGTATGATGAAGAGAGGCTAAATTTGTGAGTAATGTGAGCGATCAACTAGTTGATAGATGAGTTATTAATAGGTATAATAGTCGAAAGAAGAGGGTGGTGTTGGAAATTATAGTCTTGGTGGAAAAAGATGTTCTATTTTTGGACAAAGTTAGTTAGGTAGTGCAAGGAGGGAAGTTCAAATAGTCATTGCGGGAGGAGACAAGTCAAAGTTCTTGGAAATTCAAGAATTACATGTGGGTATATAGGTTATGAGACTGTGAGAGTGACAGAGATAGTTGTAATGAGGAAGTTTTAGTGTGGTTTATAAGGTTAGGAAGGATTATCGAGATAGGAATTTAATGTGAGGGATCATGGTATAATAAGGATAAGAGGTGAGAAATAAGCATTGTGGCATATGCCATATTAACATGGGAGTATGCCACTACCCCATTGGTTTAAGCGTAGTTACAATTGTCAATCTCAAACACATGAGGTAAAATGTTATCAAACATGTTAATTGACATCAATTATTCAACAACCCAATTATTATCCAGATCCATAACATTGTTACAACTTACAACCCTTTGTTTTTACCCAAACTTTAGCCTTAATAGAATATTTTCTTCTAAGTCGAAGAAGCTTTTCAATTCCCTTTTTATATCTATTTTTTGAGATTTTTCTTAGAAATAATTGTGGGTGTCAAAGAATTTTATGGTATTTCTAATGCACCCATAAAACTAGCAAAGCCTGGATAGATGTTCATACTTCAGTCTGATGAGAATCTCCTTTGTTCTATCTAAGTTGACAAGTTTGGACTTATAGAGAGGATGTGAGATGTCCCATTGAACTTTAACACGCTCATACTTCTTCTAGCTCTCTTCATCTTTACCAAAAAATGGGTGGGCATAGCCTAAATCTGATGCAACATCACAAATGATTTTGGGTAATGAGTAATTGACATTGTACTCCATGAAATTGGACCCAAATGTCAACATTTTAAAATAAATAGTCATCTAGAGATTTGTAAAGTGGACATTCCTCCAATGTAATCAAGTCCTCGTTAGTACCCCAAAGAACATCAAGAATGATATGCTCTATCTATATGGGAGATTCAAATTTTAGTAAGAAAGTAGACCTCGTTTAATTGGATATCCATAGTTTCCTTGTGAGCTTTCAAATCTTAGGCATAATTATGGCTAGTGTTTGTGGTGTGAGTTTATAGTTTTCAAAAAATTTTATTTGTAAGATATTGCAAAAATCAAATGGAGGTTCTCATGTCTAGAATATATGGCTGGCTTGGGTGAAGGAATGAAGTTATAGAGGAGGGCGGACATAATTTCTTCATAGTTGTGAGAAATAGCAATTAAAGACAAAGCCATAGATTAAGGTTTAGGATAGGAGATTAACTGGTAACATTTTAAGGTTTGGGATGGGAGATTAATGAGTAGGAAGAGGAACAACTTGAAGGTAAGCATCAATGGAGAAAGAGAAAATGTAGAATATTAGAGATTAATAATTTTAGAGAGAAGTCATTATGAGCGTCACTCTCATAAAAAAGTTGATTCATATTTCTTTCTTATTTTCTACAGACCGAACATGATAATGTGAATAGATCTAGCAAATAAATGAATGTTTACCAAATGAATCAATCATGTGAATGTAAATTTAACGACAATAATAATATTAATAAACTAAGTAATTATATGTTTTCCTTTCATTTGTTTTTATAGGTAAGGCTATATATAGTTGAAACTTTTCATGTTCTTTGAAAATTTATTTTGATACTCTCACTCCCTCATTTAATTTATAGGGACTTTGTGAAGACTAGTAAATAAAAGTGTATAGATAACCATAATTGTTATAAAAGTTTTACAATATTGAGAAAGAGATGAGGAAAATTTGAATCTAAAACATTTGGTGTTTAAGAACTAGTTATAACCATTAGGACAAAGCTTAGCGGTTTTTTTGGCATTCTTTTAGGTTTCATATGGATAAAGTTGTTTTAAGAGGATTATCATTAAAAAATGAATTTCTACACTTCCTTAGTTTAAATATTTTTTTTTGGATATTTTAAATTGAACTTACAAACTTCTTAGAATTTTTAAACACCTTAGTTTATAGATTTTATATTAAAATTCTTTTTCTTTAATGTTATCTAAATAATGAATTTATAGCTAAAAAAATTAATAATAAATCATTTTAAAATTTTCATCTTTTTAAAAACTCCTTAATTTCTAGAGTTTTTCTTCTGAACTCTGCCTTAGAAGAATAAAAGTAGACACTACTATATATAATGTTAGGAAGAGGTGTGTTGGTTTCATGTAGACAATTTTATTTCATTTTGCGTAAGTTGGATCAACCAATTGTATCTTCTTCTTCTTCTTCATTGAATACCCATTTGGAGGGGGATTAAAACAAATTTCATTAAGGCACATTTTTTTGCCTCTATTCATTTTGGAAAATTTCTTTTGGTAATAAAGTGAGTTTTTAATTCACCTTCTTTTATATATTTTATTTCCTAGTTCGCTAAAGAAAGAAACAAGATGATAGTTTTAAGGTTAATTTCTTCTTAGTTTATCTCAACATAATAAGATGAGATAGATATATATAAATAAGGTAGAATCTAATTTTATAATAGTAGTTATTGTGATAATTATACACACATAACAACTTTTTTTTTCGTCACATACAAAAAGATAAAATTAAGATTATATCAACAAAAGTCTGACAACGGAAGTATAGTATGCAAAGGATGGTCCCAACAACAACATTATGGTCTACGCTTAACATGTCCAATCCCATTTCCATGGTTAGCTACTGGGCCTTCATGAAGTCTCTATATCTGAAGTTGTCTTTCTTAATTATGGACCGCTCATTTAGCCCAAACCATACTTTCTGTTCTCCGTTGCCCATTTCTTGTTCACCTGATGAAACAAAGCGCGCCCTCTTCGTCCTAGTTTTGGTCGGGACATCGCAATTCTCGATCGAAATAATATATATATAAAAAAAAGTCAGGTAGACATCGCAATTACAATTATTTTCACTTGTAAGGTCATCATCTCGTTAGTTATTCTTCTCGGTTATTAATGGTATGATGTATTCCTAATTTTGTTATTAATCCATAATTAAGTTAACGATTGGGGAAGCCTATGCGTTCGATAGCATCATTGTCATCGTTCGGTTGATTCTACAGATTTCTTTAAACTATTTGTCTCGAATAGTTGAGCTTCTTGCAAACATAATTGTGGAAGAAGCAAAATAATAATAATAATAATAAATAAAAACGCTTTGGACTGCCATCTCTTTTCATGGCGGTGCAAAGAAGTTTCACCACTGATAGGCACCTAATCCGGTCTTTCCGTTCTTTCACGTTTGTTTTTGGAGCCATAGGTCGTAATTTAACATTCAAGAGAAAGTAATTAACCCGCGTGGAGAGGCTCTCGAATCATGATTCATGGCCGATTTTGAAGGATCGTTGATTAAAGTATATTTGGTCTTGCATTAGAGTCTTCATTCTGCTACAAGGGCCATAAACCTCGAACTTTGTTTTAAGTTTGCTGTTTTACGGCATTTTAAATGTTGTACTGAGGATAAGCGCCAATCTTTCAACTTTTTACTTTTGAAATCAATGTGCAATGAGTTTATGAACTCTGCCGATGTATCCCGTGAATCTAGGTTAGTTCCAACGCTGATGCTGATTGCTGAATGGAGATTGAGGGCCTTTCAAGGGCAATAATTATGGTCCTTATTTTTGGGGAGAGAACCTACTTTTAATAACCATTTCGTAGTATTTTTGGTGTGGTGCTGATTTTCAGATTCCCCTTTCAAGGAAAAAGTGATAATGGTCATATGGATATCTGAGCATCATGTTTATTCCAAGTGTACTAGCCCTCAATCATCCTGCTGACAAAAGTTTTCTAGTTGAAAGAATTTTTGTGGGAACTTTCTGTCCTTTTCTTAGATCAGCCTTTTGCCTCCCCCCTTCTTATTCTGATAAGTTTTGCATTCCTTATCAATATCCGCAATATCGTCAATAGCACTGTCATCTGAATAGGCTTTTAATCGTTATGTTTATTATGAATAAAGTGTAGATACCTATTCCTGTCTGCCTTCTTTCAAGTTGCAGTATAGCTATAGGGTAGTTGCCTTGGTGTGATAATAATTTACCGGAGACTATCATTTCAGAGATGCATCGATATGAGATGAGGGCTCTCTTCATGTATGCATTAATACATGTTGGACAATTTCTGGCTTGATACATGTTTGTGATCAATATCAGATGTGCCCATATGTTGTCAACTGGAAACTTTTGTAACTGGACTGTTATCCTACCCAACTGGACCATTTTTCTTTTATCTTCTGTAAAAGATAAATGAAAATAAAAGAAGATAAAAGAAAATAAAAGAATGTCCCCATCCGGTTAACAAATCTGCTTTTTGGTACCATCTTATCATATCCTCTATTTCAGACTATTCTCAATCAGTTGTTTGATTCCTACAGCATGTCTCATTCATTTTGCATGAATGCAATGCTGGAAGTGAGAGCATAAGATTTTTAGGCATGGGAGGCTAGATGCAGTAGTCACTATTCAGTATTGTCGACCAGGCATTAGGATGCGTTGTGATTATGAGAAGAACTGATGCTGCGAGCAGAATATCTGCAAAAAGGTCAGTAAGAAAGGAACTTTAAAGCTTCTCTATGATTGATTCAATCCCCACAAACTTTGGATTATTCGCACTAGCATGTTCTTCATGTATAAAAAGGATCATATCCTGTAGCAGCAGCGTCTATATGTTACAAAGAGGCAATTGTACCAAGTTTTGATGCTCACTGAATGAACTTGTATTCATGCAGTGATTAATTAGTGGAAGTTCAATTCAATTATTTCAATCAGAAATTAGTTGTTCTCGTACTGAAGATTCTAAGAATTCTATCATGTTCTTGAGATTAAGAGCCAAGATTTCTTTGGCTCCCTATTTAAAGGCTATGGTTATATGTCCTGGATAAAATTCTAAAACTTTATAGTTAAATTCACTTAGTTCTCCATTGTCAAATCTCTGGCCTTTTATCATCCAAAGAAATTCTCATTTTTCTAGCATGTTCACAATTAGTCTTTATCCTTGTAATGTCACTAAATCATAAACTCAAACTTGTATCTTACTTGTGATTGTCGAATCACCAACCTTTTTTCGTCCCTGAGAATGATTCTTGACAAAGATTGGTGCATTTGTGTGATTTCTGTTTCATTGAAATTCGATACTATATCATGGTAATTGCTGAGTTGGGGCACCAGGATTCTGTGAATGTGGTGAACGAAATTATTGATATGTTATGATGTGGAACTAATGTGCCCGGAGGATGATAATTGACCTAATGTACTAAAATAGAAAAGATGACTCTTTCATGCTTTTCAAACATGTGTGCAGATTTTGTAACATTTTGTATGATGATTTGTCAAGTTCACTACGGTAAAATGTGGATGGAGACTCCTGGTTTTTCTATCCTGCTATTGGTACACTTTTTTTTTTTTTTAGCTTTAATTAGGCTTAGTTCTCCACATTGATAGAATAATTAAATCATAGTGGCGGTCATACCTGAGGATTTTTAACGAATTCCTTTTTATTTTCTTTGCTATGTAGTATTTGTCAAAATTGGATTGCTTGGAGTATGTTTGAATGTCCAAATAAGCTAGCTTTTAGCTTATTTGTTCCCCACAGTGTTTTGGTTTATGCATAAGCTTTTTTAGGTTGAAAAACTTTTATGCTTCATTTGGTTCTTGAAAATTTATATGGAAAGAAATTGAAAAGTAAAATTTTTTTTTTTTCAAACTTTTCTCTAGAAAATCAAACAACTACAATAATTTTATTTGTTACTATTTTTTTTAATCTCATTATCTCAAATAAACCAAATGCAAGAAAATGTTCTTCTCTTAGCTTTTATTTCTTTTCTTTAGATCTTTTTAAGAACCAAATGGATCCTTAGCATTGTTTGACACATAAGCTTTTTTTTGGCTGAAAAGCTCTTTGCCTTGTTTGGCACACATGCTCTCTCTCTCTCCTCTTTTTCTTTCACAAAAGAGGAACTCTTTGCCTTTAAGTAACTTTTGAGCCTAGTTTTCAGATTTTCAGTTAGTTGTGTCAAACATATTTTTAGTCTTCATTATAATCTCTTCCAATATGATGTACCATACATACATACATACATATATATATTGACATGTAACATGTTATATGATGCATCATTGAAAATGTGATATGCTTAGAAGTTAGAACCTTTAACTATATATTGAAACAAATATCTTCCTTGGTTCACTTGAAACTATTCTTGTTAACTGTGTCATATTATCATATTGTCCAATTTGAGATGCTTATCAACTTAGGAGACAATGATTGAGGAAAAGAATTACCTTTTGTGCCCGAGGGAGACATGAAATCATATTCTGATCCCTCTCCACCCAAACCCTGCATCATATAGACCTCTTTTAAGAAAAAAAAAAAGGAAAATATGTAGCGAAAGAAAAACATTTGGGAGAGCACTTGTGTTATGAGGGAGATGTCTGATCTTCTCATATTCCTCTTTTCATTTGGCTGTGGCGGAGGAATAAAGGACGAATATCTTCTCATTGCTGCTGTCCTGATTGCCATTCTGCTCAAAATTGCAGGGAAGTGGGAGCGTGATAAACAACATAGACAAATGATGGCAGGGAATGCTTTTACATCAAATGTCACTGATGTTTTCTCTATGCTTAGTTGCTGTCATTTTTCCTCTTTTGGTTATTAAGTGATTGTCATTTGGGTGTGGGCATTTAGTTATTCTCCACCCACAAAATCAGATATATTTTTCCTAAATGACGACAGTCCTGCAGACGTTAGAATTCTCGCTCTTATCCTAATAAATTTGCTATTACTTGTAAGATTTTTTAATGAAAATGACTAGTGTCATTCTTGTCATTTCTTGTGTGTTTCCTCTAACTTCCTTTAATTACAAATCTATTAATTTCATGCACCCAATTAAAAGCCCTTTTTAGGAGGCTTCTGCTTAGACCCTCGTAAGCTAAATATGATTTGTACTAGTTTTGTTACAACAATCAAGGCGAAATCTATTAGTATAAAGGATGTAGAAAAGATCAAGAGCACAAGGCTTGTTTCACTGTATCCAGGGATCAAGATAAAGAGCAGAATTAATGGGAAGAATTGTTGATTTTGTTCATTATCATTTAAAGTTTCTTGTGGAATACCGATGTTGTTTGCCTTTCTTTGTTGTTGCTTTCTAGTGCACCTTAAATGAATTTTTTTTTTCTGGATTTTGGGCATGCTTGTATATAGGCTAAAAACGGAAGAGTAATTACTTTAGCCCTAATGCTGAAGATCCTAGGGACCAAAATAGAGCCGAAACTCAGGTCAGAATATGAATAGGTGCCGATTCTTCTTTCCATTGCACTACGGAGAGAGTTCACAGTCGATTTTGTGATTGACAGGTTGAGGGATTGAAACATTGGGATCGGAATCGTAGTGATGAAACAATGCCCCGATATGGTTGCAATGCACCACCGAGTCGATTTATATGCTCGTTATTAAATGTAAGTCATCTTAGAATTTGAAAATAACTTTTGACCATTAATTTTTAATATATATATAGATTAAAATTAAAAATAACAGTATTATAAAAATATTTTTTTATATGAATATAGCAATTATATTTTTAAATCAAAATATATTTTTTTTTTTAGAGAAATCAATGGTTCTGCGATGATAAATCGAAGGGAATACATATCGGTGGTATTTCTCTGTTGTGATGTGTGGTTTTCTGTCTGTGTCTCACTTATTTCTGCGTGCCGAAAAATGTAACCAGCCTTTATATTCTCAACCCAAGCTGTTCTCTTGATAGTACATATGATTACTAATGGGATTAAGCACACCATTCGTAGACCTAATTGTGGGTAGGAAAGAGCGGTACATATTATGCTTGCTAGCTTATGCCGCCGATGTGCTTTGGTGGATTCCACATCTTTTATTGCTCATATATAATTCTCTTCACTGATGGAACCTAACTGCTTTTGATAAAGAAAACCAAGGCATACATGTAAATTCAGGCGGCACGAAAGTAGGCAGTATCAAAGGTCTGATGTTTATTTTAGAAATTGCAGCCTTTCTTTAGTCAGTGAACAGATTACTGATTATGACGTTGTTACTTTATTATATTTGCATTCGTAATATATGATTCTCGGAATCACTTGCAAAGTATTGAATTTAAGCTGACGACCTTGGCTTTTGTGGCAGTAGTTACCGATATTGCCTAAGCTACTAGGCAACTATTACCGAGTGCTGTCCCTTCCGACAGTGCTGTTTTTATTATTATGTAATTCCTTTGTTTCCATGGGAGAGAGGCCCAATTCTTGCGCAAACCCCGGCACCCCAACAACATCCTTGATGCTGCATAAATGCAACTGGGAGCCTCGATCGCGGGCAACCTTTTTTTTTTTTTTTTTTTTTTTTTTTTAATAAAGAACTCGTTCAAGGTTTATTTAAAATCTTGTTTATATATTTATTAAATGTAGTGGTGAAAATCCCATACCATTCATGTTTTGGTTGTATTTAGATCGGATATGTTATGTAAGTATGCTGGATTTAGGTTTTGTCAAGTATTGTTAGGGTTTAGGTTCAATTTGAGTAATAATATTTCAAATTGGGTCTATGTTAGGTCGAGTTGGGTTCGAATCTAATCCATTAAGATTTTTTAGGTTCGCGTTTAATTAGAGTCTATAGATTTCAGGTTAAATCGGGTTGATTTGAGTCTATAGACTCCAACTTGTCTTTGGTTCGAGTGAAATCAATTCACTTCAGAATTTGTATTGACATTAATTATTATTAATTTAATATAATGAATAAATTAAATTTTATAATTTATTATTATTGTTATGCTTATTATAGTAATTTTTATTATAATAAATGTAATGGTATAAGACATATTTATCACAAAATATGTAGTAGTTGTAATGATGATGATACTACTAATAATAAAGTTATTATTATTAGTAGTAGCATTAGTATTATTGTAACACTCCAAAATTCACTATTTTTTTAGCGGAAGAATTTAAATTAAAACCTGTGAATTATGAGGATATTATCACCACACTTAGTACCAGACCGGTTCTCTCCGACCGTTTCAGTGTCAAGTGCTAAGACTAAAGAAAAGATTGACATTAAATTCAAACCAAGACTTCATAAAAGAACTAGAATATCATAATATCAAAAATCAGAGTACGCGTAAAAGAATTATAATTAATAATCACAAAGAGATATAATTGTACAACTGTTAAAAGGTTCATCTCAAATACTGAACACAAAGTAATAAATTAAAAAGGATAACTCTGATACAAAGAGAATTAACATAATTGAAATAACATAACAAGAAGAGTAAAAATAGCCACGACACTCTCGAACTTTGAGCCAACCACATGCTCAACACTCAGCCCTACCGGCTGTCTTGCCCACCTGCATAAAGTCAGAAGGGCATACTACTCGTGGTCGTGGGAATGAGCAGCACCCATGAAAAGGGTGATCAGTACGCTACGTACTGAGTAAGGTAACCGAACACTAAGGCCAACACATAATAGCACATAAATAATGCAGAATAATAATAGAGCATAATACTAACATAATAACGTAAATGCATGTGATCATCCAGGTAAAAGTACAAAGGCCCATATATAATCCAATTCAATTACTTAATTAATCTCTGATCATAAGTTGATTCACATCATACTTTTTATCAAATCCACGTGAGTACGAAAACCCCACTATTATAGCCGGTGGATCAGTCTCCAGGATACCGTAGTACCTGACCACTATTATTCGCAGGTGGATCGGTCTGGCCCCATCTCGCATGGTGTTCCACTGTAAGTAATTAGTGTATTTTCCATGTCTTGGCACAAATATGTTTGGTTTTGTTGAGCATGGAATCCCCCATTATTTATAGCTGGTGGACCGGAAACGCATAGGTACAAAGCCTGACCACTATTATAATCGATGGAGCGAAAACATATAGGACATCATGCCCTAACCACTATTATTCGTCGGTGAACCGGTTTGGGCCCGACTCAACAATCTTTCACTTTACATGATTAATGTCTTAAGTATCTTATTCAAAGGCTTTCACCTTGGCCATGCATGAATCACTCCCTTTACGCTTCACACATCACAAATCATAAAATTCCACCCCGATAATTACACTTTAATCACCAAATACACATGATACCACAAAAACTCTAAGCAGCCACAACAAACCCTAATTGTCCACACAAACCCTAGCTCGATCTCCTGCGTACCCTTATATCGCTCCACGTACTATTTTTCATCCAAAGTGTTCAAACACCCAAACAACACTTGCATTACCTTCCTCACACACCAAATCAACGTTTCATACGTAAATTTCATGTCTATGCAAACCATACACATCCCATGCAACCATTCGAATTTTTTCATGCAAACCCTAAGCTCCCACAAGAAACCCTAGATTCAACCATGCAAAATCTTAAATTCTTTCATGCAAAACCCAAGATCCCGTCATATAAAACCCTAAATTCAATCCACACAAAACCAAATATTCAAACCATACAAAACCCAAAATTTATCCATACCAAACCCTAAATTCAAACCATATAAAACCTCAAAGATTCATCCATACCAAACTAAAGATTCATCCTTACCAAACCCTAAATTCAATCTATACAAAACCAAAGATTAGATTTTCCCATGATACACCATATATTAGATTCTCCCATAATACACAGTAGTCTAAATTCTCCCATACAAATCATAGATTATTTCTCCCATAAAAACCATAAATTATATTCTCCCACACAAAACCCTAAATTTTTTATTTTATTCTTCAACTCATGAATTATTAAAATACTTAAGTCAACTCACATCCCTTGGTCAACTTCTTTTCCCATCCTCCTTTTTCATCCTTTCTCCCACACAAACCACATCAACACCCTCACATGCATGTAGGGTCACAACACATATCATCACATATACATAATACATATGCCATATAACAACACAAGAACATGCTTGAACTCTACGTCATACTATATACGAAATAATTACAATAATAAACATAGGATGCATAACATATAAAGCACATAATACACATCAACACACAATAGACCTTAGTAACACCCTTACCTAAAATGACACCGGTCTTGGAGCACGCTCCTACGCCTCCTTAGGGCTTTGACTGGTCTCACCTATTTGAGGGAAAAACTAGAATTAGATTCCCTCCTACCAAAAAATACTATTAATTACTGACTTATTCTAATACTAGACTTTTGATAAAATACTAAAATAATAATAGCAAAAATACCAAAAATAATATCAATATTAATATTAACAAGAATAATAAAAATAGTAACAATAATAATAATAAGGGATTTACTCAAAAACATATTGAAATAAGGGATCCGGCCCCTTTACCAAAATAATAATAATAATATTAGTAAAATAAATAACCAAATTTAGTAATAATAATAATAATGATGAAATAATAATAATAATAATAATAATAATAATAATAATAATGATGATGATGATGATGATGATGATGATAAAAACCATAATAATATTACAGAATAATAATAACCATAATGGTAATAATAGTAAGGATAATATTCAAAAATAAAAAGAAGTAGGGTTTCTACTCTACATTAAATAATAATAAACTTATTAAATAATAATAATAATAACACTAATAATAATAATAAATGCTAATGATAAAAATAATGATAATATTAATAATAATAAGACTTGATATTTATAATACTACTACTATAATTCAAAATAGGCACAATAGGGTTTCAACCCTATATAGAATAATAATACCAACAATGAAAATATTAATAACAACAACAACAACAACAACAACAATAACAACAACAACAACAACAATAATAGCAAAACTAATAGTAAAGTCGTTATAATATTAATAATGAAATAATAATAATAGTAATTCAAAATAGTAATAATAAAAATAATAATTATAATATTAAACACATAATAATAATAATAATAATAATAATAATAATAATAATAATAATAGAAACAATAAGAATAGTAATAATAAAATTGAAATAAAAAATACAATAGGGCTTCAGCCCTCAACAGAAATAATAATCAAAAGATTAATACTAATAATAACAATAATGCATATTAAAAGTAGAAATAATAATAATAACAACAACAACAACACAAATAATAATAATAGTATTTATATTCATATAAATGAAATAAAATAAATTAAGGCTTGTAAATAATAGGGAAGAGGATTGAGAGGGTCTAGGGTTTAACCTTGGGCTGGTGGTGATAGGCGGCGCTGATGAAAAGGGATGATTCCCTGGGTTTAAAAAACAAAACTAGACTCTAGGGTTGGTAAGGGGTATTTATAGGGTTCAAATGATAGGGTGAGGTCTGTGGGACGACGAAGGATTAGGCAAGTAGGGTTAGGTTTCGCCGGTGGTAGCAATTTTCGGGGCAGAGATTGTGCGCAGGAAAGAGAGGAAAACTGCGTGAGAAATTGGAGGTGGATTGGTTCAAAATGGCTGGCGAGTCAAGGGGAAGAGAGAGGAAGGAAAACGGTCGGTCAAAACGGGAGAGATCGGCTGCAAAAAACTAGGGCGGGGCTGCGGTTGTAGGTGCTCGACAGGAATGGTAGGTGCGAAGGAAGAAGAAGAACAAAGATGGGGGGAACCGGGTGGTTTGGGGAAGAAAGAAAAGAAAAGGGAAGGCGGGTGAACTGGACAGCGACGGTAAAAATAACTAAACAAAATGCAGCATTCCAGGGGAGAAAGAACCAAAACGCGGAGCGGAAAAGGGTGGAAGATAGGAGACGGTCGCGTGGGCTGGGCTGCGCCAAAGGAAAGGAAGGAGGGAGGGGCTGGGCCATAGGAGATGCAGGCCCAACGGGAAAAAGAAGAGAAAAAAGAAAAGAAAAAAGGAAGAAAAGAAAGAAAAGAAAGAAAAATGAAAGAAAAAAGAAAAGGGAAAAAGGAAAAAGAAAAATAGGAGGGCTGGGTTGATTAAATAAAATAAAATATTTGGGATATATAAAAATTATAATATTTAAATAAAATAATATTTAAATCCCTTTGTAGGCTAATTTAGGGTTTTTGAAAGATTTTCCATAAATTTCATTTTAATTAGCAAAACACCCTAATTTTCTTTAATTAAATTATTTATATAAAATTCATATTAATTTGGAACTATTTTCTCTTTCTTATTTTAAATAAAATAATTTATTATTTAATTTTCAAAATAAAATCCTTAATTAGCTAAAATGCCAAAATGTTTCTAATAAAAATTATTTATTATTTTCTTCTTAAATAGACCTAATTAATTTTTATAATAAAACCCCATTTAAATATAATTTTTAAAATTATAAATTTTTGGGGCATTTCAATTATAGTTATTGTTATAAATATAATTATAAATATTATTATATACATAATTATAACAATTGTTATTAATGTTATAATAATTATAACTATCATGGCAATCATAGTTATTATTATCATTATTATAATTAATTATTATTATTGTAATTATTATGATCTTTAGAAATATAATAATCATTGTTATTTTTAGAAATAACAATATATATTTTGTTATTGTCATTATAATAATATATATTATAACTATTTTATTTACAATTATAATTTTTATGTTTATAATAATACTAATAGTAGAAATTTCTTTGATATAATGTGATGATGCTAATATGATATTAAAATAAAGCGAAGAGAATAAAGTCTTACTAGTTTTGTTTTATTTATTATTACATGGGACGCATATTATTATTTTTACATAAAATTTTATTAATAAGATAGGCTATGGATATTAATATAGTTATTTATATAAGGTACATTGTTACCTTTGTGGATTAAATTTAACTTTAGTTTAGATATATATCCTGGTATGGGTTGGGTTCTAGTTGGATTATTTTAAGTGGGTACTTTTAGGTCGTGTTATTATTGGGTTTCTTTTTAGATATGGGTTAGGTTCTTGCGGAGTATTTTTTTTTTTGAGTCATTATTGAGTTGAAAAAATTCAGGTCAATTTTGGGTAATTTTAGGTTTCAGGTTGAGATTGAATTTACAATTATGAATCTAAATTATGTTTTAGGTCAAATTATTTAGATCGGGTTATTTGGGTTGGATCAACTTTACTAGGCCCAGTTAAATATCACAATGTGCGTGTGTGTGTGTGTCTATATATATATATATATAATGGTATTCATATGTATATTTATGATATTTAGTTTTAACTGAGTATCATGTTATGTATGAATGAGTGGAATATAATCAAATTAAGAATAACATTTCTATTATAATCCGTGTTCCTACCAAAAAAATTTGTATAAATGAGTTAAGTCAATAATTAAACTTATCATGATACACATTAAGACTTGGTTGACTTTAATTATTGGACCTCAAGTTGTAATTAGGTTTGATTTGACTCGTTTAGAGTTGGAACGTTAATAATTAGCCTGCCTAGCTTAAACAAAAGGTGGATTGACTAAGGTTATGTTTGATTTGAGAAAAATAAGAAGGAAAGAATATAAGAGAAATTAATTTTCTTTTCTTTTGTGTGGTTGTTGATTTTTTTTGTTGGAAAACATATTAATAGAAGTAACAAAAATGTGAATACTAGTTAATAAGTTGTGCTACTCATATACATTTGCTTATAGTTATTCGTTAGTATTTTAATAATAGTAAATCTTATAGTTAAAGTAAAAAGATAATAAAATAAATTTAAAAAATAACTTCAATTAGGGAGCAAGATTTTTTCCGAACTTTCTTTTGTTTTCCTTAATTTTTTTATTAAGGAAACTATCTATTGCAACTTTCACACTTTTTTTCCTTCTTATTTTCTTTCTTTATAACTTTTTTAACAACCAAATACCTTAAAATCATATTTCATCCCTTTTTTTCCCCCTTCTAAAGTTTTTTTTATGAATCAAACAAAGCCTAAATAAACCTATACACTATCAACCTTATCGATAAATACAACAGTTTAGTTAAAGCGTTGGAGATTAGTTTCGTGGTACATACAAGATCATACGTTTATGGGGACGTGAGCTTCTCCCTTTTAAGGAGTGAATTTAAAGTTGAAATTTGTGGGAACTTACTCTGACACTTTGTATGGTGGTAATGTAGTAAACCACATTTTATACTTCGTGTTTTGTATAGTGTGATATTGTGCTTGGAACGAGAAAACATGTTTTTCTGAAGCGATTTTCGTTCGTTTTGAAAAATATTATCAGAGATGATCTATAAAATATGTATTCCACCACTTTTGTGTATCCCCACCAAACACCGGGAGTAAGATTTTCTTTATTATAAAGGCAAAACTTGAACCGTAATCCCAAATAATTTGTAACGTATTTCTATGATTTTTACAAATTATTATTATTATTATTTCATTGATATATAAATAAGGCAAGGAAGACATATCGTTATATATATATATATAAACAGAGTTGTCTAGCAGATAATATACAGATAAATTTTTCCGCCTAAACTATATCCATTATTACTAATCATAAATTACTGGTGTCATATATTATTGCTAATTATTGTTATTGCTAATTAATAAGACAGAATAATTAATATAACTATTTATTAATATAATGCGACTACTCATCTCCTATGTGCATTAAATGTATATAACTATTCATTTACTGCACATATGTCAAACAATTAATTTTAATAAAGTATTAACTATATATTTTCTAATCAAATATTTTCTTAATTAATTATCCGAACATATGCAGAAAACTATTCGTTTTCTGCATATTAATTGAATTGTCGGACTATTCATCTCTTGCATATTAACATATAAATAATTAATACACCAAAGTGCATATTCATTTGCTTCACATGCATATATCCATTAATACAATGCGACTATTTATTTTCTATGTGCAGTAAATGCATATAACTATTTATTTGTTGTACATATGTCGAACAACTAATTTTAATAAAGTATTAATCAAATATTTTCTAATCAAATGTTTTTTTAATTAATTACCAGAACATATGCAGTCAACTATTAATTTCTTGTGTATTAATTGAATTGTCAAACTATTCATATCCTACATATTAATATATAAATAATTGATAAATAATTAATACACCAAATAAAATGCATAAACCAGTCGACCAACACATATGCATCTGCTGCCATTAATACAATGCAACTAGCAAATACATATAACTAATTTTAATGAAGTATTATTATTTTTCTTTTTTTTAAGGTTAGATCAACATCAATCAAATATGATAATAATAATAATAATAATAATAATAATAATAATAATAATAATAATTGTTTATAATAATAATTTTATTATTTATTATTAATAATATGACTATTATTATTAATATAACTATAATAATTACAACTATTAATATAATTAATACTAATATAATTATTTATATAATTTTGATAATTACTATCATCATAATTTATAATATAATAATGATAATTATTATGATAATAATGAATATTAATATAATTGATTATTACTATTATGAATATTATCATGATTAATAATATAATTATTATTAAAAAAACTAATAATAGAACGACAACATTGGTTATTATATAAAAACAGAGTTGTTTAGTAGACAATATATAGACAAATTTTTCCGCCTAAACTATACCTATTATTACTAATCATATATTATCACTGGCATATATTATTACTAATTAATAAGGTCAAATAAATGATGAAATATTCCTGCATATTAATTGATTTATCAAACTATTCATCTCCTATGCTGCATAACAATAAAATGATATTTATCTCCTGCGTATTAATTGAGATATTTATCTATTGCACATATGTCGAACATCACATATTAATCAAGAATTTTCTTAATTAATTATCTAAAAATATGCAGCCAACTATTCATCTCTTGCGTATTAATTAAGTTTTAAAACTAATGAATATATGAATGTAACTGTTCATCTGCTGCACATATGTCGAACAACACATATTAATCAAGTATTTTCTTAATTAATTACTTGAACATATGCAACCAACTATTTATCTCCTGCATATTAATTGAATTGTTATACTAATGAACATATGAATACAACTATTCATCTCATACAAACAGTAAATTCATATAACTATTCATCTTCTGTCATTAATACAGCACAACTATTCATATCCTATATGCAACAAATGCATATAACTATTCATCTGCTGCACATATGTCGAACAATACATATTAATCAAGTATTAATTAAGTGTTTTATTAATTAATTACTTAAACATATACACCCAACTATTTATCTCCTACATATTAATTAAATCGTTAAACTATTTATTTCTTATATAATAATATATAAATAATTAATACACCACCCGTGTAATGCACGAAAAAATGTAACTAGTATATATATAAGGCAAGGAGGACATATTGTTCTATATTTCTACCACATGGATTAATTCTTAAAAGTCAAATTCTCAACTCTAGAACTTCCACGGCCCCAACGACATCATATTATGGAGGAGTTATGTTACGACAAATACATTAGCGGTATAAGAGGTTATTATGTATTGTACTATCAAATATATGAATGATTCAAAGTGACAACCTAATAAAACACTCAAATTTTTAATGGGGCCATATAAATTACTAACCAAAAGGAAAAAGGCTTCCACATGGATTACATCCAAACGTAATTGTCGAGGTGTTTATGAGGAAGTTTACAGGGAAAGTTAACTCTTGGGGTTTGTAAACCAAACCAACCCTAATCTTTTGACATTACTATATATTAGTGTTTATTTTGGACTTCATATATAGAATTAAATGCATATAAAGAAAAGAATTTCTATTCATTTTCCCTTTATTTCTCTTTCTCTCTTTGGAAAATGAACGTTGTTTAATTTTTTTGTTAAAAGTCAATGATTTTAATTTTTAAAATGTTAAGACTCCATTATGGGAATTAAAAAAAACTTATTTTTTGATTCATAATTCAACAATTAAACACAACATAATATATTATACAATCTAATTGATACATAATACTATACTTGAAATCACCCAAAGTATATAATATTCTACAAAACCTTGAAGTACTAAAACAATTTCAATAAAATTTACTAAAAAATTGTAGAAAAATCCAAAACAAAAACTCGAGTATAATAAAAATCAATAGAATTAGTAATAAAATTTTAGAAATTACATAATTTCAAAAATAGTGGAAATTCTAATTTTTTGATTTTGAACTCCTTTTTTTAAAAAAATAAAAATAAATTCTCAAAACTCAAATGATGCATACATTTTTGTCTTTTGAAATTTTCTTAAAATATCAAAAGAAAAAAAATATTCCAAAACTTATAAAGAACTCCAAAATTATATTAAAATTAAATAATTTCGGGAACTCCAAAATTTAGTAATATTCATTAATTTCACAAAATATTCTTCAATTTCTTATACATTTCTAAAAAATGCAAAATTTTATTAAAAGGAAAATTTTAAATGTTAATAATATAGAATATAATTATAATGTTTTAAAATAGGAACTTCTCAGTTTAATATTGATTATTATTTCTTAGAAAATTTTCAAAATCTAGAGATTGAAGAATGTATTTTTTTTTGAGGTTTCAGAAAATATATTCTTTTCTATTCCAAATATTCTAAAAATATGGTTTTTTTTTTAAATTTTGAATTGATAATGCATTTTACTCATAATAAATGTAAAAAATAGTTTTAATTATTATTCAATGACTTTTTCTCAATATTTTCTTTATTTAACTAGTAAAATATTTAGTCCATGATAAAAAGTTGTGATTTTCTTTAATAGGAAATAACCCCAGCAATCATTCATTGATATTTATATGTTGGCATAGCTATAAGTTTGGGTGGTGGAATCCAATCACAATCCAAATTGTAAATCAGAACAAAACAAATTGTAATTTACTAGATTGGTTAGGTATATTATTTGGTTAATTATTGGATTGTTTAGAATTTATAACAATTATTTTGGTTACATTTTTTAAAAGTAAATTACACTTTGTATGCAACAAACTTCATATCTATCATATTAATACTATTAAGTAAAATATATTTTATATAACTACTTACAATTTATAAGTTCTATTATATGGCTTGTAATTTAAAACTTCCTTATCATTCTTGTTATCTTCACCTCATATTCACTCACATATTTTTTGATGTTATAGAATTTATTTACACATAAATTTATACTAAATGTTATATTAAAATTTAGATTACTTCTAATTATAAAATATTATTGAGTATTCATTTTAAATTTTCATTCATAAATCAAGTATTAAAATACAATAATGCTCAAACTTTGGTATGCATAAACTAGAATATGTGCACAATTATACTTAGAAATTATGGTTTAGTATGGTTTGAGATTTTTTAAGAAATGATTTGATTTGGTTTGAAATAATTTCAAATTGTAAAATTAGGAGTAAAAGTTAGGCTTGTTTTGGTTTGAAACAAAAATCAAATCAATATGAATTTTGTACATTCCTAGCTATGAATGTATCATAAAGAATCTCAATCTTTTTCCTTCAAAAAGTTGGTTATATCTACATTGAAATTTTACACGATTCTTTTAAAGTTAGAAAGATGAATACGTTTTCTCTCAACTATTCATCTTTCTAAAGAAATGGGTGCAAATTTTACCTATTTAGTACTCTAAAGAAAATGCTTCTATTTTTTTATTATTATCCTTTTTATAATTTTTAAAGAGTGTATTAAATAAGAATTGGTCTTCCAATTTTATCCTTTATTTTTTCATTTCCCCAAAGAAAAAGAGTAAAAAAATAATTATTACATGCCATGAAAAAATGAAAGAAAAAATGATAAATATAATAGTGAGTCTTTAATTTTTTTCAAAGTGACAACATTTTTTAATACAAAAGAAAGTTTAAAATAATACTCTTTTAAATAAAAAGGGAGCATATATTTCTTTAGAATTTAAGGGTATTGTCATTTCCTGCATAAGTTCCTTTAATAATTGTGTCCTATCAGTTTTTCAATCTAACAACATATATCACCTTCCTATTAACATTGGGAATATGTCTAAGGATGCACTAGTTTTTTTCCCTTTGTCAAAAGCATTTCCTATTTGATACATCTAGGCATATATAATAAGTTATCTTTCAAAGGTGATAATCTTATCTATAAAAGTAATTATATAGTGTTATTTCTATGTTGGTAGATTTTTCCTATTTACGTTGATGATTATATACTCTGTGTTTTATTTTTCAGACTTCATATTATAAACAATTTTTTTTTACTTCATCATTGAGTAATATATTTTTTTGGAGATTATTCTAGTCCCATTGATTATTATGCACTTCCGCATGTATTTTGCCTAGTGCATCCTAGTACACCTAATAGTTTGTGCCCCAAAGTGATTTTGCTTCTTTTGGAATAAATGCTATCTTTTTGTAACAAGTATGTTGTATAATAATACTATTTTATGACATCTTATCCTAATATTATGGGTTGCATTTCATAAAGCAACAACATCAAAAGTTGAAATGGCATATTCTATTTTTTTGGGGGGTAGGTAATGATAATTTTTTATTACCTACCAAAAATGAGGGTTTATGTACACTACTATATAAAAAATATTCCATACTAATAGAATATTAAGGGAATTTATCTAGACTATATATTATAACAATATAATTCTCTCTATTTTGTGAGAGTATCATTAGCGCTGCACGCAAATGCCAAGGAAGTAGCATTTTGGCATCTAGGGATGTTTTTGGTATTAAACCATTAAACACTTTGATGTAAAAATAAAAAAAGTGTGACCTTTTCTAGTCGATTTTGGGTTCCTCCGTTAATCTCCAACTTTCATTGCTTTTCTTTGGTAATCTATTGCTGCCTTTGTTGGAACAATAGCAAATCGGAGTTGGTCTTTTAACTTCTGCAATCCTCCTAGCATCCCACATTGGCTGGATACACTTTTTCATATAAGTTTTTATATTCCTTCCCCTAGTTCCTTATTTGAGGTGAAAGCTTGAGTTAGCTTTGTAGGTTGGTCTTAGATTGGACTTTGGACTACACACTCGTGCCCCCATTTCCTATCCTAAACAATCTATGTTGGGTGTGGTTTATTGATCCAGAAAGACCTAATTATTTTGTTTGCAAAATTAAATTGATTTAAAAGGTTTAGCTTTATCTTCTTCGACTCCAAACTTTCTACAAATTCTAAACATTTCTCTAAAACACTCTCTATTATACGAGGAGTGGATGACATATGCCTAAAGGAATATTTTCTATTTTCTTCTAACCTTTTTCTCTATTTACTACTCATTCTTCCAATTTTTAAACATATAACAATGCAAAAGTGCATCTTTTCTTACTAATCTTTCTCACTGATTTCAAGCATAAAACTTTGGGCATTGATCAATAATTTCAATTCCCTTTTTGTATATTGTAGAAGAAAGAGGGATGTTGTGAAGGGTGAAGCAATGTGAGGGTTACACCATGCTTTAATTTAAAATTTACTTCACGGTAATGATCTCTTTTTTGTCTTAACAATTTTGATAAGTAATTCTCTTTGTTTCTAGGTATGAATTTTGCTAATCTTTTTTTTTTAAAAGAAAACTATTCCTACACATCTATAATCTGAAGCAAATTTTTTCCCTTATTGATAGTATATGTAGTTTTTTTTAGCTATTATTATATTTGAAATTAGTTTATTTTAATTATGTGATTGTTATGCTTTGTCTTATGTTTGTTGTCAGCTTATAGTTTTTTTTTTGAAATTAGATTTTGGAGCTCTTATTGGTTTCAATTTTCAAATTAATTTGGTTATTTAATCTGGACAATAATTTATGCATTTCCTTTTTGATCACTATGTGCTACCATTTAATTGGTTCATTATTGTTGAGTTTAATTTTCTGTCAGACCCTAATTTATTTTATTCAAAAAGCTTTTATATTTTTGTTAATTGGTTGTTGGAATTGTGCTCAGTTCTTTTGAGTGATTTATTTGATTCAAACCTATTTTATTGTGGTACTACTTATGCACACCAAATGCTTGATTCTTCACATCCTCTAAATTTTTGTATAAGTCAGTATAATTGTTGAATTTTTGTTTGGTTTTGGACATAAAATTTGGGCTTAGTTAATTATTGTTGCCATTTTAGCTCAGGTTTTACTACCATCAAGTTGTTTTCTACTTAGATAGTTATGTTATCCACATCAATATTTAGTTTGGGTCATGTTTTATTCAATATTAGTGGTTATCATTGGATATTAATTAATTTTATAGTGCTTTACTTCTTTTTCTGCTATAGATGAAGGTATTCCAAAAGTGATATTGGATATGTCCAAGCTTGAGCCACTTGACATATATAAATATCCTAGATTGTATCAAAAACTTATGATATTGTTCGAGACCTTAAAGTTGATTATATTTTGCTCAAGGACCCACCAGTTGAAAAGGAAGTTGATCTAACTTCCGCAACCCCATTTCTCACACTACTTTATGTTACTGCCAAGAAGGTTGAGACAAATGCTAAGGATAAATATGATAGAGATACCAAAATTTTAATACCCCATCTTTTTGTGAAGTTTTTTTAATGATAAATTGTGGAATTTATTAAGATTTGTTGATGTTTGATTTTTATTTGGAATTATAATTGAGTTTGAGTAAATATTGAATTTGAATAAGCTTTGAAAATAGAATGATTGAGTTTTCAAGCAGACAGATTGACTAGTTCATCGTTTCAGCCAAAGGGCTTTGCTTGATTGAACCTATTGACTAGTTTGGGAAATTGATCGATTAATCTATAGAATAGTTCACTAGTAAGCCAAATCAATTGACTTGTTTGTTGAGTTATGCAAATTTTTGAAATTCAACTTTTCAGGAAAACTTCTTATTCTAAAATGGAACTTTGATAGTCCTATTCCAAGTTGTTATTTAAATATTCTTAGCCTTTCTTATCATGCATTTGGCCCAAACTTCTGCCTTAAGCTGATCTAACGATTTGATTAGGAAAATTGAGGAGGGATACCTTAGCTTTGTATACTTCCATCTCTCTACCCTCACCATTGTTCAGTCCATAAATGATGGTAAGGAAGAAGGGAGATTGCTTATGGACATTTGTGATATGAGCCAAAATACCTTGATCACACTGAGATAAAACATTAACATGCCAAATATTAGGATTCCATCCCATCCATATTCGGCCATAATGATGACTTGAGTATTTCTGTTTCTACTTCCATCCTGATGGTAGATGATGAACTATAGTATTCACCTTATTCTCTTTTATTTTTGTTTCAACTAAAACGACTAAGGATAAGCTATTCTCACAAATCCATAAGCAGATATCTTTCTGCTTTTGGGGATTGTTCATCCCCCTAACATTCCAGCATCCTATACTCATGATAAGTGGATGTCAAAATCATGGAGGTAAGGAGTATGAATCACTTTCTTACCTCTCACAATCTTCATCCAAGAGTTTTTTGGTGTGATGTCATCATTTTCTAATATAACATAATCTTCAGGTATTCCTGGTGTGTTATCTTTGATAGAGAGTAGACGAGTCTTGGGTCTATTAATTTGTTGATTATCATTCAAACTTGTTAATCTTGATTTTTATGGATATTCAGGATTTTCTCTGGCAGTTTTCTCTGGTAATTCAACTTCACTGAGGTTTGAAGTTTTTTGTAAGTTCTCTGTCATTCTCCAATCCATCTAATGAGTGTAAAAATCTTCAATCATTAACTACCACCCATTTTTGTGAAGTCTGGGGTTTAGATTGGTTTTGTGTCTGAAGGTTGTGGAGATTAGGGAACTTAACACTAATATGGCCTAGTCTTTTGCAAGTAAGATAGAACTAAGGTCTCCATTCATAGACGACTTACTGAGTAAATGAGGAGCCATCTGGTTTCTTTATAAGAATATGATCAGGTAAGGTTATGTGGCTATCAACCTCTATCAAAATTCGAGCATATGAAATTATATTTTTCTTCACAGTTACTTGATCTATCCCAATAGGGTATCCAATGCAACTTCCAATTCTTGCTAGAGAATCCACAGACCAGTATCCTAGAGGAAACCCTGGCAGTTGGATCCAAGTATGTAGGAATTGGAAGTCTTTAGAACGAAATGTAAAATCAGGATGCCATTCCTTCAAGAGCAGGGATTTGTTCATGTATGTCTAATGACCAACCTCTAATATAGTTTGAAAATCATTCAAAGAAGAAAATTGGAATAGAAAGAACCCATCGTCATGTCTTAGGATTCTTGGCATCGTAATATGGTTCCAATAGGTCCGGGCATAAGATTGAATTTGAGTGAAAGATGTTTTTGCGCCAAATACCATACCACTAGGGTGTATTGCCATTATTTAGATTCCTCCTTCAATTTTGTTTCTTGAATTTCGACCATAACTAAGCCCTCCTTAATAGTACGGGGTACATAAGATAGGGCTGTCATTTGATCCAATCGTCTGTTTCGAAGAACCACATCTCACCAAGATATAGGGTTACCATTATGAGGTGAATGATGTTGTTGATTTCCTTGAGACTCAATTTGGGATGTAATTATTTTTTCTATTGTATGCGTTTCGGATTCAGGATGATAACCATCTGAATGAATGGAAAGAGTTTTAGGGTTATTGTCGATCATCTCCTTCATCAATTGGTGTGGTGTGATGGTCTATTCCTCCTTTGCTCCATCAATAACTTCGAAGTCCAGGGAATCAATTTATGATGGAAGATAGGAAGATTGTTGGATATCTTCAATCTTTGTCTTGGATGTCTTCTTCTTCTTCGCCATTCATGAGGAGGGTGTGAATCGATATCTTTGCCCCCGAGAGAGAAAGTTTATTTTAAATATTAATAGAGTAATGGATTACTCTAACTTTGCTTTCTTTTGCAAGGGAAAGATGTTGTATGTCATTGGTATTAAAATTGTGTTGTTTTCATTATTAGGTGGTCAAAATATGATAGGAATCCAAAGTCAAGCGTAAAATTCTAGATAAATTTTTGTTCAAAATATACATAAGATTTTTGAATGCCCACTTTTAGCACCATCCTTTAGCTTATGGATTTGTTTAATAATTCTTCACATTTTTATTTCCATTAATACATTATTCCCAAAAAATATCGCTTTGATAAACACAACCTAAATTTCTTTAAGAATCTCATCAACCGTTATTTGTATTCTCCTATTTATCACTATAAAGAATAATTCATAAAGCACATTGCATAATGTCATAGGATGGTATTCTTTGACCTTGCAAGCATTTGTTACTTTATGAATTAAGTCAATAGTTGTGTTATTTACTTACTTTAAAGCCTTCATTGTCTACCAATGTAACACCCCAAAATTTACACATTTTTTTTTAAAATAAGACCTTTAAATTTAAAATCAGTAAATTCTTGGAATGCTACTGCCACACTTAGTACTAGACCGATTCACTCCTACCGCTCCAGTACCTCATCACACAAGAAAAAAAATTCCCTCATCACACATTAATACATAAGTTAAAGTTCGCAAATCAATAATCAGAATACGCATAAATTTTACATAATTTGAAATACTAGAGATAGTTCTTTAGAGATGAAAAATAGCTACAATAATAAAATTGTTTCTGAAGTTTCAAACATAATCAAAAGAGAACAGGAATAATAATCTCATAAATGGAAAACGGCCACGCCACTTCAGGACCCAATCCAACCCAAATTCATCACTCAGTCCTGCTTGATGTCCCATAGACATCAATGGCATCAAAGAAGGCATCACCTACCTGCAATACGTCAGATGGGACTTCTACTCGTGGGAATGAGTAGCACCCATGAAAATGGTGATCAGTACACTACGTACTGAGCAAGGTAAGCATGTACTAAGGCTAGCATACAAGATTCACACAAACAATGTATAATAATAAAAGAGCATAAAGTCCAACATAATAACACAAAGGTAAAATGAAAGCTCAGGTGAAAATGCCAAGATCCAATATAGTCTAAATTAATTACTTCGTAAATCCTTTATCGAATTGATTTTCACACCATGATTTTTATCAAGTCCATACGAGTACGGGAATCCCACTATTTTTGCTTGTGGATTGGTCTCTAGGGCACTTCGGCTCCTGGCCACTATTCTAGCTGGTAGATTGGTCACTTAGGGTATATACCCTACCACTATTATATGCCTGTGGATTGGTCTGACCCATTTTCTCACACGGTGTTCCACTATAAGTATTTAATGTCTTTCCTATATCTTAAAAAAATGTAGGGTTCGGTATATTGAGCTCGGGATCCCCCATTATTTTAGTCGGTGGATCGGTCACTAGGGTAACATATCCTACCACTATGATACGCCATTGAATAGGTCTCTAGGATACTATAGTACCTAGCCACTATTATGCCGGTGGATCGGTCTGAGCCCGGCTCAATATCTTCCACTTTATATGATTAATATTTTAAGTATCGTATTCAAAAGCTTTCACCCAGACATGCATGTCTGACTCCTACTATTTTTATCCTCCAACTCTAGTTAACCGCTCCAACCCTAGTTAACCACCACCACCAAAGTTAACCATAGCATACCCTAACACCCATGCAAACCCTAGCTCCCATGCAAACCCTAGCTCCACGTAAACCCTACTTCCATGAAAACCCTAACACCATGCAAACCCCAACTCCATACAAACCCTAATTCCATGCAAACCATAATTCCATGCGCACCCTAACACCATGCAAACCATAATTCCATGCAAACCCTAACACCATGCAAACCATAATTTCATGCAAACCCTAACTCCACTATGCATGGTCATATAATACTTAGATCACTCCCATATTAATTCATACCATAACACCATATCCCACGACCTACATGCATATCTTATGGGTCACATCAATTCACATTAAAAACACAACTTATACATATCATATGCATGCCATAAAATATCATATGAACATACCTCAATTCCACGTCATACTACATATATAGTAGTTATAAAGATACACATAAAATACATCATATTTCATATCACATGGCAAGCAAGGCAAGAAAAACACATTACACATAAACGGAATTAGTTACATCCTTATCTAAAATGTCATCGGTCTTGGAGCATGCTCCTATACCTCTTTAGGGCTTTGATTGGTCTCACTTATTATGAGGGAAAAACTAGAATTAGGTTCCCTCCTAAAAATACTATTATTTACTAACTTATCCTAGGACTTGGTTTTTAAATAAAATAATACTATACTAATAATAACTATACGAAATACTACTAAAAATACTAATAATAATATTAATGTAATTTAAAACGGATGGTGATATAAGGGTTTCTACCGTCCACTAAAATAATGCTAATAATGATAATAATGATAACAACAACAACAACAAGAAGTTAAGCCTAAATAATATAAGGTAGGGTTTTTTACTCTACCTCAAAATAGTGAAGGTACCATTTAATAATAATAATATTATTAATAACACATATTACTTATAATAATATTAATAATAATAAAGATAATAATAATAATAATATTATTATTATTAATGGTAGAAATAGTAATATTAATAATAAAAATAGGAGTATGCACTCCATTAAAATAAAATAGGGCTTCGGCCTTCCTTAGATAATAATAATAATAATAATAATAATAATAATAATAATAATAAATTAATAATACTAACAATAATAATATTAATAATGATAATGAAACTTATAATAATATAATTAATAACCATAATTTAAAACTAACAACTTAAATAATTTATAACTACTCTCGACCCTGCCAAGAAAATATAACATTAAGATTAAACCCAATAATAATAATAATAATAATAATAATAATCGAATAAATGTTAAAAATTGAAATAAAAACATAATAAACTTAAATAAATAGGGGAGAAGGGATGAGAGGGTCTAGGGTTTCACCTTGAGTCGGCGGAGATGGGTGGCACTGGCAGTGGTGCACGGTGGTGGCAGTGGCCGAAAAAGAGGTTGGAAAAGGAAAATTGTGAGGTTTGAGTAGAAAAGGTAGAGAATGAGGGTGGAGGTTGAGGTGTTGGTGGTAGCCTAGGATGAGAGGAGTAAAGTGAGGGTGGTGGCGCAGCAAGTGGCGGTGTCGTATGGCGGTAGAGGTGGCGGACGAAATGAAGAGAAAGAGAAAAAGAGAGAAGGAAAAGGAGAAAGGAGAAAAGAAGGGTATGGCTAGGTGGAGGAAGATTAGTAACAACTTTTGGGTGGTGTAGGAGGCAGTGGTAGTGGCGGATGTGGTGGTGGATGGTGGCGTAAGGGGTTGCGGGTGTAAAAATTTGTCTTGATGGGCAGGGAACTTCGCATGGTTGTGGTGGCTCGTGCAAGAAGAATCAAGGGAGATGGGTGGCTTAGTTAGTTAGAGGGCGGTGCAGGGAAGACTTAGGTAGGCAGAGGTGGTGGCGTAGTTGGCTGACGGCGGAGGAAAGGTCATCTGAAGTCACGGTGGTACACAAGGTAGGCTCTTAGGGTTTTGGGGAAAAATTTTTTGAAATCAACCAAACAAGGGGTATTTATAGAGTTTGGAGAAGAAGGTAAGGTTTTGGGGGTCGGCAGAAGGATAATGCATGTAGGGTTTGGGGTAGTCGGCAGCGTTAATCGGCTGGCACAAATTTAGGTCAGGGTTGAATTTTCGTGTAGGAAAAGGAGGATTTTGCTTGAGGAAAAAGGAAAGTGGGTTAGACTGGGTCGAATTGCGATTCAAGGGGAAGAGGAAGAGAGGGAAAATGGCCGGTCAAGTCAAGCATTGCTGGCGGCGCCATTTTTGGAGCTTCGAAGTTGCAGGTAAACAGCAGAGGTGGAAGGAGGAAGAAGGAGGTGAACCGGGCGGATGGGGGGAAAAAAGAAAGAAAGAAAGAAAAGAAGAAGAAGAAGAAGAAGAAGAATCGGCCAGTTGGCAACGATTATAAAGGTGTTAAGTGGAATGCGGCATTCCAGGGGGAAAAGATGCAAAACGCAGCATTTCTACTAACGAAGGAAGGAAAGAAAAGAATGGGCGATGGGCTGCAGAAGAGAGGAAGGAAAAGGGAGGGATTGGGCCCCGACATGCCCAATCGGTAGGAAGAAGGAAAAAGAAAGAAAAGAAAGAAAAATGAAGAAGGAAAAACGGAAAAGAAAATTTTAAGTAGGTTGGGGTCAATTAAATTAATTAGAATATTTTAGGTATTTAAAATAAAAATATTTAGATAAAATAATATTAAATTTCCTTTTAGGCTAATTTAGGGTTTTTTCAAAGATTTTTCTTAAATCCCTTTTTAATTAGAAAAAAGCCCCAAATTTTCCCTTATAAAAATACTTGTAATTTCCTCCTAACTTGCCCTAAATAATTTCTTCCTATTTCAATAAAAATAAATAATTAGATTAATTCCCTAATAAATCCTTATTTAATTATAATTCTTAAAATAAATATTTTTGGGACATTTCAAACAAAATTCTCTAACTTTCACTACTTCACCTCTTATGATGGGCCATTTGTAATACCCCATCCTAAAATATTTCAAAATGTGTTTAAAATTATGTTATATAAAATAAATTAGTTTTGGTTTTGAAAAGGGCTTGAAATTCTAATAAAAATTTGAGTTTCAAGCGTTAACTGGTTTGCTTAATAGATCAATTGGTATGCTCCGAGAATGAAACTTTTTATTCTTGACAACTCAGTCGACTGATTTGCTCAAACCGATCAATTAATTTTCCTACAATTTCGTATCTTTTTTTTTAATTTGATTTAAATCTCTTTCAAATTTTTATGAAATTTTTTAATTAGAATCTATTTGTGCTAATGAGTATATTTTGGTGCTTTGAGATTATTTTTACATTATTTAGATAATTTTATGATTTTATTTGGTTATATTTTTTTAAAATAGACTTTTTAAGGCATACCTCACTACTCTCTTCTCCCTCACTTTCCTCTCTCTCTTCTGGTAGCTGGGTTACACATTTGACTTCTTGCATAGCCATCCTGACTTATGAATCTTCTACAATAGTTCTCTCCCTAACTACACTCAACTTCCCTCATACCATCATGTCTTGTCTTACATCTTACTTGCCCACACTCAAATATACCAATCTTCTCTCTCGCTCTCTCTCTCTCTCTCTCTCTCTCTCTCTCTATATATATATATATATATATATATATATATATATATATATATCTTGTAGATTTTGATAAGCTCTATCTCCTACCGACACTATTCTTGATTCATTTATACTTCTTACCTATTTTTCTTGATCTTTTCTTCCTTTTACTTGGTGAAATTTACTAAGTGTTGTGCATCCTCCATTTTTATTCCTTTTTTCCTTTACTAAGAAAAAATAGAGGCCGCTCTTATTTTCTTCCCTCCTTGGCTGAGTTATTGTCTATTATTTCTTATTATAATCTTGGCTTTAGTTCTCCCTTGTTTATCTTAAGTAAGGAAGGATTATGGTTTGAGAAAGGTTGAAGATTCTAGCATAATTTTCCTTGGAATTATATTTTTGAGAAAAGGTTGAGTTATGTTTTTTTTTCTTATTCTTCTTCTTCTTATGATTTTATTTAATTTTAATGGAGTTTTAAAAATAAGTTTTAATGGTTTTGATTTTTGATTCTTTTAGGAATGTATGTCCTACTAGATAGCAATCAAGTATAAGTTTTTATTGGAAAAATTACTTCAAGGTAAGACATTCTTATCTTTAATATGAATGAAGTCTGTGTTGCTTATTGTGGTCCAATGTTCTTGGTGTGTTTTTGTATTGATCATTAGCTAATTATATTCTAGAATTTAAGCATGTGGTAGATTTTCTTTCTAAAATTAACCATTTTTTTCTCTAATTTTATGCATGATTTGACAATTTGAGTATCATTTCTTTTAAATTCCTACATTACCATGTATCCATGTGATTATACATGTGCAACATGACTCTTTATATGTTAAATGACATAGTAACATGCTAGGATTAATATGGTAAAGTTTGGTATATATATTAGAAGTATAGGTGTGGTTTTACCCATACCGGTTGATTAGTTCATTGAACCCATCGATTAGTTGTGTGAATTGTCACATGGTTTGAAATTTTTGACTGGTTGGTTGCGAGATTATTTGATTGGTTAGATAAACTAATCAACTAGTCCCTATGAGCAGTCAATTGATTTATCAAACCCATTAACTGGTTGCCCTATAACCAAAGTGGTATGGTCTTTGCTCAAAACCATCAACTAGTTGGAAAAAATCGATTGACTAGTTTCCTATGAAAATAGGATTGGTAAAACTAACCAATCAAGTGGTTCGCTGATGTTATTTTTGGTTCTACTTTGGTACGACTAGACCAGCGAGCTAGTCTTAGGGACTGATTGATTGATCCAACTATATTCTGCCTAGTTTATTGTTAATTGTTGTTATTCTTTTAGGCCTTTTATGTTAATTCCTCTATGTAATTACAACATTTAAATTATGATTTCAACCATGTTTAACTTGGAATTAATAAGAATCATAATCATGATATTTGGGATTTGAATTGGATAAGTTTAGTGTCATCTCTAAACAACCAATTGGTCACTTTTATGCCTTATGATATTTTTGGTGATATCACTTGGAAATAACTAGTTGGTTATTTATGGAATTAATCTATGATTTGAGGTATCACTTGATAATTAATAAACAAGGATAAGATTTCGTTTGAGCCTTTTCTCTGACTCTTAGGGTACTTGAATGGGAGTTAGTGGGCAAGTTGCCCTGTGGTTTATATTTTTCACTAAGTACCTATTTTCTTCTCTATGCAATATATTTTAGGGTAGGATTATACTATATTAGAATAACATGGCATTGATGTCTAGATTGGGCAGGTGAGGTTTCCTAGTACAAGCCCCCTAGCACTTTATATTGTCCATTACTTAGGTGAGTGTGGTATCTCAACTTTTTAGCCCTTACAGAGAAGGCATTCAAGGTATAGTGGGTGAGGTATCCCGGTACAAGCCTCCTTGATGTACTTTGACCATGTTTGGTGGATATGATATCCCAATTTGTATTACCCTTTACAATAAGTTCACTTTATGTGTGGTGGGTGTGATATCCCCAAAGATAAGTCCCTTCAATGTATCCTGACCCTGTATGGTGGAAGTGGTATGCCAGTGTGTGTATTTATTGCCATGAATTTTTTTCATGATGGAGAAATTGGTATTGTCAAATGAATTATTTTAATAACTAGGAATTATGTGATCACTAAATAAAGATTCATAATATGATTTACATTGTGTGATTGTGATGCATTTACGTATTACTATTCTTCCATGATTTCCATGTAATCATACCCTTTTATATTATTGCCATAAACCAGAGTATTAATTTATATTGTCATGCTTATCACCATATTATTATCTAACTTTAATGTGTTGCATGAGCATTACCATAATTTTAGATAGTCTATTTTACTACTACTTTATGATATTGATACTACACTTGTGTGTTCACTATAATGATTTAGCTTTTGGTCTGAGGCATAGAAGATAATTTATAGGGGTACAACTATCATTAGAGTATGCTAAGGATGATGAATGTAACACTCTAAAAAATCACCATAGAGAAATTTCGTTTTAAATGTAAAAACATACACCATAAAAAGGGGTGTTACCGCCGTGATTGGTGCTATAGTAGAGTTATGGTGGTGTTTGAATGAGGTTTGGGTGTGTAAAAAGGGGTGCATGGCCAAGAAAGAGTGGTTGCATGGGCATGTAGTAGGTTGTACACGCTCGGGTCATGAGCTAGAAAGTTGCACTAGCAGGTTGTGTGAAGGAAGCACGGTTATATGCATGCAACGTACACACGGGCGAGAAAGAACAGGGGACTCACAAGTGTGTGTGAGGGTGTGTGCTTCTTGTGCAAGCATATATGGACAAACTATGAGAGAATGCCTAGGTATGCAATTCTTGTGCATGACTATGCAAGCTACTATACTCTTCACAAAATATAGCACCATGTGAGGAAAAAAGAGGAAAAAGTGACAACAATGGGTGGCAATGGTTGACGACGATGAGAGGGAGTGATGGGGTGGTTGTGGTAGTTGATAAACCAAGTAAAAGGCAATGCTTAGTGGCTGTGATGGTGCATGGTGATGGAGGTGGTGGTTTGGTTGCACGAAATAGAGCAGGGAGAGAAGAAGAAAAAGAAAAAGAATAGGCTCAGACAGGGTTATGCTCGACAGAAGATGGTAGCAATTAGGCAAAATAAATGAGGGAGGAAGAGATAGAGAATTTTTATATGTATATGTGGTGGAGTGCAAAGGAAATGGCAAAGGGAATGATGTTGATGGTGATGATCAACCGCAAAGGCACGAGGGTGAGGATGTAGCAGGGGCATGAGGGTAGATCCAATTTCAACAGGATGAGATGGGAGAGGATGTTGAGAGGTGCTTGTTGTATGCTACAAAAGTTGAGAAAAACACACGCGAGACAAAAGAAAGAAGAAGAAATCGGCACAGGAGGAAGGCAAAAGGAAAAAAATAAAAAGAAAAGGAAAAAGGGAAAGAGGCTCAAGTTAGGGTTTAAATTAAATTTTGATTAGCTAAAATAGGTAAGATTATAGGTATAAATCTACAGGGATTAAGGTCGGGTAAAGAAATATAAATTATTCTAGTTAAATATTAGCATTAGGTTAAAATTTTGGGATTAAGGAATTAGGGTAAGGCTAAAATATAATTTTCTCAAGATTAGAATTGGATTAAGGTATTAATTATACTGGATAAGGTTCAGTAAAATTTTGGGGTATTACAACATGATTCTTAATGATGGAAACGCACATCTTGACATAAATTAATTATCTTGGTGAATGAATTAGGTGGTTCATAATTTATGGTATTCTTAATAAGTGCCCTTGGAAAGTTTTAATGGAAAAATTGGAGTACATATGTTATGATGTTACATATTTTAAATTCTTGCCATAAATATATTAACTCAATGGATGGATTAAACTTGGATTAGTGCTAATGGAATTCCCATCAAATTTTGTGAATGATGATGATAGTTAAGTTGGAATGGTTATGTAGATATGGTTGTTTGGTTGTTATGTGAGCCTCATGTGATAATATAACATCTAAGAATAAATTTCCAATCACTTAAAGTGAAAGATGATCAAGTAGTATATGGGTCTAGATTACCTTATTCTCTATTAACTACCGGGGGTAAGTTTGCCTTTGGGTTTACCTTTGAGTTGGATCCTAGTAGAACCTAGTGGATCACCTAATCTAGACACTAATAATGTATTAAGAGGTATTGATACTAAGCAATCTGGTCACCTTGGTGGCTTAGTTGGCTTTAGCCAGACTCTATGTCCAATGGTGTTTAATTATCTTCAGCCGAATATTATGTCTATTGGTGGTTAGTTGGCTTTGATCAAACTTTATGTCCTCAGGTTTGGTATGACTTCTATGATATTCTGAGACAACAGGGTGGTAATCCAGCCCATTACTCAAAAAAGATTAAGGGCTTATGGATAATTAACCTAATGGATTATATAACTTAAAAAATGGACCTAATGGATAATTCATGTAAGTGAACTATAGAAGATCCTAGTTAGTTATTGAATAACCTGCTTACTTGATTATATGTTGCTATCAATGATATATATATTATGATGACAAGCATGACAAGTCATGAATTGTCTAAGTTTAGTATTATATGAAATCCTGATGCATCTATAATTATGATAACGCTTGTTTATCTAATTGTATCATGTAAGGATGATATGTGTGTAGAATAATTTTAATATTATATCTAGGCCTTACATGATTAAAACTTCCGTTAAGGAGGTAACTTAGCTTACTTAGTTTGTAGTGCGTTGATATGGTTTTTTTTTTTTTTGTTTTCTATTTATTTTGATGAGCAAAAGACCATGTGCAAGTTTTGAGGATGATGGGTAGTTGGCCTACCTTGTGTTGGGTTTAAGACTTGAGAGCATGGAAACTATGATATCTTTTGTAGGTCCTTGAAGAACCAAGGTTTTGGGTTTTTCCTTACTAATTTTTTTTATCTCTATTATATTTTAGTACATTTCGTTTACTCTCTTCCATAAATTTTGGATATTTTGGAGGACTCATTGTGGTCATAATTGTAAACATTTATTTGTGGTATATGTATATTATATCTTTTGTGCACTCTATTTCTCGTATTGAGTTTGGTTGGTTTTCTTAGCCTTGTATATAACATAAGATGAGTGGTATACTTCTATACCATGTTAGGTATGGTGGTAACACTCCATTTTTCCTAGGTGTTTTGGCATTTTTCTACTTTCATAATATTCTAAAAAAAAATCAATAGTGCAAAATGTAGGTGTTCCAAGAAGTATATAATATGACCTGAATATCTTAAAACATAACTTAAGCTATGTTATCCTTAGATTATTTTCATTACATATTAAATAAGTCATAATTAATTTTAATAAAAAAATATAAAATTAGTGATAATAATTATAACAATGATAGTAATATTCGGAATAAAAAATGTATTATCGCACTAACAATAAAATAATAATACATTACATTTTTGAATAAAATTAGATTAACACATATCATATGAAGTCCTTTTTGTTTGAGTAAACCCAATGCAATATAACCAGAAAAAGAATTTTACATAGAAATATACTATAATACCCCAAATTGAGCGGAGTGTTATAAGGATTGATCTGGCTACTTAAATCAACATGGTATACCATCCTTTTGATGATTCTATCCTAAGAACTCCACAGTTAAGCGTACTGACCGTGGATCAAGTTTAGGATGGGTGACCCTCCTAGGAAGTTTCAAAAATTTTCTGAAATTTCTTGGGAAGTGCATGAGTGAGGACAAAGCGCGCTGAAATAACTCGTGTTGATCTATGGGGCCAGCCGATCAATCCCAAAGCGCTCCAAGGTAGCCCCCGCATGATCGTATCAACTCGGGGTGTTACAAATGGTATCAGAGCGAAATCGCGACCGTGAGTTGAACTTGGATGAGCCAGTCAGTCACTTTGTGGGACGATTCTTGGGATGAACTGTATTGAGATAGTCATTGGTTGAGGGGCAACGAAGACATTGCGTTCTTTGAGTGGGGGTGAATATAATACCCCAAATTGAGCGGAGTGTTATAAGGATTGATTTGGCTACTTTTACTAACATGGTATACCATCCTTTTAGTGATTACATCCTAAGAACTCCACAGTTAAGCGTGCTGACTGTGGAGAAATTTTAGGATGGGTGACCCTCTTAGAAAGTTTCAAAAATTTTCTAAAAATTTCTCGGGAAGTTCATGAGTGAGGACAAAGCACGCTGAAAGGACTCGTGTTGATCTATGGGGTCATCCGATCAATCCCAAAGCGCTCCAAGGTAGCCTCTGCATGATCGTATCGACTTGGGGTATTACATATACATCACATTACGTGATGCTATATCTATCTATGGAAATTTCTATAAGGGCATTCAATCTACTAGCTCAATTTTTGTTATTTTATTGATCGATTAGGTTTAAATGATTAAATAGTTGTAGCTGCTTAGCTGGCACAATTGTTTTTGTTGGGAGACGTTATTGCTTAGCTGATGTAGTTGTTATTATTGAGAGTTGTTAATGTAATTTTTATATTTTAGATATTATTATAACATACCCATATACACTTCCTTTTCTGCTTATAATGCATTGGGATTCAAAAATTTTTTAAAGATATCTAAGCACACGTGATGTTGTTTTATTTAAAGATAATAGAGTTATCAATTTTAATTTGTAGAAAATATATTCAAATAATAATTAAATGTATCTATCCTTTTATTAAATTGGGGGAATGGGGGAGATATCCATGATACCCTAAATTTTATATAATATTTATTTAGAGTATTTGATATCTTAACCCAATTCTAATATTAGAAATTGATATTTTTACCTTACCCTAACCCTAATCTTTAATCCGGGTAATTTATATTTTTAACCTAACCTTAATTTAAAATGATTAATATTTTAATCTTACCTAATTTATCCAATCATAATTTTAGTCTAATCATAACTATAATCCCACACCTATCTCCTATTTTCCTTTTCCCATTCTTATTTTCTTTTCCCTTTTCTTTTTCCCTCTACCTGACTTTTTTTTCTTTTTTTCTTTTTCATTCTATCCCTACATGAATCCCTCTCTTGACCATATCCCCACTATCATGCTAGCATAACCTACATCCCCTGCCTTCATCATTACCACCATCAACCCCAACATCTCAAGGAATGTGTCTCATTGAATTTTTGCCCCAAACCTTTCCCCACTAGTGAACCACCCTCTCCATTCCTCCGCATCCATGCCTCCCTTTCTTGGTTATTCACCATGCATGAGCTCTATGTATATATATATACTCCCCAAGCTTTGGCTCAATTAATTCCCAACTAACCCACTTCACTCCCTCCATTTCTGTTGAACAAACCAACCTAGATCACACTCTCTTCTCCTTCACTTTCTACCATGTGAATGTCGCCATACACAACCATCAACACCTCGCACTATCACTAACCACCAAGTACCACCATTGCCTTGGAAAATCAACCACCACTACCACCTCATCGTCGCCCATCCATCACCACGCCAAGCCACCTTTTTTTCCTTCTTTCCCTCATGCTCTATTCATTTTTGTTAAGGTGCACAACCGTGTACCCTTACACATCCCAGCCATGAGCGCTCGCACAAGCCATGCATAGTTTTGCACATAGCTTTGGGCACTCCTTTTCTTTGCACCCCTGCACTTCGTGTAGAGTTGTGAGATTGTAGCACACCCCACTAGTGAGTATTCCACACTCTCAACCCTTGAAGTTCCTTTAGTATAGTCGTACTGCCCTTCTAGCACACCTATGATCCACTATAACACCATCGAAGCACCACCATACTTCCATGCAACCTGAGTTTTCCATTGGTTTCAATTATTCCCATTTACACCCTCCTTTCCTTAACTTTCTATCAATTTGTATTCTTAAGTTCTAATTATATATTATTATTATTATTATTATTATTATTATTATTATTATTATTATTATTTTCATAGGTCATATTCCGATGATATTAAATGAGGTAGTTTTAGGTTACATGCTTAGAGACTAGTGTCCTTATTGGTAAGGATATATATCGTACCTAAGACTTGAATGTGTAATGTGTATTTATATGTGATGATTTGTTTGTTATGGTTACATGGAGAATATTGATATAATAAGGCTATGATATAATGCCTTGTAAGTAAGGAAAATGTGAAAGTGTCCATTTCGGTATAATATTAGATACATGATATCTATGTATATAATTGGAGATTATGTATCGCATATAAATATCAGATATTAAAATATATTAATATCGAGATTCGTGAGGCCTTTGGAAAAGTATGGGTATTTTAACTATCATAATGGCACTATGGTCATTTAAGGATAATAAGTAAAATAATCATGGCATAATAAGTTTTGAGAGTGTTATCAATGATTCCATAAATAATGCAATTAAATGATGGTTGAGTAAGAGACAAGTTACCTGATATGAGATTCTAAGGTTTTTGGTAAGAAAAAAGGCATTTTGGTCATCTAGGGTTAAGAATGGAATTTTGGTGATTTTCAAAGGGGAATAGAATTTAAATGTGTTAAGTATGATATTCAGAATATCATGGGAATTATGGAATTATTCCTTGAGGATGGCTTTAGTAACTATGTGGTTGTGCTCTACGCATTTTCAATTTTATGATATATGTATCTATATGATTCTTGTATGATGATCTTGAAGTAACCAACTCTGAATAATATACTAATCATTTTAAGTAAAATAACATTTGAATCGGACCCAGGTATTTTTTATGTTCATTCCACTAGACGATAAAAATGACTCGGATATGTTTTTTCCTAAGAGGTGCATCTATCTATTCCACCGAATTTAGAATAGCGGGGCCCTAAGGTCAATGTGAATGAGAATATGATTCCGAGATAAGTAACTAAAGAATAAGATATTTATCATTTAAAGTGAAAGACTATGTGAGTCAGGACCAAGGTATTATGTTAATTCCACTGGTAGATAATAATGCCTCGAGTGTGTTTATTCCTAAGAGGTGCTTCAAACCATTCCATTAGTTTAATAATAGTGGTCAGTAGCATGTTACCTTGGTATATGTTGGGTCTATTTCACTTGATAATAATAGTAGTTCAGATGTGTTTTTCCTTGAGAGATACTTTAGTTCATGCCACCGGATCAAAAATAGTGGGATCCTTAAACTCAATATAAATAAAAAAATGGATCTTTTTTATATCTAATAATGAGTTATGGGATCAGTATTTACCTTACATTATTTTATGTTAACACATATTTATTCTTATTATCTCTATAACCTTACTTCGGATGTGTGGTTACATTACTTAATATATAGTGTACTAATGATCCTTTTTATGGGTACTACTTATTCTCACAAACAAACAACCTAAATATTTATTTGTAGGTCAATAAGGGCTTGTTAGATGATTTTGATACATATGATGCCTTATGTGTGGAAGAGTGATTCTTATGTATCGGGTTTGTCATAGAATCATGTTATCAAGTTATCATTTTTAGCCTAGATATCATTTTGGACTCTTAGTTTTATAGAATTCATTTTATGTATTTTTGGATTTTGTACTCAAAGTTAATCTCCAAATTATTATATGATATTTCTGAAGTGTTCATATTCTCTGTTTATCATAGTTTGAGTCATAACTATTTTCCCTTATATTCGACATAAGAATAGTTCGGTAAGTCAGACTTATGTCAAATATGACAGTAACACCCAATTATTTTAATATTATATTTTCACTTAAAATAAAAGGTTTTAATAGTAAATTTTTAGGTGTTACAATATCAGAGTTGAGGATATTTCTATTCAATTATGTAAAAGCTTTATTTATTTATTTTCATTTTCCTCCATTACTTACAAATAGTATGTTAATAAAAATTAAGAAAATAGGAATAAATTAAGTGAAAAAATCTAGCTCTCATTAACCTAAGTGATTTTTTTTTAAATGTATTCAAGCATGGTAAATAAATCAATTAAACCCCATTCACCATAACCAAAGAACACAAGGATCTATGATCCTCTTATCATCACCTCTCAATATTCAACCTACACTCTATCATTTTATTGTTATTATTGTTGCTGTTGTTTTCCAACCAGATGCACCAACGGGAAAGGGGTGATAAGAGAGATATGGAAGCATTGATGAGTTGGACAGAATTAGTTAGGCGTACAATTATATTAAGCTAATGAAATATTTTCATACTCTGATCACTCTAATATCATACTAATTTCACTCTTTTTTAAAGGTGATCTCAAACTTACGCCACTCAACTTTTCGTCTATGCTATTGTCATTGTCACCCTATATTATTATCTTTTTCTATGTTACGCCGTCATCTGTCTCACTTCTTTGTTGTAGAACTATGGTGGCGGTTCTCTATTTTGCTCCTCTCTCGACTTGACCACATGTTAATATCTTGGTCGACCTAGTTAGTTGTCTGAATTATTTGGTTGTTACACCTTAATTTCTCTACCTTGAGTTAACAAGTCCTAACCTATTTGCTTGTTCAAGTTTAGAAAGCTCTTAATTTGTCTCTCTAATTGAAATTTAAACTTTTAATGCATTTTTCCTTCTCTCTCTCTCTCTCTCTCTCTCTCTATATATATATATATATATATATATATATATATATATATATATTATCTAATGTATGTTATGATGATTTTTTTGCTTTATTTATTGCCATATAAAAAAAAATTAGATTAGTTATAATTCTACATGTTTAATTAAATATTTAAATCAATCGAGATACATTATAAATAAAAGACAACAATCATCTGACAACTTAAATGTCAACTATTGAATTATATTTTAAATATGCTATATTTGATTCTTTAATAATATTATATTAATAAGATTTTTTAAATGTTAGATATTCCACCTCTAACCAATCCTCTATACGATTACTCTAGCTGTGCTTATGATCGAGACTCATTCCATCTCATTTCTTGCGCCACCTCGTTTGCTTTCAATTTTTCTAGAATAATGAAGGATAGAGTGCACGAAACGCTAAAGCACATTCCCCCATATCATTGGACCAACAACTATAGAATCTGCATGCGTAGTAGGACGGCCTACAACCAAAAGGGATGCATTTACCTGGCTAGGTGCTTCTGACATTTTTCTTCTTTCCCCTGACAGCATCAGGACGGTAAATGCTTTCCGGCCCAGTTATATTTTCTTTATCCCGGCAGAATCCTATGCCTACTATTAGGGCTTGTCCCTATTTCTAATCTGTGCCTCTAAACTTAACGTACAACTCTAAATATGTACTGGTGTGGGCTAGGCAAAATGATCTTGTCTAGATCTTGCAGTGAATTCAGGCCTCAAAGGTTGTAGGTTTACGAATACGTGCTATGGTTTTCAAAGGTATTTTATTTCACAGGCAGATATGAATCGGCTTTCCTTTAACCAATAGGAGTGGTAGACACGGTCCATTCATAAGTCCATAGCTAATAGCCTCCAACATAATGTCGAAGATATGATCAATAACTGGCCACCCATATCAATCATGTAAAGTTGGCCTTATTCCAGGGAAAAGTTATCAAAAGATTCAAAACCATTGAATTTACTAGAAAGTTTTCGTTTTACATTTGGGGAGGGGGAGGGATAGGGATTATCGAAAAGAGGAGGGAAGTTTGGCACAAATGTAAAAAATACAAAAAATATATATACATTTCTCTTTTTCTTGCCTCCTTTTAAGTTGACGAGGGGGGGGGGGACAATAGCATAATAGAAGAGATTCCACCATTGGTAGTTGGTTCTTGTACACAATCTCATCTCTCTTAATTTTGTAACTATGAGAGAATGCTTTCTAGTTGAGTTGCTTAAAATTTTCTTTAAGATCTTATTGAAAGAGAGAGAAATAAGATTGTGGGAGTGTTAAAATTATTAAGTGCATGCATAATTAATTATAAATTAGTAGGTACCGTGCAAACCAATATATTAGTAACTTGAAGTATTAGGGTGTATTTAATAACTAAATGGATAAACTAATGGAATAATAGGATCGATAGAATTACTACTTATTAATATATTTTGCTATTATTTATTTCAACCATAAAGTATTTTATATATTAACCCTAAGGTGTGGAGCATATAAAATTATATATAAATTATGGACATATAATTTATTTAATATGGTCTTAAGTAGGGTTATTGACAAACCAGACCTACTCGCTAGCCAACTCGACTCAACTCGACTTGTTGGTTTAAATAAATGAATAAATCCAATCATTATTTTTTGGCTCATTTATTAAATGAGCTGAGTTCAGGCCAAGGGAGATTTAGCTCATTTGTTTATGAGTTGGCTCAAATTCAACTCAAGCTTGGTTTGACTCATTTGTTTATAGGTTAGGCTTGTATAGAATGTACTTAATAAATGATTCAAATAGTTAATTGAGACTTTAATCGAGCAAAATAATTAAACAAGTTGATTTGATTTGTTTAACTTTTAAATGAGCTGAATAGTTTAACAAGATGAGCCACTAATCTAATCATGGTAAACAACTTGATTTGATTTGTTGAAAAAACTTTTTAATGTTTAATGAACTAAGTCAACTTGCAAAACTTTTCGAGTCTAGCTCAAGCCAGGCTCATTTCAAACTCAAGCTAAGCTCAAGTCGGATGGTATTTGGCTCAATTTGTCTTGAGAATAATCCTAGTCTCAAGTTAGTTATTTATCTTGATTATCTCTTCTACTATTTATTTATGCTAGAAATAAATAAATATAAAGAAACATGTATGTGACACATGTATGAAGGGGAAAATAGGGAAGAATTGAGTTTGATTGATTTTAAACTTGATTTAAAGGGTTTGATGGATACTGGCCATATTGAGATTTAAAAAACTCTCACCCATCCAAAATCATAATAATGTGGATCATTAGTATGCTCGGTCAAATTTTATAATAATTGCTTCTCCTTTTTTATTCCATTCCTCTATATATACACATTTTAATATACATTAAAATAGAGTGACAATCAAGCTTAGAATCTCCATTCAATTTCTAGCAATTCAAGAAGGAGATTGATAAGGATGTCTCTATTCCCGTCCTTCGTCAAGCAAGACACATCATCAAGTTGGAGCAAAGAGAGAGTAGAACCAATCCATTCGAGTTACAATCATTATATTATTACTTTTGGGTATGGTTCATCTAATCAATGGTTTAAAGTACACAAGTTATGATCCACATAATGTATTTTTAAAGTTTTAATTCTGCATTTGGTGTTGATTTCATTCTTCTAGGGTTCCAAATGAAATGTAATGGATTTATCCATGAATTTGTGTTATAATTATGTTTTTTACATGTTTCATGCCTTAAAGTATTTCTAACATTTGGTATTAAACCTTAATGGCATTTGTATTGATTATATTAATAATTCATGAATGATTATATTTGTTGTTGATCATTCATTTCAAATGAAATCGCATGTCTAAGGAAAAACACGGGTCATGTTTTTTAACATGGGGGAGGGGTTTTTTCTTTTGTTGCCTTAGGTTGGTTTTCTATAGTGAAAATACAATGTGTGCTTATTAATAGAAGGTCATGTTTTTTCTATCAGTCTAGGTAACCTTTTTCTTTTTCTTTTTTGGGAAAAAACACGAGGTGTGCTTATTTACAAAGGTGCCTAATGTTTCCTCAACATCGTCATGTAGCCCAACATGAGTAACTCATGTTGATAGCTATTTTATTCAAATTTAGTTCTTTCTCCTATATTTATGTAGCCATATATATTAAGGCCATGTTTGGAGAAGTTTGGATAACCTAGAATTATGTATCATGTGTGGTTAGCATGGTTTAAATGATTATGACTTAGTTATATCAATCTTAATCATGGAAAACTATGCATTCTTCTATTTTCTTAGATCACATCTAGGTTACATGTTACTAATTATGATACATTATGTATATATGATAGGTGTAGCCCTATAAGACCACTATTTATGTGTATGGAATGCATCAGATTAAAATATTGATTCATTATTCTCAATTTTTCCATAGAGATTAAGGATAATGGGATGAATTAATGTTTTTAATATGTAATTGCTTGAATTTATTAGAGTCCAAGTCTTAGCCCATAGGTTTATTTTAATGTTTTTGATAGTTTATTTGTTCACATTTTTTACATTAGTGAAGTATGATTTTTTTGTTGTGACTTTAAGTTGATCATAAGCATGTATACTTTTTTAATTAACAAGTTTTGTCTGAAGTAAATGACTAAATCTTATTTAGATGTGTCTGATCCCTGAGTTGTGAGGGGCTAACTATAGGGTTTTAAAGGAGATAATTCTCTTATAACTAGCCTATTTTAATTTAGATGAGATGATCAAGTAATATGAGACCATTCTAATATATGATAACATTCCATGAAGATAACAAGTCATGAATGATGGGAGAAATTCAATCATGTAAGTATCATGAACATGAAGGATAAGATATCTTCTACTATTAGGAGCCTTGTTGATCACCATTAGAATAAGAAGGACTTTCTTAGAGTTATTGAGGTAAAGCCTTTGTGAACACCTTAATCATAAACCTTTCATTCGTAAATAATTCCATTATTAAGGGTTTGCAAAATTACATAATGTAAATAAGGAACTTGATAAAAAAAAAATTAAGGAATTTGAGTTTGTATGTTGGCTGCATCGTTGATTCACTTTAGTTGAACTCTCTTTCATTATAATATACTCCATTTAAAGTCTCTTACCACACATAAAGAAAATGGTTCATTAATGAGTAATTGGCCATCTGTGTGTAAGATGAAGAAGGGATTTGAATGGTTTCTAAAGAGAATGTGATGACAGCTACTCAGAATAAAGGCTAAGGTTACGAGCCAAAAAAAGTAAAAAGAAGGCTTCCACCTCAAGGTTAAATTAAAGTGTTAATTAAAATGCCTTTATATGAAAGGAATAAGCATATGAAAAATGACTACATTGATTTCATTTTTAGGCTATAAATGAAAAGTAATACAACCCTGGTATGTCATGAATCTTATGTGATCGATCTTAAGTATAGTACATGGCGGGTTGATTTTGGTTCAATGCCTCATTTTTGTAACTCTTTGCACATTAAGCTTGGGATGAATGAACTAGTAGGTTATGAACATTAGTTCTAGCTATTACTCAAGTAGTTGGTTTTAGCTAGTGAAAATGTATTAGAGTTGGAAAAGACTTGTACCATATGGATACACTTGGTATGGTGTATGTTCGTAAAGTCATACCTCGTTTATCTGTAATATGATTGCACCAAAACTATAGTGAACATAAATATTGGTTCTTAGTGGCGTATTATGAGCATCAACTCCTCTATGTTGTGGTGCATAAGATTTCAAGGTTATATCCATAGATATATAAAGAGATTTGTAGAGCATAAATTACTTAGCACTCTAGATTTTACTAATTTTACACTTGCATAAATTGCATTAAAGGAAAGAAAACAGACGATTCAAAGAAATGTGCCACCAAGAGTGCACTTAGAGATTAGATATACTTATATGTATGGTCCTACTGAGGATTCACATGGTTAAAGATACTTCATCTCTTTCATTGATGATCACTCACGGTTTATGTACCTATATGTGTTTCATAAAAAGTATGAATCATTAGATGCCTTTAAAGTGTTTAAGATTAAGGTAGTGAAACAATGTGGTGAACAAATAGCGATTGTGTGGTCAAACAAAAGTGAATATTGCTTGAAAATGTACATTGAGAATGAAGAAATATATGGTCCTTTGTAAGTTTATTCAAATACATTAGAATATTACACAATAGTGTTATTGACAGAAGAAATAAGAAATTGTTGGAAATAGTGCAGAGGATCCCTAAAAACTATAATATTCCTAGGTTCTTGTTGATTGAGTCACTAAATATGGTTATGTATATATAAATATACCTTGAAATGGATTTCAACTAATGTTGTGCTTATAAAACTTTGAGTCATTTAAAGGTTAGAAGCCAAATTTAAAACATATGTGCGTTTAAGATTATCCATCTAAAGTGAGGGTATATAACCCACAAGATAGGAAGCTAGAACTAAGAACCATAAGTGGACATTTTGTTAGATATGTCGAAAGGTCTAAAGGTCATAAGTTTTATTGTCCATCGCATAACACTAGATTTTTAGAGTCGAGAAACTTTAAGTTTCTTGAACATGATTAATAGGGAAGAGTGATAAAAACAAAAATCTAGTTTTGAGATTGATCATATAGTAGCAAATACTTCCACTTCATATAGTAGGCTAACTTTTGTTCATATTATACCTCAAGTACATATCATTGTTGAACAACAAGTTAATGTGACTCCATATTTTTTTTATAATGTTTGAGTATATTAGTTTTTGAAAATTCTCCATATGATAAGGATGTACTAATGATCAAAGAGTCTGGCAAGTTAAAAAGCTAGCTCTAGAGCAAGTTCATAACTTAGTAACAAGCCAAGGGATGAAATTAGATCAACCTCAGAATGCAGCACCATCAATGTAGCCCATCAAGGTAGACCTAGGGTAAAGTTCATTTAGCAATAAGGATGAGCTTCTAGCTATGTTGGATCCTGTTAATGCTAAGGAATATTTGGACTTAACAAAAAAGGAGAAAGGAAAAGAGGTAAATATTGAGCTTGGAGGGGGTATTGTACAGCGTGATAGTATACCAATCTTTACAATAAAATGAATTTTTCTGTCTGTAATGTCAGGGTATTAATAAATTCCTGAAACAAAAATTAGTTAGTAGATATATTTAGTATAATAATTTTCATATTATTTGTCTTTTAGAGACTCGAGTGAAAGAAGCCAAGATGAAGGGTGTTTTAAAGAGGATTGGTAACAAGTATTGTTTGAATCATAATTATTCTACTCATTATAATGGTGGGATTTGGATTATGTGGAGAGATACTACTGTAAAACTTCAATTCATTGGCATTTTCGAATAGGTTATTCATTGCTCTGTTGAATTGGCTGATAGCAATGAATTTTATGTTTTAGTTGTGTATGCCCATAATGATAGTGTTGCTAGAAGATCTTTGTGGACACATCTTGTGGATTTCCATTCTTTATATAAAGGAATATTAGTCATTGGAGACTTCAATGTGGTTCTTTCATCTAATGAGAAGTCAGGGGTAACCTACATGCAGTAGACATGGAAGAATATGCGGATTGCCTTTGTACTTGTGGGCTGGGGAAGCTACATTCAACTGGCTCTCTTTTTACTTGGTCTAATAATCAATTAGGCTCTTCTATGTTCTGTTGCAAGCTGGATAGGGCACTTGGAGACCAGGAGTGATTTGCTCATTTTAATCATATATAGGTTGAGGTTATTGGAGACTGTCTCTCTGATCATTGTAGGTTGCATCTAATTTGGCAGCATCAAGATAGAAATGGGATCAAACCTTTCAAGTTTTTTAACTTTTGGACCACTTCTCTTAATTTTCTGCATTGTGTTGCTCATGTTTGGTAATAAGTAATTCAGGTTTCTAAACAATATAGGTTGGTTACCAAGCTCAAATGCTTAAAATAGGCTCTAAAGTAGTTTAATTCGGTGCATTTTGGAAATTTGAGTAGAAGAGTTAATCAAGCTAAATTTGATTGGCCAAAGTGTAAGCAAGCCCTCCAGTCTAACCTTAGAGATAATGCTTTGGAGGTTCAAGAGGGTATACTAAGGAAGATTTGGTGGTAGCAAGTTCATTTAGAAGAACATTTCCTCTAACAAAAAGCTAGAATTCAATATATCAAATTAGGTGATGGAAATAATGGTTTTTTCCATGCTAAACTCAATGATAAAAGAAGATACAATATCTATTCTATGTATGATAGCACTGGTAGAAAACTCACTTCTCAGATGGATATCAGCAATGAAATTCAAATTTTCAATTCTCATTTGCTTGGTTCTTCTACAAACTTGCTGGAGAAGGTGCATCCTAAGATTGTTAATCAATGCCCTATTCTTCACAATGATCATAATGCCCATTTGATTAACCTAGTCATTGAAGCTAAGATAAAGGAGGTTGTGTTTAGAATGGGAGACTCCGAGACTCCTAGGCTTGATAGGTTTAATGCACATTTTTATAAGTCAACTTGGCCTATTGTGGGGTAAGATGTTATTCATGCAATCAAACATTTTTGGGAAACGAGTTTTCTCTTAAAATCTTTGAACAATACATCTCTTCACTTAATTCCCAAGAATCCTTCTACTTGAACTATGACTAATTATATACCTATCTTTTTCTATAATATTGCATATGAAATTATATCCATGGTTCTCACAAAAAGAGTGCAAAAAATTATGCCAGTTATAGTGCATGGTTCACATAATGCTTTTGTAGAAGGGAGATGGATAGGTGAAAGTGTTTTATTAGCTCAAGAATTTCTAAGGAAGTATGGCAGGAAGGATATCAGCCATCGTATGATTCTTAAAGTTTATTTAAAGAAAGCTTACGATACAGTGGAATGGAGCTTCATCAAACATATCCTAAAAGGTATTGGTTTTCCCTGTCATTTTATACAGATGATTATGCAATGTATTTCAACAACATAATTCTCTATTTGTTTAAATGGTACTCTATACAAGGCTTTTAAGGGTGGTAAGGGATTAAGACAAGGTTATCCCTTATCTCCTTATATTTTTGTGTTAACTATGGATTATCTGTATTGTTTACTGAAGACATTATGGGATGATAATCAATTCAGAGGGCATCCTGATTGCAGGATCACTAAGGTTATCAATATAATATTTGCTGATGATTTGCTTCTCTTTTGTAAAGGCCATCTGAAATTAACTGAGCTAATTATGGATAAATTGAAGAATTTTCATATCGCTTCAAGACACCAAGCAAATCCTGAAAAGAGTAGTGTGTTTTTTGGTGGAGTTAAAAAGACACGAAATAACTGATTCTACAAAAGCTAAACTTCAAAAAGGGTACCTTCCCATTTAGGTACCTTGGTGCTCCTCTAAATCCTGGTTCACTCAATGTAGGTCAATATCAACCTCTCATTTATCGAATTGTGCGCAAACTGAAATCATGGATAGTAAAATACCTTCGTTTTGCTAGGAAGATGTACCTTCTCCGAGCTGTCATGTTTGGCATTGAAAACTTCTAGATTTAAATCTTTGTTCTACCTAAGGTTGTCATTCATCAGTTAGAGAGTATCTGTAGATGTTTCCTCTAGAATAATATGGATCGATAAAAGAAGAGAGCACATGTTGCTTAGTCAAAGGTCTGTGTGCCAAAAGAAGAGGGTGGGTTGGGTTTTAGATAATTATTTCACTGGAATTGAATTGCAAAATACTTATGGAAGCTTATTGAGCTTAAAGAATGTCTATGGGTAAAATGGATGCATAAAAGGTATCTCAAAGGAAGAGATATTTAGCAATTTGAAGAGAAACCTAAGTTTTCATGGATGTTCAAACATTTGCTGAAGGTTCAAAATCAGATCTGTACATGTTATGCCTAGTATTGTATTTTTGGGAAATTGGTTTCCTACTAATTTTCCATAGTGCATTATCTATTAAATCAAAATTGTATCATTGAGGGATTACTCTAGATAGCTTATATAATGTACGCAGAAATAAAGAAGAGGATTTCGACCATCTTTTTACGCACTATCCAATAGCATGTATTCTCTGGAATTACACTCTGAGATGGTTGAAAATGTAAGGGACCTTCACCAATTGGTAGAGTTTCTTTGATTGGCTAAAGGAAGACTAGAGGGAAAGGCAAGAAGGTGGTGTGGAGGGCTGTTTTCAATGCGCTTCTCTACCATATTTGGATAAGTAGAAATATGGTTATTTTTCAATTTCCATAAAGGAATCCAAGAACTACTATAAGACAGCTTATTACCAACATTTTTGTTAGATTTAGTGATACTTCAAATGTGCATATCAAGAATTACTTAGGGAGGCTTGATAGATGGATAGTATAATTTGGCTAGGGGTATGCCCATTGTAATTTTGTAATTTTTCTAGTTTGGACTTCAATTCTCTATTTTTATAATAAACTATTATTAGTTACCAAAAAAAATGATGTACCAATGCTAAAAATGTCTACTAGGAAAATAAGGTTAGCAATATCTAGTGGTTATTATATGTACCTACTAGAATTTGATTACAATATTTATGTTGTCAATGTCTCCAAAAACATTTATGTAAGTTAAGAGTAGTTCAATATCTAAGTTATGGTACCATGCTATAAGATTTAATATGAACTCTATAAAGGTTAATGATGCTCAAGATCTTATATAGTTACATGATGGAGCTAAGGCTATTGGTTATATATAAGTATTTAAGACTAAAAGGAACTCTTAATGTAACATTTATATGTACAATATTAGGCTATTTGTTAAGGGTTCACTCATATGTTAATGTCATTTATAGCTCATTTTGATTTTTAATTGCAATAAGTGACATTTATACATGGTGAGCTAGAGGAGAAGGCATATATGAAATAACCTAAAGGTTTCTTCTCTAGTAAGGATGATAATTTAGTATGCAAGCTTAAGAGAATCATATATAGATTATAACATGCTTTCTAACAATGGTATCTATGTTTCCATGTTCTTACCTTTATAAGAGATTCTCATGGGTCGTATGACATACTCTAAGGTTAGTGGAAGTAAGGTGTGTTTCATTGATCTATATATATTTGATGGTTTACTTACATGTTATTGTATGAGATGCTTGGAGAAGTGAAATAATTTTATCCTAACAATTTTGACATAAATGATATAGGTATCTCATCTTATATTGTTGGGATTAAGACATGACAATATATATCCTTAGGGATATTAAGACTATCTCAAAATACCTATATCAATAAGGTGTTAGAAAGGTATAAAATGAAGGATTATTTACTAAGTATAGCTAAAATTGTCAAAGGAGAAAGTATCATTTTGAGGTAGTGCCCAAGAAATGATATAATAGCAATTAATATAAGAGATGTCTAATACGCTTCCACAATAACAAGCCTTATGTATGCTCAGATACCCACAAGACCTAACATTACATATGTCATTGGGTATTGAGATTTCACTAAAGTAACTTAGATATTGAGAACTATTTACCACTAACGAGTAAAAAGAAATTTATTAAGCACCTAAGAGATATAAAGGATTACATGCTTGTGTATTGTTAAGTTGAGCATTTAAAGGCAGATAGGTATTTGGATGCATGTGTATAATTTGTTGACTATGTAGTAGAGTCACGGAAATGTGCATATTGTTTTATCAATATATATTAGCTGGTGGAGTTATATAGGGATTAAATAGTTTCTTCTACCATGAAGGTTGCACTCATTTCTTCATTTAAAGTTTCAAAACTTGGTGTGTGATATGTTAATGTTATTTTTTATGGTAAAGTGATTGACTTTAATTTTAGGCATTTGAGGTCAATATGATATTCAATTGTCAACGTTATCTCAAGGAATAGTAAAATAAAATTAATGGGATCCATGCCATGTAAATACTAAATCTATTTTAAATGATCATTTAACTAAGGGAATGTCACTATGTGACTTTAAGGATCATTTTGCAATATAGGCATGGATCCCATACGTGATATGTAATACATCATGGTTAGATGTAATAAAGCTTTTTTATTGTGATCATATGGTATCATGTTAATAATTTAGCTTGATTATCTATCTTACTATTTATTGATGGTGTATACACACACACACACATGAGAATAAGGGAACATGTGTGTTTTATATTTATGAAAGGAAAAAGAGGGAGGAATTGAGTTATATTAGTTTTGAACATGATTTGAAGTGGTTAATAGGCAAGGACTATATTGATTTTTAAAAACCTCTCATTCATTCAAAACTATAATAACTAATATCATTTGTGTGCTTGATCAAATTTCACAATAGTTACTTCTCCTCTCTTCCACTACACTCTATGTGTAAGTTCTAATATACATTCAAAGAGATTGACAATTAGGATTAGAATCTTCATTCAAATTCTATAAATTTAACAAAGAGATTGATCAAGAGGTCCATATTCCCATTCCTCATCAAGAACCACACACTATTGGGTTGGAGGAAAGAGGGAGTAGAACCAGCCCATTTGAGCTACAATTTTTATTTTGTTGCTTTTAAGTATGGTTAATCTAATCAATGTCTAGAGATACAAAAGTTATGAACTCCACAATGTATTTTAAACTTTTAATTCTACATTTGATGATGATTTCATACTTCTAGGGTTTTGCATGAAATGTGAAGGATTTATGCTTGAATTCATATTATCATTGTGTTGTTTACATGTTTCATACCTTTAATTATGGATAACATTGATATCAATAAAAATCAAAAAATGAACAACACTTACATTCTCATACTAACCAACAACTAAAAAATCTCAAGATAAGCTAAATAAATAACAACATATGTGAAAGGAGTACAAAATAATTACAAAAAAAAATTAAACACATAAGAAACAATAACAAAAACTACACACCACCCCCAATATATGAATCTATAACAATAAGAACAATAATAGGTATACTAAGAGGGATATGTGTCCATAATGTACAGTCTAAGAGTTATCCTTAATGTTGATACTCTTTCTCTATGGTAAGTTCATGGTTAATAAAGGAGGAAAAGGGTGTGTGGATAGCGGAGAACTCCGCTAACTAATTAAAGGAGTTGAAAGAGATAATTTAATTCACCCTATAGGATGAAGATAATTTGGGATTAAATTAATTGTGTATACATCTTTATTAGCTCATCTTCATGACCATCACAATCTATGAAATCAAAAATATGGTAGTTCCAATTAACATGAACATGGATAGACCTATGAGCAAAAAGAGGAGATCATTCTAAAAGCACATTAATGAGCTTCATATGAAGGAAAGAGTCAAGGTTGATAAAAATCCTAAGTCATAAAGAATGAATTTTGTCCACAAGTTTAACAAAACTCATCCTGTATGCTAAGATGGTAATCAACCCACCAAACATAATTTTTCCAATCATGGCTCTTATTGGATGGCATATATGATGGATGATGAAAGCCCATATGTTAAATATTTGTTCCTATACCAGAGTACAAAAGAGGTAGAGCTTTCTTGAACCCATGACTTCATTACTTATGGCACAACCAAAAATGGTATATAAATGACCCTATGCAAATATCTAAAACATGGGCTAAAATTAGTAGAGGTTGTTTACGAAGAGGGATCATAGTTTTTGTGTGGTATATATAAAACCAAAATGAGTCAAACTAAAATATTTAGGTACAATCCTAGCACCACCCTTTAGAAAACCAAATATCCTATTTAGTTGTGTTGGGAATTTTCTAACTTGAATGTGCTAAACTAGTTTGGTAGAATTAGACTATGCAAGATTTAAGAGAGAAACACTCAAGAACATAATTGACAAAATATATGATCTTTATAATATGTATAATTCATGATTAGAAGGATAATTAATGAACAATTCTTATAAAATCACTCAAGATGAAGAATAATAGGCTAGCAAGGTTGGTAAAACCACTAGAAGTTCCAAAAGGAAGATGGGACATCATATCTATGAACTTTGTGGTGTGTCTTCTGAAGACTCATAATGTTTTTTTATTCCATTTGATTTGTTGTGGATCACTTGAATAAGTCAAAAATATTCATACTCATGAAGATGATGTTGAGTACGGAATAGCTAGTCAATACTTGTAGGAAGCACATTATGCAATTGCATAGGGTCCCTAGAGACATTGTGTTAAAATGAGATTATATATTCGTGTCATCATTTTGGCAGAAGTTACAAGATGCATTTGGAACTTAGTTAAATATTAGTACTGTTTTTCACCCAGCCACAGATGGTTAGGTAAAGAGGACCATTCAAACCTTATAAGACATGCTTCGAGCATATGTGTTGGATTTTTAGAATAGTTGGGAGGATCATATAGGATTTATTGAGTTCTTCTACAATAATAATCATCACTCTAGCATCAAGATGTCACCTTTGGAAGCCTTATATTGAAAAAAGTGTCGTAGTCCCTTATGCTAGAATGATATCAGGAAAATAATTATGTTGGGACTAAAGATGATGAAGGAAACGATGAGGCATATCTGACTGATGCATGATCATATGAGAAAAGTCCAGGACAGATAGAAGAGCTATGCAGACTTGATAAGATGAACCAAGGGTTATAAGGTGGGTTATAGAGCCCTTTTGAGGGTCTCTTTCACCAAGAGAGTTATGAGATTCGATAAAAAAGGGTGACCTTAATCTAAAGTACATTTGTCTGTACAAGATTGTGGATTGTGTTGGAGAGGTCACTTATGGTTTACACCTATTAGTGAATTTCTTTCATGTGCACAATGTCTTCCACATATCCCACACGTGGAAGTATGTAGCAGATCCTTCGCATGTTATCCGACAGGAGCCATTAGAGCTTAGTGAATCTCTAACCTATGAAGAACAACCAGTAAGTATCCTAGAGACAAATACCTAAGCGACGTGTGCGAGGAGTGTTCCAATAGTAATGGTCTTTTGGTTATGGCATGGCACCAAGAAGGCCACTTGGGAGGTCAATGAGGAGCTTTGAGTGAAATACCCAAAGTTTTTCTCCTAGTGTGATGTACGTGGTATAGTCCATATATAAGGGGGTAGTATTCTTTTTCCTTATTAAATGTACTATGTGAAATATTATGTGTGTATATATTATGAATAGGCCTTGGTTAGCAGGATTCGGGGACACAACCTCTTTAAGGGGGTGGTGTTATAATACCCCATCTTTTTGTAAGTTTTATAGAAGGAGAAGTAGTGGTATATATTAAATTTTGATAATGTTTTATTTTGATTTGGAACTATAATTAAGTTTGAAGGAAAGTTAGATTTGAATAAGTTTCAAAAATGGAATAAAATGAGTTTTTAGATGGACCAATCGACTAGTTCTATGAAATGATTAACTAGTTCATCATTTCATTCAAAGGATTTTTACTTGATCGAACCGATAGACTGGTCGGTAGAACAGTCGACTAGTAGGCAAAAATGATCGACTAGTTTGTCGAGTTGAATACATTTTGAAACTTAATTTTTCTAGGAAACCTTATTATACCAAAATGGAACCTTGATAATACCATTCCAAGTTGTTCTTTAAAGCTTCTTAACCTTTCTTATCATGCATTCAACCCAAACTTCTACCTCGAAGTGATTTGATAATTTGATTGGGATAATTAAAGGAGAGGATGATCTTGGCTTTATCTTCTTCCCCCTCTCTCCTCTATACACTCTAGAATTTTTGCTTTAATTTTCGGACATGTCTCTACTTATGTAGGAGATTCCTTACACGCCGATCGTTCATTTTCTCTCTTATGTTTGATATTTTATGGGCGAATTCGACTGACGTTCTCCAGAAATATCTATTGTAGCTTGAGAATGGAGGCCAGTCTATCTTTGACAAAATCCACCTATTCAACTCAAATTTAAATGATAGAAACTAGGGGTTTTTAATCTGAGCATAACCACACTCGTTCTTGTACTGATTTGCTGGCTATAAATAGCCCTAATCACCCCTTCTATGCACTATTTTTTGGCTATAAATAGCCCTAATCACCCCTTCTATGCACTCTTATTTTAGATACCAAAATATTCCTACTCTCTAAACTTGTGTTATTTTCACCTCTAATTCAAACATAGTTTCAGTTACTTTCTTCTCTTCTCATCCTTTTTCTAGCTCCTTCTTGTTTATATTTAAGAAAGGGAGGGTTAGATTTAGAAGGATGTTGAGTGTCTCTTTTAGTAAAAATTCCCTCTATTTTTCCCTTAGGTTGGTAAGGTTTTTTTCCCTAATTCAAATCCTAATTTATGAAATTATTCCTTTGATTTTTGAAGCTTTAACTTTTGTTTTTTAAGGTTAGGAAACTTAAAATCTTTTAAGTTGAGTTTTATATTTATGGAAAATTTTTGCTTACACCAAGTAAGTCATTCTTAATTCTAAAATGTGATCTAGCTAATCATGTGATGTGGTTTGTTCTTTAAAGTCCTAATTTTATAATTTTTCATGAGAATTTGGTTTTAGATTGATGTACGTTGATTACCTTATGAATTCTGAGAAAAATGCATGGTTTTAGGGAAATTAGGTTGATTTGCATAATTGTGAAGCATGTTTCAATTTATGAGTTGAGACAGTATTGGTATGATGCCATGATATGTTTTGATTTGGATGTGGTAGAAATTTCGAGGATTATTTGCATGAAAAATGTTTGTTTTGTGCTGTTGGGGGAAAATACTTGGCTAGTCCTTAGAAAAGTTAACTGGTTGGCCCAAAGCCATTAACCGATAAGTTTATAGTAACCTTGGTTTGCTCTTTACTTAAAATCATTGATTGGTTTAGCAAAATCAATCGACTAGTTTGGCCAAACCAATCAATTAGTTTGAGGGAGCCCTAGGTTTGACTGAGCCAAACCAATTAACTAGTTGGCCCAAACCAATCGTTGATGGGTAAAACCGACCAATTGGTTTAGGCAAATTTTTTATTTTGATCTTTTGACTTAGATATATCTTGAGAACATGCCTAATGATGCTATATGATTGTTTAGCTAGTGAGATACATCAATCAACATGGATTGACATCCTAATGGATGGATTAAATGGATCATAATTTATGGCATACTTAATGGGTGTTGTAAAGGTCTTAATGGGCAAACTCAAATAAACATATTATGGATTTAAAGGGGAATGTGATATGGACTTTGGCCTAAAATGGATTAATGTAAGGGATTTGGTTAATATTAAGTAAGCATTAATGGAAATTATACACATGGTTGGGGAATGGTAATGGTTAAGATGGAATAAGTATGTGAATGACTTGCTTCCATATTGTATTATCCTTAAATGATCACGCAACCTCAAGAATAATGTACTAATCACGTAAAGTAAAAGATGATCAAGCTGTGTATGGGTCTGAGTTACCCAACCCCTGATTAGCTACTAGGGGTTAGCCTACATTTGGGTGTTTATTGGGGCCTTCGAGCTTTACCTTCAGGCGGGATCCTAGTAGATCTTGGTGCCTTACCTACTCTAGACATTGATGATGTATTAGGGGGTATCAATATTAAAGGGTCTAATCACCTAGATAGTTTTGGCTTCAATCTAAATTTTATGTCCTTTGTTGTGTGTAGACTTCAATGATATGTGAGACCATGGGGTAATACACAATCCATCTCTCAATAATAATTGGGCCAAGTATTTCTATAATAATTTGAATGAGTAATTGGATAAGAATTTAGAATAAGAATGCAACTAAAGAGAAAGACAAAAGGAAAAGGAAAAGAATAATAAAGGAGATAATGGCCTATATATGTATAAATAACGTAATAAATTAGGTACGTGGAAATGGGCCTACGGTGAAATTATGTGCCTAGATGAATGAAGCCTTACAATTACCTGGACATTCTACTTTATAGCTTGTATATTGGCATCTACAATGTTTTGCTATATTGCCAAGCATGATGAGTCATTTATGGTATGAGTTTTCTATGCCTGATGTGACCATGACAGAGCATATATCCTATTTATATGAAATATGCATGATATATGATAGTATGATTTTCAAATTATGTTAGAACCTTGTGTTTTGGTGACTACATTATGGAGGTAACTTGGCATACTCATTACAAAGTGCACAGATGTAACTATTGACTCGGTCACCTACTCATTCTCACGAGTAGAGGGTCATGTGTAGGTTTGTGGGGATGGTCAATAACAGGCTGACCTTGTGTTGGGCATAGGTTCTTAGAGCATCGAAATTTGGAGACTTTTGTGCAATCCTTGATGGATAAGAGTTTAGGTCTACATGCTACTTTGGTTTCTATAATTTGAAATTCTATACTATGGTTTAGTTTTCTTCATGTATTTAAATATTTGCAGATCATTAAGGTCATTTACTTGAAATCCTTTCTTTCTGTATTTATATAAAGTATTTTGGTGCACTCTAATTTAGTTTTAGTCAGTTTGGTTCTCAACCTTGTATCTAGCACAAGATAGGCGGCTGACATCTATCCTATGTTAAGTGTGCGATAACACCATATTGTTCCTACGTGTATTATTTTTCCACTTTTGCAAGGTTTTTAAAACAAAAATTTTCAACAGTAAAAAATAAAGGTGTTACAGACTAATGTTACTATTTACAATATATGAGGCATAAACATCTAACTTCTTCAAGCCATCAACGAATCAGGCTTAATGATATACCTAAAGACTCTCTCATTGCTCCACTTTTTTCCCAGACTCCTCTATAATAAAAGAGTATGTATCATTTAAACCAACCACTACTTCCACCTCATTATAAACACCTTGCATATATCTATGTTCCACCTCCTTAGAAAGTGCATCAATGGAAGTGTTAGCCTCAAGAACATATTCAGGCTCACATAAGGGAATAATTTTAAGTATGGATGTATCAAGGTCACTCAAAGCTTACCCTTTCTCTTTAGCCATGCCTCTAATACTCTTGTATTTTAGACGTATTTAGACCAACAACATTTTGGTCAGAATTCCTCAATTACACCATTAATAGTAGTACTAAATAACTCATATAATGGTCTCACCCCTTTTCTTACAACCTATACCACACATCCTTTAGCAAACTTTAGTGTGGCATTATCAATAACCCACATATGCCATTTAATATCCAAGGAACTCAATGAAATCAAATTATTGATCATCTCACAAACATGATAAATGTCTGATAGTGTTTTAACTATGTTATCATGCATTCCCACCCTTAGTCCCAATCCTAATAATTCTACATAAAGCACCATTCTAAATACAAAAACTTCACCTCAAACTATATTATATGTCTAGAACTAGTTCCTATTTGGACTAACATAATAAAAGCACCTAAACTCAAGAATCCATCTATCAGTCAATCTAATTCATTTGTCTATGGTAGTAAGTACATCATCATCACTTATGTATTTAACTATATTAACATTATCCTCTTCATCAAATGTACTAGAACCCTTATCTACAAATTTCATATTAGGGCATTATTTTCTAATATGGTCTTTCTTGCAATAGTTATAGTAGATAATATTGTTGAACCCATTCTTCTTTGATATGGAATTCTTATCATTGGAGCCTCTACTATAAGACCCTTTTCGTCTAAGTTAATTAATCTTCCACTAGTTACTTTATTCTCAATCAATTCATGTTTTAGAAAGCATGCTTGATATACTCAAGAAATAATTCACTCTTAACATATAATATGCATAACAATTCAATATCCACATGCTCATAATCCCATTAAGATCAATATTCTACAAATTGAGAATAATTAAATCAAATTCACTAAGATGAGATTTAAGAAATTATCCTTTACCTAGATTCAAATCATGTAATCTACTATTAAACGACATAAAAGTTGTGATAAAATTTATCACATAGAGAGATTCCAATTTGAGATGTATGGTGGTCCTAGTTATTGCTTTCACAATCTTATGCAAGATCTCACTAGATAAGAAAAATTATATAGTAGAAAAGGCTTAATCTCCTCAAAAATATCATCAATCAATGTTGCAAGCTTGTTTTATTTCTCAAACAAAACTTTCTATAATATATTATAAATTAATATCACCTTCTTTTCCACAAACCAAAGTTCACGAAACACTCAAATTTCTCTACATCAAACCTTATAGATGCCATCTTCTAATAGTCTACAAATGAATATGTGGTATAATAGCAGTTCATTGAAATTAACCACTACAAACATATAGGTACTAATTTGATAAATTTAGGATATGTAAGATTCTATAGAGAAAAATACTCAAGAAAATAATGAGGGAAACTGATGTTGTTTGTTATGTGTAAAATATGTGATTATAACGAGAGTTAATGCACATTACTCATAAAATCATTCAATTAAAAAATTTATGTCACTTATGGTTCTAAGATACAAGAGAATTAGGGAAGATTTTGCAACTAAATCAAGGCTCATTCTAAGTACACATATAATTATATCATTAATGATTTTAAGGTAGCGACAGAACGTAAGGAAAAATAGGGTTTGTGTTAAGAAACATAGCCCCATTGCATTTTCCCCTATGCTTTAGAGTTATGCCTAATTTTGTAGGAATTAAAAAGTTAAAGAAAACACAAGTCATGTAAATAAACATATCCCTCCATGTATCATCCTCATAACTCCATTCTTCGTCCACTCTTCATAAAACTTCACACGATAATGCACCCCAAAAATACCCACAAGTATAGCTTTTGAATTATTCTTGATTCACTCCAAACATCTACATGTAAGCCTTCAAAATATACACAATAAAAGGCAAGGAATAGTTAATACTATGCTAGTATAAGTGTGTAGCATAAGTTAAATAACCTAAATGTAATTTTCCTTCTTCTACCCCTTCTCCATAAAAAAAACTACATGAAAATTAACTTAAAGCTAAATAATTATACACTCATATATAGGATTTTTAAATCCACAAAAAATTAAGCAACCTAACCTTAACTCAAAGGTAAGAAATATCATCCCACGACTTTAATTAAGACAAAAGGTTCTCACTCAAATAGCAAGTATTAATGAGAATTCATTACTTAAATAGTGTGTTGTACCTCAATTATTTTTTTCCATCAAAAAATTAATTCCATAAGGATTTTAAGGATGGGTGGATTTCCTCTTTGTCACTGAGATTAAGAGATCAAGGATCCTTGATTAGTGCATGAGTTATTAGGCCCCATTTGTACCACTAATCAAACAAATATAAATAAATTCAAGGGAAAAATATCAAGTTAGTAGTAAGTCAACACAATTTGAGAAATATAAAGTAAATTTGAATGAATAAGTGAAAATATGCAAGAAGATAAATAAGACGATCATTTTTTTTATAATTAGGCTAATTAGTCATTAGTCAAGAATCAAATAGATTATAAAAATTCTAATTATATTATTGTGCATCATTCGATAGGTATTATGTTGGTTGATGATGTAGGGTGCACTAGAGTTCTCTAAGCTGAGTTGTTAATGTAACAAAATCCAGAGATTATGGAGGGGTGGGGTTTTGTGGTTGTGGTGGTGGTGGTGAATGGGAAGGTAGTAATTAGTAGTTTTTTTTTTCTATTATCAGTTGTACAATTAATATAGTGATATTGGGTCACAAAATTAAATCAGGATAAGTAATGTGGTGGTAGTGGTTAAGCAATTCAGGTGGCATGGTCTTCAGGCAATGGTCATAGCAACTTTTTGTAAGGGATAAAAGTCAACACAAGGGGGATGGGGTTTGGGACAAAGGAAGAATAATGAAGTGGGTAGTGGCATGCATGTTTTATTCTAGAATAAAGTTTTAAGGTTTAATTTATTTATTATTATATTTGTGGGATAGTGTGCCACTGGTGTGAAATGAGTGTGGTAACCTCTATTTTTGGACTTTTCTACTCTTTTTCTCTACAAGCAAGGCATGAGTGTTGTTTAAACCATGACAATTCATGCTACAATTATTGTACCCTTCACTTCTAGGTTTATTGTCATACTTTCCCTTCTTTGATAATTATGCTCTACATAATTATAAAGTATATAAAGGAGATGCAATTTAACTGGATTGCCTATGTAATATATAAGTTAAATTAAAATTAAAAAAGGTAAATTAAAAAAATTGAGAGAAAGCTTGGATTGCAAACCAAGAATTACTTTTTATGGTCATGAGTGTGACCCTTGATATGGTAAAATCTCTAATATAGGGGGATCAAAAAGGATATGACTGACCCTTTTCTTAATTTATTCCCTTGAAATATATTGCTTTTATCATTGTGACTCAACCATGAAAGTTCATGTTGTTTCACTCCAAACCTAAATAACACCATTAGGGGGAATTTAGGGACTAGAAAAGTTCCATAGCACCTAGACTTAGGCTAGCCTTGAAAAAGCTTCAACTGAAAGTTAAAAAGTAGCATTATATCCTCTTGATTAAATTCACTTTGAAGAATATTCTTATCATGACAATTTTTTGTCTTCTTTTTATAAATTTAAGCATTCTTATAAGATTATAATCATAATTCATTTTGTTCATGGAGTTGAATTATTCTTTCCTTACTCAAGGCTATCATATCAAAGCCGAACAGTTTACTAGCCTAATACACCTTGTTCTCTAGTTCAACAAAAAGATGACAAGATTTTTCATATACCAATTTTAATGGTATCATACCTACTGATGTAACATTGATAACTTAATATACCCATAACTCATATATAAATATCATAAACTAGTCCTTTCTCAAAAATTTTACTATTTTCTCCAAGATAATCTTAATTTTGCAACTTCAAACCTCCACTTAACTACTCATTTGAGAATGGTATGGCATAACATTCTTATGAGTGACTCATTTTTTACATGTACTTTTTGTGTGCTTACACACCCTTCCTTAGATAAATGATAATGAAGCAGAATGCATGTAACCTCATGTTTAGGAGTACACCTTCTAAACATCCCTTTTAATACATCATGTATATAATGGTTCATCCCAAAAATAATACTTTAGCTTGCAAGATCTTTTTTCACCCTATTGATAGCTCAATCTGGAGGAAAGACTCTATACTCTGTACAGTGACTATATTTGTATAACATGGAATTTAATCTTTCTATGGCTAGCAACTAATCATCTGGGAAGGAGCCTTTAATTGATGTTTCATCCTCCTCCTTATCATGTAATTATTGTTTCATCCTTGTCTACCACTAGTTTTTCTATCCTTTTTATTATTATTCATAAATAGGTCAAACTCTTCTAAAAGTAATATCTATCACATCAACCTAGTTTTAGCATCTTAATAGATGAAAAGATATTTAATGGTATAGTGGTTAATATAAAAAATGACTTTAAACCCTACTAAATAGGATTAAAACTTGACAAAACTAAGATAGCCACCAATAGCTCCTTTTCATTACGAGCATAATTAACTTAGGCTTTATCAAGTGTGAAACTAGCACAATATATTACATGAACTATCTTGTTCTTCCATTCTCCTAACACAACACCAATTTCATAATCATTTGCATTAGTCATAACTTATCATGAAATATTCTACTTTAGAGGTTACTTAATGGGAGGTGTTATTAGTGTTTCCTTCAACTTGTGAAAAGCAACAAGACATTAATCAATAAAATCAAAGGGGTCATTAAAAAGAAGAAGCTAAGTCAAGGGCTTTGCAATTTTATAAAATTCCTTGATAAAATGTTGATAGAAACTAGTGTGACCCAAAAAATTTCTTACTTGTTAGTGGAGGAAAATTTTTAATTACTTCCACCTTTAGTCAATCAACCTTATGTACTAGAACAATTCCACCCCTCATAATTAAATGAAAGTTATCCCAATTTAATTCTATATCAAATTCTTTGAAAAGCTTCAAAATAATAGACAAGTTAGCTACACAACCATAAAATAGAGCCATACATAGAGAAACCATCCATAAACACCTCTATGGTGTTTTTTATACAAAATCAAATAAAGTATCCATAGTACAATACTGGATGAGCTAGGGACATTACAAAAAATCATTGACATGTGCCTATAATTAAGGTTCCATATGGATAAGTAAAATTGATTTTTATTACTAAATAGAATAGATAAAGGTTTGAAAAAAAAAGAGAGTAAAAAACAATCTAAATAACAAAATAGGAGCACATAGCAAAAATTTCCAACATTTGGACTATAAAGGAAAAGGAAAATGATACTTTCTAGTTTGATTGTTCAATTCCTATAGTCAAATCATATCTTCCGAAACATGACCATTTTAGTCGAGACAAACTCATCCTTCTCATTCTCAACTATCGTCGTGCCTCTTTTTAGAAGAACCACATGAACCAAGTTCACCTATTCCCTATATAAGATGAGATATTTACCTCGGCATACAACAGATTAATCACCGATTTTTTAATCACTTCCTTCATGTAGGACTTTAATATACATTGTTGCTATATATAAGGTTTATGATTATCTCCTAAGAGAATTATGTGCATGCAAATTGATTGATTGATTAATTTAATATCATCCATAGTGTATTCTATGACCTTATAATGAATACAAAGTGATTTGAAATTTTTTCATAAAAATTTTTTATATTTATAATATAAATATATCTAGAGATAATAAATTCATACCTTTAAGATTGGGTTTAAGTTCTACATTTAGTTCTTAATCCATTTCCCAAATAAAATCTTTTGGATCCATCTTCATGCTTTCAAGCTTTGTACTTAAAAGTGGTTTAGCTAATGATGGTTCTAAAGTCAAGGAATAAATAGCTATCTCAGGGCCTTCATTATTGAACCATTGTGTACCAAACATGTCTTTAGTGGATCACTTGAGTAATGCTTTACAAATTTCTTGTGCATACATGCCAACCAAATCAATCCCATATAAAACTTTATGATTTAGAAAAATTTTCATAACATTGCATAAATAAAATTCTATCTTGTCTTCTCTAACATTTACAAAGAGCCTTCCATTTTTAACACTAATTATATAACCTATAGTAGTAAGGAAATGCCTTTCTAATATGATTGGAATGTTATATTTCTAATATAATAAAGTCGGCCAGTATGAAAATTTTACCAACTTGGATATGCATATTCTCAAAATATACCTCCAAGATATTTTGTTGATCAATTTTATAATTGAAGTGATATCATAATGGGTTTCAAATTATTAATAAAAAGATTTTTTACAAATTAACATTGGAATTAGGCTTACACTTGTGCCTAAATTACATAATTTATGGTTAATAGAGACATTACCAATGGCATAAAGAATAGAGAATGAACCTGAAACCTAAACTTTAGTAGACAATTTTTTTTTAATATATCACTATAATCCTTACTAAGAGATATAGTCTCATATTCTTATAACATCCTTTTATTAAAAAGGATCTCATTCATAGAATTGGCATAAGATGGTTTTTGAGAAATAGTCTTGGTAAGCCAAAAATTAGTGTGCAACTTTTCAAAATCTCTAACAACTTCATAAATTGCTTTTTTAACTTAGCCTTAGCTATCCTTTGGGCAAAGAATAGGGGATTTTTTTTAGGGATCAGGAAACACTTGTTTCTTAACCATTTCTTCTTCCTAGTTATTGGTCTCTTTATACTCATCAATCACTTTATCATTCTCAAATTATTATTTTCCCTCATGCGAGGCCCTTCGGATTTGTTTTCATTTCACAAGGATATGGCATTCACATGACCTTTAGGATTTGTCTCACTTAGAAAATAACTATTCACCATCTCATCCATAATTTGAAATCATTACATAAACTATTAGTTTATTTTTTTTGGATTATGTCATTACGATTCTTTCAATTATTTTTTTTTAATTAGACTTCTAAGTGAATTTGGTTAGGGGGCAAGAAAAGCATGATGTACAAAATTTGATGGAGGTAAGGGGTTTGAATATGGGATTTTATAGGATAAGTTAAGATGATTTATCCACCTTATATTATAAGGGTTAGAGAAAGGGTATCCCTTCTAAACGAAGTTATTAAAAAAATTACTCTATTATTACTAGAAATATTAAGGGATGAGGGTTTGCTAATTGACAATCACATATAGAATGTCCCATATAACCACATACCTCACATGAAAATTTAGTATATTCCACAATATTAACACTCAATTTTTTTTTAGCTTTTTAAAATAAAGCGTCAAATCTAGAAAGCTATATGATCTAAAGCACCTATGTCATACCTTCTACTTTTGAGGTATGCGGATTTTTGTTTTCCCATTGATAATGATTCTAAGGTATGTACTCTATGAAAGTGTGTGTCTCATCTATTATTTTGTTCATCAAATTTCCTCTTACAATGGCATCAACGTTCATCTAAGTGTTGTACGTAAGTTAGTCATTTCTCTAATCCGTGGTGAAGACACATCCTCAACAAGTCCTTGTAGTGCTCTCAAGCTTCATTGAGTGACTATTTTTTCTTTTGTGCATTGCTATTGATTTGGTTCCTCATATTTATTATTTTACTCTAAATAAAATACTTGGAAAGGAAAACCTTACACAACTAACCCCAAGTGGTGAGGATCCTAGCTAGTAATGAATGCAACTTAACCCTAGTCTTATCCCTCAAAGAGAAAGAAACTATTCTAAGTCTGATGGCGTCACTGGTCACTTGATTAAGCTTCAATGAACCATAATACTATGAGAAAATAGATATGAGAAGGTTTAGACATTTTGTGGCACTTTCTCTAAGTTGATTTTGTTGAATCATCAATAGAAGTGATGGTTTTGGCTCAAAATTATTAGCTTCAATGGCCTTGTAATCCATGTCCTAGGAATTTTGGGTAGTAAAAATTCTTAAAAGTTAATTCTCATCACCCACCGTATGTTATTGAGAAACTCTTTGCTTCCTGATATACCTTGTGATATATGCAAGAGTTACTTAGTAGTTTGGAGTCATCATCATTATGTACTGTTGGTTGAAGATCAGGCATAGAAGAAATTACGTAACAAAGAAAATAAGAATAATTATAATAATTAAAAGATGACATAAAGTTAATTAAAATAATCTAGTCTAGCTTAATCATGGTATTCCTTGGCAATGGTGAAAAAACTTGATAAGCAAATCCATTAGTGCGGGGATTCATTATAGATATCAAAGTTGATCTTATAATGAATACAAAATTAATTACCAAATTTCACATTTTGGACTAGCTTAACCGATGATTAAAATGGAAGATGCTAAAATTTAAAGATCAAACATGGAAATAAAATAAGCAACTAATTGCATGGAATTTAACATAAAGAGAGTTCAATGTTTAATGTTGGAGTTTCACCACAACTTTGATGTTCAACGACAAATTATTTCACTTTTTGTAGCTAGTTCAAAAAAAAAATGAATCAGCCTAAATTATTTTGAATCCTCCTTCAAGGTATAAAGGTTGTTCTTAAATAAAATTAATTACCTATGATTAAATTAAACCCATTGAGATTTCTACTAAGTCAATTCAAATATCCAAGGATTTTAGTGTACTTTCATGGTTCAAGCTCCTCACTTAACTTCTAGAGGTAAGGTTTAATCTTTACCTTTAGTCCTTGAATCCTAAGATTGGTGATTCGATGATCAATCTGATAAAGAAAAATCAAATCACAAGAAACTAAGTGTAAAGATTTAAATTTTCAATAAGAAATTACACAAATTGATCACCAATCATCAAGTAGTTGGATTATTTCCCATTCTTAATTAAGAATTATAGTCACGCATGATTGAAATTACAACACACATGAAATAATAAAGCAAATTAAGTCAGTGGAGTGTAAGCAGATTAAATTTTTGATGGATTATAGCTCTTTAAGATTCCTAGAAGACCCTAGATGATGGGGTACAAGTTGCCCTAAGAATATAATATTACCCTCCATGGTGGAATAATGGAGTAGTGCCATAGAAGCATAGGATCCAAATATACGATGAATACTTGATAGAAACAATAGAATCCTTCAACTATAATTATCCCTTTGAAGAAGCAATAAGAAGCTAGAGGTATTATATTATGGCTAAATGGGAAATAAATTCAAAATCTTGGTGTTCTATGTAACCAAAAATAACACTTTCTATAACAACATCTAGATTATATATGCTCAAAAGTCTGTTCTAGTAGGACCACTAGAAGATGAAATAGAAGGTTTTGATATATACAAACTAAAATAGTGGTCATATATGTTCATAATAGAGAATCTTCCAATCAAAAAAGGCATTAGAGGAGTAACAAACATCGATGATGACTCATTTTTTCCCACCAAACATATCATCAAAAATATTATGGAGTTGTAACCCATCAGAGTTGTAAGCCTAGTGCGGTGGATTGGATCCCTACGTTTGTAATGTAAACAAAACCTCAAACCCCTAAGGTTTGAACTATGTTTTGGGGTTGGCAAAATATCCGTACCAAGTGATGACATCACCCATGAAAAAGAAAAAACAATGATGCATGTAATGATGTAAGCATTAACATTTGCCACAACATAAGTATTAGAGCCAGCCATGACATAAGTGGTGATATCACAAGTAACAACTATGCTTTACAGACAAAATCACACAACACGTGTATGGTGTAGAGTAAAAGGAAGAAAAAGAAGTGACCCAAAATAAAAGGAGAATGGTGCATTCTTAACTTTTCATAAATTAGGAATCTTTTGACTTTAAGTATAAGTATACGTACCATAATAATTGTATGATAGGATAAGCTTATATTAGTGTAATCTAAATAAACTTATTATAATGAGATTATTATTATGTCTTATAATCACTTGACGATCTAATAGGATATCAACACATGGTAAAGATAACCCAACTTGTGGGATTTTCTCACTTATAAATAGAGAGTCCCAAGCTCACTTGTGACCACTATAAAACTATAAATAAGAAACACCATTTTTATCAAAGCAACCAGCACTAGTTGTGTCATGGCTGACGTCAATACTTGCTTTATAGCTAACACAATTACTTACATCACCACTTTTGTCATGGGTGATGTCGCTACCTAGTCTAGGTATTTTATTCAACCCTGAAACCTATTTCAAAGCCTAGAGTTTAGGATTTTGGTTTTACAAATTCAAGGATCCGAAATTAAATTAAAGAAAGGAAATGAAGATCATGCCTTTAAATTTTATTCTTCAAAATAAAGACTTGCAATCCAATCTTGTAAAATAAATCCTTGATTTTCCTTCAATTATTGAACTCTAGAAATAAGCATTAGTTGATGGATAAAAGAAAAGCTCACAAGAAATCCTAAAACCCTAAGCTAAATACAATATATTGGTATTGAAGAGTATAGAAAAAGAAAATTGATGTTGAATGAGAAATAATTGAGGCATTGCTAACTGTGGTAGAACTTAGTTCTATTATGTGGTCAAGGTCAAATCACGAATATGGTGACACTAGGCAATAGTGGAGCATGTTTTTTTTATTTCTCTACGATTAAGCATGGATGTGTTATGGAATTCAAGCCTTTTTCCTTAGTAATTTACTCTTTCTAAAGTGTAATTTGCTCCATCTTGTCATCCTTCTTAGCAAACCTACACAACAAAACAAAGCAATACCTATGCTCTAAACACAAAACATACATCAAACAAAAATAAACCATGAGAAAAAGAAACTAAAATAATGCATGTTTCATGTGTATATCTTGTAATAATATCTATGCTATAAACATAAAGCATGCATAAAAAAAATATTAAATCATGCACAAAAGACACAAAAACAATACATGTTTTTTCTGTTTATCAACTCTTAGTTTTCACAATCATTTTGAGATTAACTCTAAGTTTTTTTTGTCCCCTCCCTTACACATTAGGTCAAAAGTCACATTCTGAACATTGCTTGATTATTGTAGAGTTACTTACATGAACTATATAAATACCATTTTTTTTATCTAACTTATACTCTTATGCAAGGGTGTCTATAATAATATGGATGAACTGCATACCAAATCAGATTAAACTAAAATTTCACAATTTTTTTGGTAGGATAAAATGATTATAGTTTTATTAAAATATTTAGAATAGTTTTTTTTTACTAGCTAGCCAGTCAAAGGATCAATTAATTAATTATTTAAGCGTAGTATAATTTCATACGCCCATCCACCCACCTAACACATACCAAACATTGGTTACCCTAATTAAGGTGCTACCTCATTTAATTTGTTGTAAAAAAAAATTTCTTTAATCTCTATTATGCTTAAACTTATTATGAAACATTTTATGATATTATGGTATTACTAGCTTGTTGCAAGTTGTACCAAACTTGTCGGTTTTCTTTCTTTCTTTCTAATTTGTTGGCTCATGATCAAAAACCTACTTTGTTTTGTGATGAGAATTGTTTTTGAGACATTTTTGCTTCTTTTGTTCTAAACAAGGATATTCTAGTTGGTTGTGGCTTCATACAATGCTGTGAAAAAGTGAAGAATAGTAAATATAATTTAGCTAATCGTCAAATCGGCCAAATTAAATCTTAAAATTATAGGTTGATTTGGCTAAGTTAATTGTAAAATATGGTTTGGTTAACTACAAAAATACAATATGGTTTGAATAAAGCACTTAACCACTATAACCAAGTCATGAACATCACCATTATTGCACACTTGCACATACTCTTTCTTCCCATTTTTGCCTAAATTTTACGCTTCATCACAGTTTCAGATACATCATCTTTACTAGAAGGCACTTGGTTGCTCACCAGCCTACATTCAAAGGCATGTGAGAATAAGACTAGAAATTTTTGTAACAAAAAGTGCCAGTCGCTAGCTCTTTCGCCGATTTTATGACACACAAACAAATGGCGATTTCTATAGCGCATTAATCCTGACGGCTTAGATAAATATGCTCTCAAAGTATCTAAGAGTGCCAAATATAGAACCATGTATATGTAGCTAAACATAGGTCCTTGCCATGACATCTGAATGATGTCTCTTAATATGGTTGAACCACTGAAGTCTGGCTATCCTCTCACGACTTATCTTCAATAGTAGTCGCACACACCGTCATTAATCATCACTTCCAATAAATTTACGCATCCATTAAAAATATCATCATCTCCTCCACCGTCATCGTACTAGCTTAATTGTAAGCGCTTCATCGGCGAACACTAGGTCCAAAAAGTCTAGTCGGTTTATTGAATCGCTCAACAGGATCTTTCACTCGAATTTTGAGAGCACAAGGCAGTATACCTCCCGGGGGGGGGGGGTGAGCCTTATAGACAGGGAGAGTGGGATCCCTGTGGCTGGGATGAATTTCGAGTCCGTAACCGCCAACATAGTAAGGGGAAATATTTCCGGTCGGCCGGCCACGGAAGGAAACCTGAATTTTCCCTCGAATTTGAGTGATATTCTTCTATTCCATAAAACCCCGGAGACACGCCTTGAATAGTCTCTGGTCACCACCTAGCCATATGATGCAAAAGATATGACAGTGAAAAAGAAAATTCTGTTATTTCATTGTCAGGTTGATGTGGCCTTAGATACCCCCTACTTGGTACATTCTTTGCCCACTCCCCCACCATTAACCCTTTTCCATATTCATTACTTTTGGATCAAAAATCACCTTTCTCCCACTTCTTTTTTCCTCTCTCATCCTCCATTATATAAATCGTCCTCAGCTAGGTCCGTTAATAAGCATTCCAAACACAGCGCTTTTAAGCGGACATCTATCTAGCTACACGAGAAAGAGAAAAGAAAACCCTCATATCACAACAACAAACAGCTTTTACATTTTACCTTCTGTATACTAATGGATAGAAACCAGTTGCATAGGCAGCTTGCTAGCATGAGACAATCTCTCTTTGATCAGGTTTTTCTCCTTTCCTAAGCTACTTTTATCATTTATTTGTTCTAAATGAACTTTCTCCTTTCTTCCGTCCCCTTACAAGACTTCCTTACCCTTTCAAACTAGATTTTTTTCCTGACTGAAGTCCACTGAAAGTGTATTATCATCTCTGTGATTACATCCACATCCATTAAAAGGGAAATGTGAACAAAATATAGAAGAGAAAAAAAAAATTGTATAAGCGGCTGCACGTACGCTGTATACTACAACATCTGCATACGTATGTATATGACTAGCTGGCTACTAACAATCGAGAAATATTTTTCAGGGTTTCCTTGATGAGCAATTTGTTCAACTAGAAGAGCTGCAAGATGATGCCAACCCACACTTTGTCGAAGAAGTATCAACTTTGTTTTTTAGGGATTCGGCGAGAGCGCTAGCAAACATTGAGCAAGCTCTGTAAGTGTATTCCGCTCACACGTTAACTTTCTTCTAGCTCTCTCAATGGGGCACACTTGGTGGGGTAACAGCCGCAGAGAAGATGCTCTCACACTTCACATCACTTGTACAGTACTGTATACTATTTGAAATGGAGAAAAATATTTTTGTTTAACACCGATGTATGATGACCCTTATTTAACCACTAGGTCATATACTACCGGCAATAGAATGAGTTATTATTATTATTTATTCTCAAAAGGTCTGTTTTGCTGCCGAATATAACACAAGAGACAAGTATGATGACATATTTTCCATCTTTACCGCTTCGCTACCAAACGAGCATATATTATGATTATTATTTTCTCTCTTTGTTATTTTGGCCCGGCTCTTAATCTGAGCCAATACTGAAATGTTACTTGGCTTCTTATTATTTCTCTGTAGGGAAAGGAGCTCGCTAGATTTTGTTAGGCTAGACACGTATATGGAGCAGTTCAAGGGAAGTTGTTCCAGGTAAAGAAATTGAACAACTATATATATATAACCATGATGGAGCGTAGCTAGAGTATTAGATTATATATAGTGAGTTTATATAGCTTATATTAATATAAATAAATAAACTAGCTTTCCGACACCAAAATGATCAAAGCTTTAAATCAAGTTTTGCAATCTTGTCAAACTGCAGCATTGGGGCCAGAAAGGTGAAAATTGCGTGCACTCAGTTTAGAGAACATTGCAGGGCAAGAAACAGTGACGGGTAATTATATTGATCCAGCTTTTTATATATCATCTCTTGAATTATATACATGCAGAATGAATCTTATTATATCTGAATATAGATGAATTATTTATCTCGCGCATTAATTATCTTTCTTATACATATAATTAACATCGAGCTAACACCGACTTTTCTGCCATATATATATATATACAAGCAGCTGCCAAAGGACTTTCCAACAACTTAAAAGGGAATATGCAACTCTCAAAAGAAAACTTGAAGCCTACTTTCAGGTCAGCATTCACATCTATCATCTCTTTGTTCACACTTTTTACGCATGACGATAGCTGCACTCAGTAAATTAATTAATCTGCTCAAATGAAATGAAAACAGTGATACATATTCCCCCTTTAATTTGTATAACATCTCTTTGTTTTCATATTCTTATTTATTTGATAATATTTTATTGAAAATTAATGATAAATTAGGTTTTTATTAAAAAAAAAACCATTCACGTCGGTTTAAATGAAGCAACGATCGACACTAAAGTCGATACAATGAATTCAATCTGATTTTTAGTACTGTCCTGTGATTCTCAGCTAGCAAGACAAGTAGGACCGAGGGATGTGGCAACACGCCCTCGCTAAAGCAGCAGCAGCAGCAGCCTCTCAGATGATCGATGACTAGCTCCAATCTCACTGCAGGGGGAATTTTGTAAGAATAAGCATTAGCACTAATCTACCGTGTACGTACGATAAATATGCTGTAATGCATACTCCACTCTTGTCTCCCCTACCTGACTTTAGCACATAAGGTGGTAATTATATAAGGTATATAGAAGAGCTTGAGATATATAGTATAAGCTTGTAATCACGTCCGTCTTTTCACATCCCAGTGTAACCTACGTACGCTTTAGATACCTTGATGGATTAATGCAGAATGCTTCTGCTAGTGTGCGTTTTAAACCTTCGTTTGCGATGAATAAATATAGCCCACTTTCGGCTTTTCTCAACTTTGTCAAGATATATGCTATGTATGAGCGATCGACGAGAGGTTTCTGGAGGAAGAGCTAATAAACTAATCGAGTCGAAGAGTAACTACTGCCCGACACTAATTGGGTAAGATTAGCAAAGCTTCACTGGCATGGCATTAGGTTTCAAACCTAGTTCCAACGTCAAACAAACTAATTAATGATCTTGTGTTCAAAGACGATGAACAATGAATAGGACCGATGAGGTATTGTATATCCTTATAATAATTAAGACACTTATATAATACTTTATATTTGTCCTTACAAGCTCTCCATGGAACAAAAAATAAAATATACAATACAAAGAGGAAGAAAAAAAGGTTATATCATCGAAAATAATACTATGAACAAGGATGCCTAATTTAGATTGGTGAGAATGACAAATCTATGTCGTATCTCTGTATTATAAATTGAGAGAGTTTCGTTTTTTATGTCTCCCCATACTTCTAAATACAATCGTTTAAATTTATTTTCATAACTTAACTTTATATATATATAACTCGCTATGTATTCACTTTCAATCTCATAACATCTCTTTCTCAACTATTTTTGGTTTTTTTATAACATTTTCGTTTCTTATATATATGCACTACAATAACAATAGTAGATTAGGGTGATTTCATGGATCAAATTATTACTATTATTATTATTTGCATACAAGGAAAGAGGAAGGCGTCATTGCAATGATCAAGATTCGACTCGATGACCTACTCATGAAAGTCATAATTTTATATTACTAGAGCACCTATGGATCAGATTATTTATAATTCGTAATAAACTTACCATTTATTTCTACAAGATTGCTTATTAATACGAAGCCTATTAATGTACTATCATAGGCTTTATAATATATACATTAAGATGAGGTAAATTATAAACTATACATGACTAAACTATTAAACATCTTATTTATTTTGTAGTTTTTCTTTGGGACCGGTGAACAGGAGGGGAAAGGATAGGAGGGGGTAGCTCCTATGCATCAACGGTGGGAATAGAACCTAGATCGCCTACCTAGCATAAGAAACACTACCGTCCGAGAATACATCTTCTCTAATTTATTTGTTAGTTAAACTTAGTCTATAGTAGTTATTATCATATATATCTCTTATTCAATAATCCAATATATCTCTTATTCAATAATCCAATTATTAAATAAGAATAATAAATGTTATTTACATTGCTAATTAATTGTATACGGGGTCAAATTTTATGTATAGTACTTGATAATTTTCTCTTAATTTGAATTTCTAAACAATTATACATAATTTAAGTTAGTTGATGTATATTTTAATTTGTTACTATGTTAACTTTACTAAATATATACAAGGTTTGACTTTAGTTGCATACAAGTTCAACGTATGTTTGGGCATAGAAAGTTTTTAATTTGGATCATTAATCATCTTGTTAGAATTATTTGAATTTAGGTTAGTTTAGACACGCGTGGTTATTAAATTTTACTACTTGAGGTTAATTTTGATTAGATTCAAGTTGTTTTAAGCTTCTTCTTCCTCCATGATAATTTCCCCCGATGCAGAAGATCCTTGTCCCCAAGGATCAAATGAAGGAAAATTGGGCTAGCCGAGAAGTCCTCCCAGGTTAAATTTTTCGGACCCAAGTTAAGCCATTCCACCAGGATCTGCATTACTGCTTTGTTATGCTGTTTGATCACCCTCTTATCCAAAAAACCAACAAGAACAACCAACGGTTGGCCTTCTAAGTTCAGCAATGGTAGTGTACGTAGCGTTTGCAACTTGATAGTCTCCCTTGTACTTCTTAAGCATGGACACATGAAAGACATGATGGATGGAGCTTCCTATAGCTAATTTCGGTTAATAGGCTACTGCCCCTATCCTTGACATTATCTCAAAGGGTCTATAGTACTTGGATGCCAATTTCAAACTCCTTTGGAAAGATAAGAAAGTCTACCGGTATGGTTGCAATTTCAGTAAAACCATGTCACCTTCTCAAAAGCTACGGTCCGTCCTCCTTCTATTTGTACAATGTTTCATACGATTTTGAGCTTTTATGAATTGATCCTGTAAGAGTTTATTAATTTGGGCTCAATCATGAACAAATTCACTAGCAACAACTACATGAAGAGCTCTTGGAGACACCCAACAACTTTAGGGAGGATCATAACCATATAAGGCTGCAAAGGGTATTTTCTTAATGGCTAAATTAAATGAAGTATTGTACCACCATTCTGCCAATGTTAGCTATTGAGGCCACTTACGAGATACCAGTAAGACATGTAGCAAAGATACCGCTCTAGATAATGATTTAGCCTCTCCATTTGGCCGTCTGTTTGTGGGTGTTAGGCTATGCTCATGTGGAGTTTTGTTCCCACGCTCTTGAGGAGAGCTTGCCAAAATGCGCTGATGAATACCTTGTCTCAACCAAAGATTATCACTATAGGCATCCCGTGTAATTTAAAAACAGTATCAAAGAATACCTTGGCAACTTGAACAGCGGTGAAGGGGTGTGTCAAGGGTATAAAATGAGAAAAATTGGTGAGTTTTTCCATGACCACTAACACAGTGGTGTAGTTACCCAACTTAGGAAGAGCTTCAATAAAGTCCATGGTAACTGTTTCCCATGCTTGAGAGGGAATGGGAAGAGGTTGAAATAACCCGGGATAAGGTTAGTGGTAAATTTTATTTTACTGGTAATTATCACAGGCTTGCCCATTATCCTTAATGCTTTAGAGCATTTTGGGCTAATAGAAGGTGGATTTAATTCTATGATAGGTGGCTTATACCCCTGCATGTCCTCCCAAGGGAGAATTGTGAAAAGTTTGGAGTATCTTGTTTCTTAAATCCTAATGCCCTAGAAAAACTTTACCCTTATATCTCAGTAAACCCTACTGTAAGGTGAAGTTTTGTTTAGAAGAGGGATCTATAGCCAGATCAATAAGCAACTCTTGAGCTTCCACATTGCCTACATAGCTTTCTTCAACCTCTATAATCCAGAAGGGAACCCCCACTGAGATTGTAGCCAATTGATTCATGACCTTCCCTTCTAGACAATGTATCAGCTGCTTTGTTATCTGTTCCATTCTTATACTGAATGATGTAATGGAACCCCAATAACTTTGTCAACACTTTTCTCTAGACATGAGTGGTTGGCCTTTGTTCCAACAAATGCTTCAAACTCATCTAATCTATTTGAATCAAAAACTCCCTTCCTTCTAGATAGTGGCACCATTTATCCACTACCATGAGTATGGTGAGGTACTCTTTTTCATAAATGGACATTCCCTAATGTTTATGCCTGAAATCCTTGATCAAGTAAGCTACTGGTCATCCCTCTTGCATGAGCACTGCTCTAATTCCTCTTCCACAAGCATCCGTCTATAGTATGAAAGGAAGCTGAAAATTTAGAAGGGCTAATATTAGTGCCTTAGTCATGACCTTCTTCAATCTTTTGAACTCTCCTTCTTCCTCAACACTCCAAAAAAGTTGGTCTTTTTTAAGCATATTCATGAGGGGGTGCTAATTAGTCCATAATTTTTATGAACTTCCTGTTATACCCATTCAAACCTAAGAATCACCTAAGGGATTTGAGAGTAGTTGGTTTTAGCCACTACACCATAGCCTCATAGCCTCTACCTTAAACGGATATGTTTATATCCCTTTCTCTAATATAATATACCCCAAATACTCCATCCGCCTTTGGCCAAAATAACATTTTCTCTATGTTCCATACAACTAGTGCTTCCTCAAGATGCTTAGGATGATTTCGAGATGGTTGTAATGTTGATTTAGGCTGGTACTGTAGATCAAAATATCATAAAAAAAAGACTAATATGAATTATCGTAGGTAAAGGGAAAAGATATGGTTCATCAGGGATTGAAATGTGGTAGGGGCATTTATTAATACAAAGGGCATTACTCTAAATTCATAATGTCCTTGATGGGTGCAAAATTCAGTCTTCTAAGTGTCCCCAGGCTTAACTCAAATCTGGTGATAACCAGACCTAAGGTTTATGTTGGAAAAATACTGAGAGCATTGCAATTCATCCAAAATATCCTCAATAATGGGAATAGAGTATTTGTTTTTAACCATCAAAAGGTTAAACTATCTATATTTCATGTAGAGTCTCCAAGTATAGTCCTTCTTTTTAACCAAAAAGTAAGGTGAGGCAAACGGGCTTTGACTTGGGGTAATAATAGCATTGGTCAGCATCTTATTAATCTATCTTTCCACTTCCCTTTTCTGATGATAGGAAAATCTATAGGGTCTTAGGTTCAGTGGTTTATCTCCAGGATATAGGGGAATGTGATGGTTGTGTGTCTTAGGTGGTGGTAACCCCCAAGGTTCTTGGAAGATATCACTGTAAGCCTCCGGTAAGGAATGTAATTCCCCAGGAATATTCATCTCTTTTTTCCCTGTATCCTTTTTTGCAGTCAACAAAAACAATTAGCCCTCCATTCCTCCAATTCTGCACTTCCCTTTTAACTTATCCCCTAATATTAGTTACACCAGAGCCTTCTTCGTTGTTCCTCTTAAATTCACCTACTCCCCCTCTTTTTGAAATGAGAGGGTAAAATTCTAAAAATCAAAGAGAATGAGGCTATAATCCCTCAACCAATTTGTTCCCAACACTATCTTCCTCTCAATTCAAGCAACCTCAGGTCAGCTATGAATTTGTGGCCCTGCATCATCCACCTGAACCCCTTACATATTTATTTGCTAAAAACTTTATCTCCATTAGCCACTATAATAACTAGAGAAGTAGTTGGTTCCACCACATATGTTGAGTAGTGAACAAAGGCAGATTGATGAAACTATGCGTTCTACCACTATCCACACTAACTGTCCATTTGCTGACCCTTTAATCCTAATGGTATTATGGCCTTGTCCTCCTGTGATAGCATTCAGAAAAATGGCCATCTCATCTTCTTCCCCAGGACTGGTAACTTTATTATTTACCGACAGCTCTCCCTCTAGTAAATCTGTCTCCATGCTGTACAAGGGATTCATTTTACATTGGTGTCCTAGGTGGCACTTATCCCCACTCTTGAAGCATAGGCCCTAGGCACACCATTATTCTATCAAAGTATTTCTCGACTAAGTGGTTTTCCCTGGGGTATCTTGGGCAAGGCTTTTGATGAGCTAGCATGTGCCAATTCTTTGCATCTCACCAGTTCCAACTCCTGATATAGGGAGCTAGGATAGAACATTTTAATCTCATGCTTCAATTCCTCCTTCAATCTACTTAGAAAGCTAAACAAAAAATAATCCTCGGTTAGCTAAGGATTATGCAATAAAATTGTCCCCTTCAATTCCTAAAACTAGATGTAATACTCCTCTACTCCATTTAGATGCTTGAGTTTATTAAACTAGTCCACAATTCTTCCGAAATGAATATCTTCAAACTGAGCAAAAACTGCCTGAGAAAATTCCTCCCAATTATTTTCCACCTCATGCAAACTTTCATACCAATGTTCTACATTGTCAATCAGATGAAGTGTAGCCATATGTACTCGCTGAGCCTCCTCCACCTTAAATAAGTGGAAATATTTCCGTCATAGATTGATCCACCCATAGGGGTTTGATCCTTTGAACATAGGGAATTCCAATTTAGGGGTTATCTATGTCAATCCTTGTTAGATTGGGGATTTTGATGGTCGAGACATTTGAAACTCAAGGGACTGGGAATAGAATAGATAGGGGTAGGTAGAATACCTTTGTGGGGTGGCCTAAACGGTGTTCCATTGTGCACAAATGCAAAAGTGGCCGACATGGTAGGCGTTGAGGACCCAAAATTATCACCCATTAGCCCTTTCCCCTGTTCCTATTTGTAGTAGCTCCATAGTCTTTGTCAACCCCTCATTTAATCTGGCCTCCATAGCTTTGTCCCTATCCTCAAGTTACTGCTAGAGTGATGAAACTTGTTGCTGGGTTGCTTCCATTTGGATCTACAGCTCTCTTATTTGATCATCTACTCTCAAATATTCTCCCATCTTTGATTTGGTCTTAGCCAGCTTAAGATCAATTGAAGGCTTTGATACCAAATTTATCACATGAGTGACTAGAAGTAGGGAAATGACAGAAGGAAAGAAAGGAAGAATTTAGCAGGGAAGGGGAGAATGGGTAAATATGAGAGAAGAGAAGTTATCCAGACTTCATTTTCATACCACCATAATCGCAATGTAGAGTATATATACTGGACAACATTCTAATAACAGAACTTTAACAAAATTCTTGTGCATGGTCCAACCTACACGTGTAAATAAGATTCTAACTTCCTAATAGATTGTTAACCAATTCCCAGCCTATTCAATGCCATCATTCTTCTCAGCTGCCCCTTTCAGCTTCTTCTTCCTCCATGACATTGTCCATAACTATAAACATTCGCTTCCACTCACTGTTGGCCAAAAGAAACAAACTTGTTGTAATTCTAATTGCCACTATCAATCAATTATGATTCCGACTACCCTATAACAAATAGTAGTACATGTAGATTCTTTAGAAGCACCATATTCATCTTACCTTTCATTTGTGATGTTTCAATCCATTCAAGATAACTATATCTTGCCAGTATTAGCATCTATCATATGCTCTAAAACTAGTATGATAAGAATGGTCATGCAAAGAACCAAAAAAGTTATAACACAAAAGACAACTTCCAATATTGAAAACATCCTTCACTTAAAAAGGGTAGCAACCACCACTCATCACTACTACGAAAACGGAAAATAATAACGGGACATTAATAACGGTGGTTTAGAAACCGTTGCTAAACGTGTGAAAATTAATGCGTGGGGCAGTTTTGATAACGGTTATAGTTCAAAACCGTTATTAAAAGGGCAACGTTAAAATTTGCATGGATGTTTTAATAACGGTTCAAGTAAAACCGTTATTAAAAGAGGTTTAATAACGGTTCATACAAGAACCGTTGTCAAAAGTCTGAATGTTTCAATAACAGTTCCTAAAAGAACCGTTATTAAAACTCCAAAATCAAACTTTTATTTCGCTCAGTTCTGTTTCGTGCCAAAAGTTTCAGACTCTCTGCACCTTCATTCTCTTACTCTCCTTCTCCTTGCAAACCCTTGCACCACCACACCATGCACCACCACTCCAGCTCCTCTCAAGTAAGGGAAACCCTCGCACCTCTAACTCTCCACCACGCCTCTACCATTGTCGGCTTTGCATGCGTGTGTTGTCATTGTTCCGAACCTAGCTAGCCAGAAATTGTACCTTCATCCTCCCTCATGTTTGAAGTCCTTGCCTCTCTCAACTTGCTTGTCGTCGTGTTTGTAGCTAGCTCACTTTATGTATGTGTTTGTTCTTCCTCTCGTAAATTTTTTATCTACTTATATATATATATGCATGCATGTTGCTACAGGGTTCGTTTGTTTGTTATTGAAAGATTGCGGTTTGTCGTTCGAAAATGTGTTGTTGAATGTGTTGGTCGAAAATATTGTTGTTCGTTGTTGAATTTGTTGCGTTATTGTTATTTATTAACAAATGCATGTGTTGGCTAAGACCGTTACATATATATATAATATGAATATGAGTGTAGAATTATATACATTTTCACTCATAAAACTATGTATACACACACACACACACACACACACACACACACACACACACATTTTCATTAATAAGTATAGGACACTAGCAATAAGATATAGGAAATGTCATATAATGAAATGAAAATATATTTTACATATGCACATCATTAAATGAAAATTTCAATGAGAGATACACTTGTTAATGATTTCTATTTGATAAGGATTAAATAGATATAGAAAATAAGGAATATATAAAATTGAATAATTAAATAGAGATAAATAATTGTGTATGATGATGATGATAATAATAATAATAATAGTAATAATATGATTTATATATTATGGTTTAATTTAGCTAGGTTTAGGATTAGGGTTTTATGAGGTTTAGGTTTTATTATAATAAATTATGGTTATTTATCTAGGGTTAGGGTTAGGGTTTATCGTTTATTATGGTTAATTATGGTTAATTAGGGTTAGGGTTAGTATTAATATCTTTTTGGAAACATGTTAGCATGATTCGTATATATATATATATATATATATATATATATATATATATATATATATATATATATATATATATATATATAGAATAGTATAATACATTTGAGATTAATTGTTTCTAAGCATGATTCGTATCGATAATATAATGGTACATTATGCTCAATACATAACATTATAACATAACTTATTTATTTATTTATTTGTAGAGATATGGCCAAAAAAACATTGATAGGGACAGCAATGATGAAGAAGGAAAAAGAGGACATATGATTATGAGAATCATCACAAACATGAGGAATAGAGGAGAATTAGTCGAGTTGGGATGGAATACTTACAATCTTCCCATTGGCCCTTACGCAGACATGTTCTTGACTTACATTTCACTTGTGACCCATAACTGTGTTCCTATCTCCTATAATAATTGGAAGCAGGTTCCAAAGAGTCATAAGGAGCATATTTGGCAGGAAATCACGGTAAATATGCTATTTTATGTAATCATTTTTGTATGTCAAATGTTATTAATTTTATTACATTAACATCAGTATACATCTACATGTCTTATTTTGTAGAGAGTGTTCAATGTCCCAGAGAATAGGAAGAAATGGCTTCTTAGACATTGTGGGGAGGTACTTGTTAGATAAAAATTAAAAATTTTGTATCGATCCCAGTATTATGCTTAATATTAAAATAACCATGTCACTATGTTTTGGCTTGTCACATAGGAAAAAAGTACCCAAAATAAAGGGATTGCGAAGCAAAATAAATACCAGCATAATATGGCTGGCAAAGGCTATGCGAGCCTTGAAGAGGAGTTGGTATGCATTTTGTGATTTATCTATTTACATGTAAATGTTGAATTTTATAATAGTATTCTTAATTAAGAATATTTTTTGATTTGTAGCTCCTAGCCCAATACTTGGACCCATGTACCTCATCCATCAATATTGGTACATTATGGAAGAAGGCTAGAGCAACAAGAGATGGATATATTGATGAATATGTAGATGTTGCAACCAAAAAAATTGTAAGTTTGTAGATATCTAGAACCCTACTTAGTTTTCTTTTAGAAAACTATTATATTATACTTATTCCTATAAGTTAAATTTACATATATTATATACATTACAGGACGAACTTGAAACGTCATATGGTGAGGAGGGGGTGGACTAATATAGCATTGTGTCCCAGGCTACAGGAATTATAGAACACCCTGGAAGACACAGGGGCCTTGGATTAGGTGTTACGAGAACGAGCATATGTGGTCGATCTCGTGGTTCTCATAACACTAATGAGCAAGTCGCCATCCTCACCTAGAAATTAAACATGGCATTTGAACGAATGGAAACAATGGAGCAAGAGTTGTTATTTATTAAATCTCAAGGGTATAAGTCATCCGAATTCCCATATGATGCTGTCATAAGCCTTTTAGAAGTCCAGCTTAATCATCACCCCTTTTGATCCCTTTTTCTTCTTAGACTACTGAACAATCTCATTAGCTACCAGGGCACCATCAAGAATGCTTCTACCTTCGATGAAAGCCTTTTGGGAATCGCTAACCAAGCTATCGACCACCAGTTTCAATCTATGAGACATAATCTTAGAGATCACCTTATAAATACATCCTATTAAGCTAATAGGTCTAAACTGATTAACCTCCTCTGACTCCTCCATTTTGGGTATCAAAGTAAGTAATATGGTATTTAGAGCTTGTGGTATCCTACTTGAACATAATAAATCCAAGACAAAATCAATGAACACCTCCCCAGTGACTCTCCACATCTTTCGAATGAAACCCATATGGTACCCATCATATCCTGGAGATTTAAGATGATCACATACCCAAAATGCCTTCTGAACTTCCTCCCCATGAGGTATGCTATCAAGATCCAAACTTTGTTCCCTCAAGATCTTGTGGAACCCATCATCAAAAATACTAATGTCCAAAAGATCCGACCAGTTATACAGGCCTGTGAAGTAGGATAAGATTACTTGCTTAATCCTTGATGAATCTAAAATCACCTTTTCCTTCTCCACGAGCCTACTGGTGATAGCTCTCTTCTTCCTCACGGCAGTAATGGTGTGAAAGAATCTTGTGTTTCTGTTTCTATCTTTGAAGCCTCTTACCCTAGTGACCTGCATCCGGTAGGCTCCTTTCCTCTTATGCCATTTCTATAATTGTTTTTTCAAAGCTACCCTTCTAGCAAGCATCACTTCATTACAATTATCATCATTATCTGTGACATCCACCTTCTCCAACTCAAACTCAAGCATCTTGATCTTCGATTCAATACCCCAAACACTTCCTTGTTCCATTTTCTCAACATGCTCTTCATCTCCTTTAACCTATTCTGACAGAAACTCCCCTCAAGCTTGGCCCAGCAATTTACCATGAAACTGTGGATGAGAAAACCACATATCTCACGATCCAAAAGGCTTCAACCCATCCCCACAACTCTTAATATAGAGGCGGATAGGATTGTGGTTTGATAAAGACCATCCTAACCCTGAGCAGAAAAGATCTGGGAACATAGAGAACTAGGGTGGGTCAATTACGAACCGATCTAAAAGACTAGCCGAACCAGCCTTATGCCAAGAAAACTTCACATTTGAAGGGTGTAAATCAATAAGTCTCATATTATCAATCCACTCATTAAAGGAGCTAATGCTGCTACTATCCAACCATCCCCCTTTTCCTTTCACTTTGCCTTCTAACCTCATTAAAATCTCCCATCACCAACAACGGCCTACTACACTACTGCCCCACATACCACAACTCTTCCCACAATTCCTTCCTTTCTCTTGAATTTGAATACCCATATACGAGAAGCACCACACACTCAAAAGAAAGTGGGGCTAAACATCCTTCAATTAGAATCCACCTACTATCAATCCTGAAACCCCAAATACCAAAATGCTACGTATCCCATCCAATAATCAAACCTCCACTCCTACCTTGCGCTGGTGAATCCATCCACTCAATCAACCTAGTTCTCCAAACCCTGTCCTTCCATGAGTCCAACACTAATGGTGTTTTGTTTCTACCAATCAACAAATCCATGGCCTTTCTTTAGAAATCAATGCCTGGATATGAGACATTTTACCTAGAGCACCTATCCCCCTTACATTCCAACTAATAACTATCATAGGATAAAACCGCAAATTTAGCTCCCCAAGTCTATTACTCTCCATTAACTTTGCCATTTCCTAACAACTATTTAGCTTCTCCTTAAGCCAGCCAACTTCTCTACACACTTCATCTCCCCTTTGGTAGATAATCCAATCTCTTTCCCAAGCTGCCATGTTGCTCTTGCTTTTGACATCTCTTCATCCTCCAAAATATTCTCTTCCATATTTTGAAGCATCAGCCCCTTACCCTCACTTCTAACTTTACAAGAAAAATAAAGTAAAGAACCCTCAAAGCTAGGAGGAAGGGCATCCAAGCTTGCTTGAGATGATCCCCCTTCCATCACCCCTTCTCTTTGGCTCTCAATACCAACTTCTCCCGATAAAAAGTTCTCCTTCTTCTCCAATTATTCCTATCTCTTTAACTTCTTGTACATCCTTCTTTCTCCCTCTATATCATGATGCACTCTTGGTGTCCTTGTGCTTGTTTATTCGGTAGCACCAACTTCTCTATCCCTCACACAAGGCACTTCTTTCGGATCTTGTAACTCCCACGTAAAACCACTTGACCATTCCTTCACATGATCCGATCCTCTCATGCACCACATGGAGCTCATTAATTCTTCCTCTTCCCAAAATTTTAAATTGATGGAGTTGGTGCATGCCAACTCTTCTATTTCCAAACCCATCGCTCCCTCTTCGACCCTTAAAAGACGAGCCTGCGAGTTGATGCTACTTGTCTCTTGGCCTTCTCCACACCTTCCTACACCGATTGAGTTGCCGAGAGACTATCTGATTTCCTCCCCAAAGATTGACTTAGCAAGTCGGACCACCCTCTTATCCACCAAAGTCTGCTGCCATGGGATGTAGCCTTGGCCAACCTCATGTGCCACAATCGTCATTTCCTTCCTTTCTCTGCACAACAGCACTTTGTCCCAAATATCCTCTAATTTTTGTGTGTCAATCAGTACCCTGGTAGCTTCCATTGTTCCTCCAAAATCCCTATCCTCTTCCTAGCATACCCACCTACCCCATGGATGAGCAATCCATCGAATAGTTTCTTCCTTCCCCTCCATCACCGGTAGCCCCCTAATCTCCACCCAAGTTCTCTTTACCTTGTAGTTATCCTCTACTCTCTATCTTCTAACCACCTAGAATGATTTCAAATAACATTCTATCTTCCTCCATGGCTCTTCGGCTATCCTCTTTTGTTTCAAAATTTATGAGGAACTTATACCTAGCTAAGTCTCTAACTCTGCATACCATGGTCCATGAATCCATCAATCAAGGGATGATGATGTCTAAGAGTAAAGGTTGCGACGTTTCCGCTATAAGACTTCTTTCCAGCCACTCCAACTCCTCCTCAAACACCTACAAATGAATTACCCTACCTACCTCCAACTTATTACACTCCATCAATTCCTTTCCTTTGGTGACTGTTGCATAGGATCTCAAATCCCTCGTCACTAGCCTCCATCTATTATACCGGGATTTGCTACTAATCTTTCAATATTCTCCTTGTGCCTTATACACCTGCTGCCCTTTCCTTCCAAACCTTGCCATCTTCATGTGAATTTTGATTCCATGCAACAGCATGTTGTTAAATTTCCTCACTGCCTCCTTTGCTTCATCCTCTCCACTATAACGCATGAAGCCGAAATGTAGGTTGGACACCCTTCTCTCCTTTCGGCTGATAAAGATGCCCTCCACCTTCCTAACTTGAGCAAATAAGTCATGCACTTCCTCAAACTCTATTTCTCTAGCTAGGTTGTCCACAAATACTGTGAAACAAACCTTAAGATGATGTGTAGAATTCCTTTGCCAGAGCTCTTTCCCCCGACAAAATCTTGGATTAAAAACTCTTACACAAGGCCTTAGATTTGGTGGCTTACTATGCAGGGCTTGGGTACTCTCCCTAGGGTTCATGTTTGGCTTGTATATGTCACAATGTGGTCGGCAAGGAGTGGTGGTGATCATGGTGATGGCTTGTATATGTCACAATGTGGCGGTGATGATGGTTAGTGGTAAAGGTGGCGGTGATGATGGTAAGTGGTAGAGGTGGCATGGATGATGGTGATGGTTACTCCTTTGTGGTTATTGGGAGCGAAGGAAGTAGTTATAAAGAAGGTAGAACTATAGAATATATGAATCCTCTAAGTAATGTATCTATCCACTAAACATGATTTCCTCTTCTTTATCTGCCCATTTACCATAAGCTAATCTTCTAACCTCGTTTAAAGGTTTGACCCAAGTATCATCTTCAACAAATTTTTCGATGAAATATTCTAAAAATTTATAGTCATCCATAGATGTGAGGATAGAAGAATTAAAATTATACTTCTCTGATGCCTCTAAATATTGTAGAGAATTTTAAATATTTGTAGGCGATACATATAGAAGTGTAGTATTTTGGGATTGAGAAAAATGAAGATCTAGATTTAATAAGTTAAAATAATATGTCTCATCTTGGAAAAAAAATTGACGATTTTGATAATATTCTTTGAAAATTAAATTTTTATGGATATTGAAAAGTTAAAATTTATGAAGAATTTTAATTTTGAGGATAATTTGAATTTTAGATATTCTAAAATTTTGAATTTTGTAGATTTCAAATATTTAAGCTAGAAAGTTCACTTGAATTTGAAATATTTGGATTACCAAAAAAAACATAAAAAAATTAAGTAGGATCCATTTTTATAAATTAAAATTAAGAAGAAAATGAGTATAATGAAATAATTGTTGGCATACTATCGTTCAAATTAGGAGAGAAAAATAAAACAAAGAGAAGCTAGTTCTTGTTTCTCTCACGTAGGAGGGGGGAATGCCAAACGATGCAGATAAAAGGGGGGAGCCAAACGATGCAGATAAAGGGGGAGGAGACAAAGGTAAACTCAAATAAATTAAATTAAATTAAGTTATATTATTTTTTAAAAATAATTAAAAAAAAAAGCAACGGCAGTCAAACCAATGTAGTACACCTACTACACTAGCGGACGTGAGCGACGCTCACACGCCATATGTTTTTCTGATATGATCCCACTTATTATTTCTATTTCTTCGCTTGGGATATTAAAAAAAAACTTGAAAGGGCAATATTTTTGAAACATTTTACTTTCTTCATTATCGGTCCACCCCAAATTTACTATACCATATTTATGAATGTGGGCTACTTTTTTCCCACAAAAAACGTTCAAACCCTTCTCGGTTTTCTCCGTAGGGGTTGGGTCCTTTGATCAAAGAAGCATTGGGAGATGCACCATTTGAGGTGCCTGCCTTTGCATCTATACTGTCTAATTGACTCTAGTGCTGCTGCTTCTCCTCTTCCCAAAAATCTCTGCCTATTCAGCCTCTCCAATTTTCTCCTCCGATTCAGTCCACACTATATTATTTGTATTATTCCTCCTCCAGAACAAAGATATTGAACGCAATACATTCAATCTCCAAGTTGATAGCCTCATTGATTATGTTCATCCTATCGGTCACTACGTTGATATAGCACGACTAAAACGTAGATTAAGTGTAGAGAAGCCCTTAGGTTTGCAAAAGTCCTTGCTTCACGTAGAAAGACAGGCCAAAACCCAACAATTATACAGGCCTGCAACCTCATCGTACAACTGAATTTCAGACTTTATCCAGACGCTAGAGCTGAGCTCGGTTTGGATAAAATTAGTTATCATTTGGCCTTAAAATAATAGGTATAAAAAAATTACCCTCATGTTTTAGAACTTTTATGTCAAGTATTTAAGAATAATAAATATATTTTTAATAAAATATCCATATTAGATTAAATTAAGATTTAAAAAGGATATTTATCTGGAAAAAAAATATAAGCTTAAAACGCTAACTAAAAGCGCAACTGCAGACAAACCAACTTCGCCAGCCCCTACTGCATTCGCAGGCATTTCTTCGCTTGTTCCCCTACTGCAGCTGTGCAGCATTACTGATGTTACTATTGAATATTGGCAGTAAGCTATCGGGGCCATGGGACGTGCAGCATTCAAAGTTACCGAGGTAGAGAGGACCAAATATAACCATCAACGAACGAAATTAGCAAAATGAAAGTCATGATCCTGCGCAATGTTTAATATACAACCTGTGGGAATGACAAGTCCAAAACTCCTAAATCTTGCATTTCACAAATTCAGAACCAAAGTACACGACTAGATTCCTTTCCTACGGGTGGATCAGGTTATGAAATGTGCAAGATTGATAATGAAGATCTGTTGGACTGTCAATACTCCAAAAAAGGATAAACCAGCTAAAACCTTCCAACAAATGAGATTAATTATTTACAGACGTGCAACTGACTATGCTCCTTGTAGCTGCAGAGTAATGAAAAAAAATGATAATCAATACAAGTGTTAATATAATGATTAAAGTCAATGGCGAAAAAACTGGCACAGTATCGCTGAAAATAGACAGATAAGAAACCACCAACTACCAGATCACCATCCAACTCGATCCATTCACCAAAACACTATTATCAGCAAAATTTCTCATTTGAATGTTCCTTTCAACAGATACATGTAAGTTGTACCTATTTGTCAGTTGTAATATCCATTCGGCATATACCATGAAGCTCATGCCATAATTATCAACACAGCATCAATTTTCACCTAGAATTGTAGGCCCCGAGTATTTACCCAAATTTTTCTCAATTTGAAGACCTCTACCATCACTTTACAAAGGCTCTGTTTTCTTCATCTGATTTCTCCAATACAATCTAATTTGTAGAAGTTTAACGTGTTATTATTATTAAATTACAATAATCAATTCCATAATTTAAAATTTTTTCCACTAGTATTACGAGTATAGTTATCAAAACTATTATTTTTATAATTATTTATATTAATTTAACATTATTTTTATTATTGTCAAAATTTCGCTAATGGTGAGGGAAATAGGGTTTAAATCTTAGCACCATGACCCACCCTTTCATCTGTCCGTGCAGACAACACAGCTCACTACAGCACGCCCCGGTAGGTCGCTCTAGTAGAAGGCAAAAGAAGAAAAAGCACTAGAAACCCACCATGAAATAAATTAGAACATAAAAATTGTTCATTTGACAGGACTCTCCTTCTGATCTGAATCTTCTCCATCGACCACCTATATTTTATATAGCTAGGTTCAATTCCAATCAACCACCAGGACACAAGAAGTTACCACTCAACAATTCCCTTAGAAAAACAAAATAAAATGTATTTAACCACTTATTCATTCATTTCTTTATACCACTTCACCGGCTATGTGCATTTTTCATTAAGTTTAGATGTTAAGCGACTAGTCTACCACTTGAGGTCACTGAGATCGACAAATAAAGATGGATAATAATGTAGTGGTAATATATTGTTACAGGATGGGAGATTAATTTAAATTTTGGTTCTATGAATGATCATTGGACATTTTTTCCCCCAATTGTAGATTAATTGAGTATTTTTTTAATGAGTAATTAAATAGAGAGAGTACAATCAAAATTAGATTAAGAAGTTTGATAATATATCAACAGAATGTGTACGTGAACGGCAGCACGATAAGAAAATGAAAGAACGAGGGGTACTCAAATGATAAAAAATGAGGGAATGGGCGGTCAAGTGGTAAGAAAAAAAATTCCTTTACGGTTCTAAGTGGATTTCACCTCTTATTATAAGAGTTATTTTAGTTTTTACTTCATAATGCCTCTTAACAATAGTAAATTGCTTCCGGACTATTAATATAAAAACCCAGCAGTAAAATAAGTAAAGTTACGCCACGTAATGATTAATCACAAAATAGAGTCTGGTACTCACATTGGCTGCAAACTGAAGCTTTCTGAATTCATGATGGTCTTGGATTGAGGATGATAATCTACAAATGTCATATAATTTGATTGGTCGAAAATTTGTGATATGCATTTGAGGATTTATTAAAAGCGCCAAGGTACTGCAATGGAAAGACAAAGACACTGTTACGCACTACGCCTTCAAGTCTCCCACCGAAAACTTCTAATCTCGGTTGCACGGAAAACTCTGCAGGTTGTCATTTCCTTGATTCAGAAAAACGGAAACCCAGGCCGAAACTCCAAAGCCACTTACAAAACATTCATAAGAAAAAATTAACAAAGATGACGACAGTTTGGCCAACTTGTCAACCTCCCAACTCTCAAAAGCCTTTAGCCCCACATAAAATTCTCTTTAATTTTTATTTAACTTTAAAATGACAATTATAAAGGTCTATTCTATTTTTAATAGATATCAGGGGAAAACAGATTGTTTATTTTAACTGTGTATTTATGTTCGGTTTCCTAGTTTTCCGAGAGCTATCATTTCATCATTCATCATTTGTTGCGTTCTTGTTTTCTTCCTCCCATTCCCATTTCCGTGCAGCCTAGGTCCTAATTTGAGAGAAGTTTCTCCTTGCAAACTCCAAGGGTAAAAGACAGGCACTGTGATTGCAGAACCACCCAAACTTCAGGTTTCACAATGAGGGTAGAAAGGGGGAAAAATGTTATATCAAGGGTAAAGGCCACCCAAACTACATCAACCCAGCTTCTATAGCAACGGCAGTCACAAAGACTCCATAGGCTTCACCGCAAGGGTCATTTCCCTGTTCTCTACATAATTCACTGTCAATTTCCACTACCCACACAGGCCGGTCAGAAAAGCCTATATATTACAATAAAACTTGCATGCATTCACTCAGCAATTTACCTATCATTTCACTTCAAAGCATCAATGTCTCACTCCATTTACCCCTTGTTGAAGCATCTTATCAAAAGAAATTATCATGGATAATTACTTGAAAAAATATTTCTAAAATAAATAATTATCTTGTTAATTCCTTTTGATAAGTAACTCCAAACAAACCTTAGTTTCTAAGAATTTCTACACTCGAGAAAATTTTATGATCAATTTCAACTACTTGTAATATCAGGGAAGTCAAGACTACAACATAAATATAACTCCCTCTGTTGCTTACAGAAAGTCCTTTTTAACAATTTACACACTATTTTAAAGCGTAATACATATGCTTCTAATATTATAATTACACCCTTCATTGAAAAACAACAAAACAATTAGTATATGGAAGAAGAAAGATAAAAAATAAGGGTAAAATAAAAATTAAGCATTAATATTTTTTAAAACAAAACTTTCCACCTAAAAACCTTTATTTTAGAGACGAAGGGAGTAATTTTTAACTGAACTGTTCAACCCTGGGAAGAAAACAGCAGTCGTCAAAAGATAAGAGACATTGTTCCCTCAGTCCACTAGGTAATACTCTTTCGTACAATATGCCAAGACGATTGCAACATCACTAAGACCACAGTTCTAATCAAATATTTTTCTGCCCATCTTAGACTTCAGTATTTATAACTTCTTAATCCATTATTATTGTAAATTAATACTCTCTTAAAAATGAGGGAAATAAAAAACATTGTGTGATATATGCCCCATTTGGTAAACAATTTTTTGAAAAGCTTTTGGCATTTTAGAGGTAGATTCCCTCTAATATTGATGTGGTAGCGATTTGAAGAGAAAAAACCCTTCTATAAAAAGTTCAAAGTCATTTGATGTGTGATTATTAACAAACACCACCATGCAACCAATTAATATTATCCTTTGGTCAAATTAACAAACAGAATAAACTATAATGCAATATGCTATGCTATCTCCATCCTCTTTTCTAGAATTTCGATTTATTTTTATTTCATCCATCTCCATTCTTCAATTGTACCTGTTTCTTTGAATTAGGTAATCAATGTGCATCAGTCATAACATTAGCTGATAACAATAATGTTCTCTTTTCTGATATCACCGATATTTCAATTAGTCAAAGTTCATCTTTTAAGTTAATTAAGAATTTGACACCGGTTGATAACATGATGTACATAATAGGGATCAGAGAAATCTAATTAGGGATGGTGATGCATTAAGAACACAGGCGTAAAATGCAAGGTAGCAGAATTTAGATGGAAATCAGAATAGTTATATTGAATTGAAGGAAAAATTACAGAGAGCAAGATGACTCATGATTTTGGGGACCTGAGACCTCCTGCTTATACCATCTTCCTTCCCTCTCTATCTATATATAATCAGCTCTTATTTATAGACCCCTCTCTTACGTAACAACCAAATATGCTAAAAGACTAGGCTAGGCCCTTTACCAACAGAATCTACCATCACTACTAATCATTACCCAAACATTACCATAACTAACTATTACCAAATCAGCCCCACATACTGACCAGGTGCCCCCAAGCGTGCACACCTCAGATCAAGGCTCAACGACTTAGCCATAATCCTCTGCACCTGACTGATCCACTCCAAGATCCCCTGCTGTATTTTCTAGCTCACCATTTCCTTCCCTATGCCTTCGCCTCATGTATGTATACCTAGCCAGTGGCCTATCAATACTTCCTGCCCAAACTTTCACCTTGACTTTAACGTGGAAGAAAGGAAAATGAACATGACGGTTTCAAACTCCTCCCAAGAGGCTTCAAATTCTGGTAAATCAACCCACTCAATCAAAACCTTTAAGACACCTTGAGTATTGTAACGAATCCCACACAATGTCTGAGAGGTAAGCTGCCACTCCTACTCTGCTGTAAGTCCGCGGGGAAATGGTTGCACCTGAACCTGATTGCCCACAGCCTTCTTAAGCACCAAAACATGGAAAATTGAGTGAATAGGCACCGATTCCAGAAGCTCCAACTTATATGCGACCTTCCCAATGTGTGAAAGATAACCTTGCAAGGCCAACATCCAATCGCCCACTGCTAACTCTACTTCTCAATGCTGATGATCAGCGGAGATCTTCATGAATTGTTGCGCATGCTGTGACCACTCCTTCAGCCTCATAAGCATAGCATCCGTATCTCCCAACTCCTTGTCTACCACATCAAATGAAGTACTTCTCAGATTGTCCCACAGTAAAAGAGATGGTTCACAGCCATAGAAAGCAGTGAAAAGGGGTAAAGTCATACAATTAAATAGAGGTGCCGCTATGTAACGGTTTTTGGGTTAACCACAACGCAAAATTACACATACACTACGGTTTAAAATTTTACATTTGTCACCAAATCGCTGATAAATTGGAAAATATCACCGATAAATTGACAATTAATTGAGAATTCTTAAATCTAATGAAAAAAGCACACATGATAATTTTTTCTTATTCATTTACTATATATATATATATATATATATATTATATATGGGAACAAGTTAATATTTTATTATAATAAGTATTGTTATTTATTACCTTTACATGTACTACTACATAACATGTATATTTTTATTCCAAGGCAAATTTATGGTTATTAGGACAATTTAGCATATAATAACTCATTTAAATACTTTTAATATAATATCAAACACTAGTTATTTGAATATTTTACTCAAATGATCGATAATTAGAGTATATGGTGAAATAAAAAAAAATTCACGCTTCGATGACCGCGACAAATAATCTATCATTCATGTTCATGACACTCAGATACGCCAATAATGAGACTGCAATTTTATTGCCTGGGTAGAGCACAAGGAAGAGTGGAAGGTTGTATTGTACCAAAACTCAGCCTGAGAAAGCCATCTAACCCACTACCTAGGCTTATCTCTAGCAAAACACTAGAGGTACCAATGCCACAATTCACCACCTTTGTCTAGCCGTTCATCTATGGGTGGTAGGCACTACTGAATTTCAGCAAAGTCCCTTAGAGCCAAAACAGATCCTTCCAGAAATGACCAATGATGATGTTGATTCTGTCTAAAATCATAGACCGCGGAATGCCATGTAAACACACAATCTCCTTGATGAATATGGCGGTGACATCCTGAGCTGTGTAGGGATGCTTCAAGGGTATGAAATGTGCATACTTATTAAGGCGATCCGCTACCACCGGGATACTAGTGAATCCAACCGAGCGTGGAAGGCCCTTGATAAAGTCAAGTGTTCCATCCTCCCAAACCTTGTCTGAAACAGGGGCTGAAGCAACCCTATCGGGGATAGGGTACTAGCCTTCCTATGCTAACACGCCTTACATGCTGCCTCATATCATTGAACATGGCACCTAATTCTCTACCAATACACATCTCACCACAGTCGCTGATAAGTTTTCAAAGACCTGAGTGCCCTCCTATTTTTCCGGCATGATAACAATTGGGGAATGTGAAGTGATTTAATTGGAAAGACTAACCTCCCCTTAAACAGCAAGTGTCCTTGATGCAAGGAATACCCATCAACTAAAAACGCAATAACCCTGCCTTAAAGGGTCCCAAAATTGGATCACCATCATCCTCCACTTGGAAGCTGCCCCACTTGTCCACCCAAGCTATTGTTAAAACTATCAGAAGACCAAGCTCTTGTTGCCAAGAGAGTGCATATGCAACTCTATTGGCTTTTCCCAGCTTTTATTCTATCACAAAATTGTAACTACACAACTTAGATATCCGTTTTTGATGTTTATCAGCAAGCACTTGCTGCCCTAATAAATTTGACACTACAGTGATAAGATCGTACCAAGAAATGCTGGCCCTAAAGGTTTGACCTCCAACGTTGGATAGCCAAGACAATGGATATTAATTCCAGCTCATAAATAGATTTTAGGCGAGCCAAGGGTCCTAAAATCTTACAGTAGAATGAAACTGGTTGAATCTCCCACATCAGGACCACTCATAGACCATAGCCTGAGGCATCAATTTCTAGCACAAACTGTTACTAAAAGTTAGGGAGTGCTAAAACTGAGGCATTAACCATCATGCGCTTCAAGATATCAAAAGCAACTTGTTCCTCTAAGTTCCAAGCAAACCTATCATTTTTAAGATGCGTAGTCAATGGGGCAACAACTTGTTTATAATGCCGTATAAACTTCTAATAATATTCTGTCAACCCCAGGAATTACCAAAGCTCCCACAAGAATTTAAGGACTGGGAACTCCACAATTTTAGAGGAATTCGCTCCTGCAACTGATACAATATGGCCTAGATACTTCACCCTACGCTACCCAAACAAGCAAATCTTTAGATTAACAAATAGGTTGTGTTGCCCCAAAACTTCTAGAACCATCCCCAAGTGCCAAATATGTTCTTCCATTATCCTGCTGAGCATCAAAATATCATCAAAAAATACCAATACAAACTTTCGCAAAGAAGGTCGGAATACATCATTCATGAAGTCCTAAAATATGGCAAGAGCATTTGCCAACCCAAAAGGCATTACAAGAAAGTCATAATGCCCCTCATGGGTATGGAGCGTTGTCTTGTGGATGTCATTAGGACTTATGCGTAGAGCTGGCAATCGGGTGGGTCGGGTCACTATCGGATCCGGTTACATGATAATCGGGTCATATCGGTTTCGGATAATTTCGGATCATTTTTTCGGGTCGGGCTGGGTCAGGTTTGATTTGGATCAACTCAGTATCAGATAATCTCAGGTCATTCTAAGCTCTCGGATCGAGTCTGGTTGAGATCGGATGGACTCGAATTCGGGTAAATTTGGGTTGTTCTAATTTCGGTTCGGGTTCGGATCGAGCTCGGATGAGTTTGAATTATTATATTTTCGGGTCAAATTTAGATTGGATTTAGGTTATTTCATATTTGAGTCATGTTTGTGTCATTTTCTTTCTTTTTTATTCCAAGATATTATTAAAAGCTAATTATTTTGGGATCATTTATTTTAATTTATCTTATTCAATTAAAAGTGAATTATTGTATTAATTGTTTTAGGGCCTTAGAACTTTTTGTCATTATTTCATCTTTGGAGATGTATTTGAAGTTTCAAATTTAAAAGTTTTCAAATCGTATCACTTTTCTTTTTGTGTTCAGGTATAGCTTATAATTCAACTCTATTATTAGCTTGGTCATATTGAGTTTGAGTATTATTTTAAGTTTATATTATATTTATATCTTATACACTCCTTACATAATATTAACTTATAATAATCATTGATAATTGATAACAAATTAAGGCTTCTAAAGTTGTACTTCTCATATTATTTTTATAAGAGACTGATCACATCATATCAACATAAGTTTAATTAATATAATAATAATAATAATAATACAAAAATAATGATAATAGTAATAATAGTAATTAATGTATATCAATTATGGAAAAAATAATAATAACAACACATTAGTTTTTTTATTATATATTTTGATTATATCATATCAAGCTAAATAAGATAAAAATTAGATAAAGTAATAATAATTATTATTGACAAAAGACCAACTAATATTGACTTTTTACTATTTAACACTGTTGATGTAATTAAAAATATTAATCTTCAATTCTCATAATGAAAAACTAACATTCTCACTCTAAATTTTCCCTACTTTCCTATGATGTTATAGGTGTTATATTGCAAGGTATGGCCATATAGAAAGTAACATATAGTGTTCAAGGCTGCACTGTTATTATCTTATGGTACTAGATGGAATCATAGAAGTGAACTAATATTTAGATGGCATAGTAGAGTTTTTCTCTTTTTTTTTCTCTACTTTTATTTGTATACTTTAATATTGGTATCAGTGGATATTTTATTTGTAGATACATAAGTGATATAAATTTTATGATTTCTAGTTTTTGATGTAAGTGCCAGTATGAATTAGTTGCACATCTATATTATTTCATATTTTATGAAGTTTTGGAAATTTGAGTTATGGGTTAATGTTAATTTTCGGGTAGCACCAAGTTGAATCTTTATAGATTTATAATTTTTCGGATAATATCGGATTTCTGATAAATAATGGATTGGCTCGGGTCATTTCAGATTTATAGTTTTTCGGGAAATATCGGGTTTCGTGTGAGTAGCGAGTCGGGTCGGGTTTATTTCGGGCTTACTATTTCTCGGGTTATATCGGATATGTATCGGATCGGGTCGGATAGGTTTTAGGCTTTTAATTACTCGGATAAAATCGGATAGGATTTCGGACAGATCGAGTCGGTATTCGTCAGATTTTTCGGGTCGGATCAACTTTTGCCAGCTCTACTTATACGTATCTGATGATAGTTAGATTTCAAATCTAGCTTGGTAAAAATCATTGCATCATACAGCTCATCCAATAACTTCTCAATTACTGGTATTGGAAATTTCTCCAAAATAGTAACTTGATTGAATACGCGGTAGTCGACGCAAAATCTCCAACTACCATTCTTTCTTTTGACCAGTAGAACCGGACTCAAGAATGGGTTGTCGCTCGGCCTGATGACTCCAGAGGCAAACATTTCCTACACCAATCTCTCAACCTCCACTTGTTTCACTTGGGGGTACTGATAAGGGCGGACACTTACTAGTGCAGTCCCTTCCTTGAGAGTAATGTTGTGGTCCAAGGAGCATGGTAGAGGAAGGTCCTAAGGTTTTTTCATTACATCAACGTACTACTCCAAGAGCTATTGAATTTCCTTCATAATAGGGTCTGATTGTAACCCGTCTTTTGGCACTAGGCCTAAGGAAGCACACTCAAGCAGGATGCCACCCCCTTCCTTATTGATCAATTTTATCATAGCTCGGAGAGCAATCAATAACTTAGTCAGGTTGGCATCACTGTACAAAGTGACTATAGCCCCTCCCAAGGAAAATATCATAGTCAGGGTCTTCCAGTTGACATGCATTGACCCTAGCTTCTCTAGCCATTACATTCCAAGAATAACATTGGAACTCCCCAACTCCAAAGGCAAGAAACCTTCAATTACCTCCACCCATTGAAGCGTCAAGTGTATCCCTGACCTTGCACTAATCCTACAGTGCCAATCAATATCCCGTAAGACTCGGTTGAATAGAGGAGTAGGTCCAACTTGCACACAACCGCCACACTTAAGAAATTGTGGGTGGCTCCAAAATCCACCAACACCATCACAAGGGTCACACCTAGCTAGCCCAGTAACTTCGGTCTTTGGTGTCGTCAAACCCACCACCAAATTCATGCTCAGTTCAATGTTGCCCCCCAACAGTTTGGTTTCACCCCCCTCTACCTTAAGCTACTCATCCTCAACCTCTCCCCCGTCTGTACCACAAGAATCATCAACCAACAAAAGTTGCAGTAGAAGATTCTTCCAAATGTGCCCTGTATGAATTTCTACTCACATTGGTAACATAACCCCCATTCTCACCACCTCTGATACTTAGCATCTGACAGGCGCTTGTATGCCCGTTGTTGATGTCCCCATCCTACCTCCAAACCATTGGGATTTCCTCCACTGTGATTAGAATTCACAGCCATGATCGATCTAAGATAGGTGATGGTCGAGGCAGTGGTTGTATTTGGGCTAGTTGAGTTTTGGGCCATAAGTGAGTCTCCTGGGCTAAGCTTGCTCCAATTTCCCATTGCACCCCCCGTCCAACTTGGACAACCCGATTCTTATCTTCCACCATTTGGGTTGTTTCCATGAGTTTACCAATCCTTTGGGCCTCATCACTCTAACCTCAACCCATATGGCTGCCTTGAGCATACAATTAAGTACCTATCCCGATATGCAATATTAGCCAATATTTATCAGATTTTGGGTCAATCGATACGTGAAATTAACGATATGCGATGGTTTTAGAATTTCATATATTTTCGGCGATATATTAATTATTAGCTGATATTTGCCAATATTTTATTAATATATGCCAATATTTACTGATATTTGTTGTAAAAAAATTATGTCACGACAACTACGACATATATAATATCATTCGCAACACCCCCACACCACAAAACCGCGACCGCGACTCCAACCACAATCATGATTGCGATTTTATTGCTTCGCCTATTGAGGAAGGTGCTTTCAAGCACTTTTTCCGATAGGCAACCCATAAGCCAACTCAAATTTCTCGATGAAGTCCTCCACTATGGTTTCCTACCTCACCGCTAAGAACCTTTTGCACAGGTAGCCTTCATGTTGGGAGTGGAATTGACTCGGCAAAACCTTCTTGAAGTCACCCTAGGATGTAAAGCATTGGTTGTCCTCAGCATATTAAAACCAAGCAAGAGCCCACCCTTCCATTGCAATCGCAGTTGCTTCCATCCTTTCATATTCAGGGACATGGTTCAACTTGAAATACCTCTCCATCATGAAAATCCACTTGTCAGGGTCACAACCATTAAAAACAGGAAACTCAAGTTGTCTTGTAGCGCAAGGCTTAGGGCACGCAGGTTGTTCTAAAATGACGACAATTGGATGCCCACCTTGGCATGCCGGACTCAAAACTTCTTGGATTCACTTCTTTGTACATGAAGATCCATTGCCATCTCCACTCACTAAGAGATCCAACTTGGTGGCAATATCATACACGATTTTCTCGATCAACCCCAAATAGTTTTCGACACCGGCTATATCAACCTCATTTTGCATTTCTTCATATACTACTCCCAATTGCTTGGTAAGTGCCTCTATGTCTAATTTCTTTTGTGGCATCTAGGCACCATGTGCTCTGATATGAAATTTGTTAAGAACACAAGTATAAAATACAAGCAGAATTTAGATGGAAATCGGAATGGTTATATTGATTAGAAGGAGAAAAAATTACAAAGAGCAAGATAAACTCAAGATTTTGAGGACCTAGGACCATGCAATTAAATCGCGGACCGCTAAATCGGTAGCGGCCGCTAATTCGCGGATTTTCAGTGTGTCGCGACGCGAATTAGCCGGTTCGCGACGGATTTCTCATTTCACGTTGTTCTCGCCGATTTAGCGCCGATAAATCGGTTATCGGTATTTATCGGCGATAAATACCCGATTTATCGACAAGCAAGAATACCCTGCCCAGCTGCCCTACACCCATCCCTTCCGTTCTGCACCATCACCGAAAGCACCGAGACACAGAAAGCAGCACAGAAAACAAAAGGGACGGAGACAGTGTATTAGGACAGAATTCGCTAGAAATTAGAAGAAAAAACTTGAACTAACCTGCCCAAAAACTAGCTTTCGTTGTGCGTGGAGCTCCGAGCAGATGCTACAGATCATCATCTTCTTTTCTCTGTGCTGCTCTTCCGTCGTCTCTGCGAAGCGCTTCTCGTCTTCGACTCGTGGTGGCTCGCCGGTGTAGTTATTGTGGACAAGGAGTCGGGATTTGGGATTGGGAGAGTATGGTTGTGCGGGCTGTTGGGGAAGAACCGAAGAAGAGAGTGAGAGTGAGGTGCGGGGGTATGAGGACTGACTACTGAGGTGAGTCGTGAGTCTTGTGACTTCTGGAAAATGGGTGTGTGAATAGTAAAGACCGAACAACGACAAAATTTTTTTAAGACGGCCGGACGGGTGTGTGAGTCGGTAAGTCAAGCCTGCACCCGTGCGACTTTGGACTGGGTTTAAGGGATTAAGGCCTAATTTTACTACCTAATCCACATATTAATAAGGTTAGTATTTTTTATTTTTTTTTAATATTATTTAGCTGTAATTAATAGATTAGCTATATATTTTTATTTGATTAAATTAAACTTTAGTTTAGTCTCTTTTTTTAATTAAATAATTATATTTTTCTTGAATAAATAATATTAGTTAAGATTTAACTTTTAAGTGGTGTTAATATTAATTTAGTGTGCATATATATAACTTATATAATTAAGACTAATGGATAATAATTTTTAGAATTTTGACTTTTTATAAATCTGTATAAATATAATATAAATTAACAAGCATAAAGTTATGTTATTCATTAATTTCATATCTACCGCTAAATAATATACCTTGTTTTCATTCGAACGCAAATGTAGTGTTATTAGAACAATTTAACATCTAATAAGTCATTTAAATGCTTCTAATATAATATAGAACACTAGTTTATTAAATAATTACATTTAAATGAACAATTAATAAGAATTCAAGCATTATGTGAAATAAAAATAAAAATTCACGCTGCGACGACCGCGACACAAAATTTATCGTTCGCGACGCTCCGATACCGCGACACCGCGACCGCGATTTAATTGCATGCCTAGGACCCCCTACTAATACCACCTTCCTCCCCTCTTTCTCTACTCAGCTCTTATTTATACCACTCCCTTATGTAACAACCAAAACATGTTAAAATATTAGGCTCCCCCCCCCCCAACGGAATCTACCACCACTACTAATACCACCTTCCTCCCCTCTTTCTCTACTCAGCTCTTATTAATACCACTCCCTTATGTAACAACCAAAACATGTTAAAATATTAGGCTCCCCCCCCCCAACGGAATCTACCACCACTACTAATCATTACCCAAACATTACCATAACTATTACCAACTTAGCCCCACGTTCTAACCAAGTGCCCCTAAGCGTGCACACCTCAGCTCAAGGCTCAACAACCTAGCTATAATCCTCCACACCTGCCTGATCCCCCCCCCCTAAAGATCCCTGGCTGTATTTTCCAACTCACCATGTCCTTCCCTACACCTACACCTTATGTATGTATACCTAATCAGTGAACTATCATGATGCTTAGAGAATCTAGGAAATTCATTTTACATGCCCATCTCTGTTTATATTTCTCTTCCTTGAACCATTAAAGAATTAACATGCTTGACCCATCACATATTAGTACTACCTAAGACTCTTTATAATGATTTTTTAAAAAGTTAAGAAACATACATAATGCATTGAGATAGAGGGTACCCCAACCTGCAATCAATATAAAGATAATATATCAACAGTAGTATGGATAAGGATATTTGCATATTAAATGCCAAACACCAAAGAACCAAATGGAAATGGGTTCAAAATCACTGGGTTCTAAATAAAGGCGTATTTGACTTTATTTATTTACTATATCATTCCTGAATAATTATCTAAAAAAATGCATTGACCACAAGATGCATGAACGTAAAATTTAGCTTGGATGTAATGGCACAAGTAATATATGAACACTATTTTCAAAAGCTACAGAAAGCACAGATGGAGCTAATAGACGATACATCTGCCCTCTAGAAATATGACCATCACTATGAGTTTCCTCTCTTATGAATATCTTAGACATCCAAAACATGTTTTGAGCATCCACAATTCCCTCACCAACCTTTGGGCAATGATAAATCCAACTATCCATTCACAAACTTGCATTTCTCTTGTGTAAGCTGACATTTCACAATTTCACAGATCACTAGAACTTGTATAATCAAATTGTTAAAAGGAAAAAAAAAAAAAAAAAAACACTTACTGAGACTGCTCCAACATTATGATTGCTCAAACTTATAGAAAACCAGACAATCATGCAATTGACGACCTGTAAATGTGTTTGGAAATGTCACATTGCAGATAAAAATGTTAAAGACAAACATGAATTGTCAAAGAAAAAAGATTCACCATGATAAAAAGATATCCGTTGAATATTCCTTGCATACATAAGAAACATAAATACAAATATAGAAATGACTAACCATGCTTGGCGACATCTGACAGCTTCTTGACGAACAGCCCTCTTTCGATCATCTAAAGCCTTTGATACCGCATGCAACACCTTACATATAAAAAGCTACAAGGTTAAACATGCACACCACTGTTGTTTGGTCCAATACAAAAACGCTGATATGGTTTGCACCAAAGTATCACATGGCACCATCTTTTAAAAAAGAAAAATGGAAAAAAGGGGTGGGGGAATTTTGCGATTTTTCTCTAAAGAGGTTTTGTAAATTGAAACTATTGTATGCATCTTCTTCATTAGCAAACTACTTGAAAAGTCTTTACATGCCAGATCTATTAATCTTAGGATTAAAGATTATAACTGAACCATTGAAATTTTATAAAATATCACAAATTAACGTACTTGGCATTATCATTTTATACCTTACTTGGATTCATCTGCCTCATTTTATTTTAATTCCATAATAATTATTATTATTATTTTATATGCAACTTACATTCAAGATTGTTTTCTAACTAGCATGAATTAAGAGATAATTATTTATGTAGTCCAATGTCCATGCCTGGCCATACCCATATATAGACAAAAATTGGATGAAAAACTTAACAATAAAAGAAAACAACTCATTGCGTTGCAAAATTGAGAAAATAACTTTATCAAAAAAGAAATGGCATATACTTAATTGTCATATTATATACATTTACAAGGATCTACCAGCTGCCACCACACACAACCATAACCACACACCTAAGAGGTGTGAACTATAGTAATGAAAACTAAGTTGCAGGATATCTAAAGATTCAAGTTCGTATCCCTTTCACGCATATTCACCGCAAATATTCAGGAAGCACTCTGTTGCTAGTTCAAAAGACAGTAGAAGTGAGCTTACATAAATCTTAACCCGCCAATAACTTAAGAAACATCTAAGGTATGCAGCTATACCTTTACTAATCAGGAAATGTTCCCACAAGACTCAGAATTTTTTTAATAAGAAAATATTTACACGAAGATATAGTAGTACTAATAAACAATAATCAAGTGTCAGCGACTAATAGCAACGAGACAACAATAGATAATCAAAACAGAAAACATAATAATAAGCGAATAAAGAAAATAGTATTAATAAGTGAGGGGAGATGATGATGCACACAGGAAAGGGGATGCACCCATATATATCCCAAATAGGATGATAGAAAAGGTCTTTCTATTCAAGGTCAACCACATGAATCCTTAGGTGCCAAAACTTTCTATCATAAGTTATGTCCTCAATGAGCTTTTTCCTTCAAGTGGTGGGGGGATGGGGAGAATTTCTAACCTTGCTCCAATTCTTCCTATATCTACCTGTTTGTGTCTAGATTTTTGAAATCCCTCATCCATATCCATCCTTAACCTCCATAAACAATTTTAAATCATAGATCTATACCAGGTGTTCCAAGATTTTCCCTATATAACTAGTGAGAACCTTATTACACAATGAGAATGAGAACTCTTATTTCTTACCCTTCAATCAAACAAACAAGCTTCCAACATTTAGAATACAAACTTAACAGATCTGATAAACTCAATTCCATAAGCAAACTTAAAAAATTGTGCAATTTAATAATAAAGCCACTAGTCCGTCTTCTTATTTACTTGGCTCTCTCTCCTCATCCATTTCTCCTATTTCATCTCAACTCATCTCTTTTTATGTTTCTTCTCAACTCTCATCCAGTTCAACCTCCGCTCTCTGGCTTCTGCCACTACTTTGTGCCTTCACCACTAAACATTGCAAACCACGATCAAAAAATTGCGATGGAGGTTCTTGTGAGTTGTGATTTAATATAAGTGTGATGGGTGAAGAATAGGAGAAGTTATCTATGTTTCCAATCTAGAAAATTCATTCCATTTTATGAGAAATTGGAGCTAGAATTGGACAATAGAAGAAAACATGAGCTGACAAGTTATTGGTTGGATAGGATGATGGGAAAATGACTCCAGCAGAGGTACCAAGCAATAAAATTGTGGTCGCGATTGCAATTACGATGTCACAATATCGAAGTGTTAAGAATGATATTTTAGATGTTGTGATTATTACTGCATAGTTTTTTTTATTTTTTTCACAACAAATATTGGTAAATATTGGCATATATCAGTAAATATCAGTCGGTTATGCCGATAAATCCATGAAGTTCTAAAACTGTTGCATGTCACCAATTTTGCATATCGGCTGACCCAAAATTCAATAATTATCAGCCAATATTGCATATTGGGACCGATATTTAATTGTATGAGAGGTATAAGTCCAAACAAGCATTAGGGAGGGTTGACCGTGGCCTGATGGCTAGCCAATTATGATGACAAAGTCATTGTATCAAAGGCCAATAAATAATATCGCAATATTCCAGTGTATTTTTTATTTTTTCAAAAAAAAATTATTTTACATCAAAAGTTCATCCTAACTATGGTATATTAGATTCTTTAGATAATTGTCGATTAGCTAGAAGCTAAGGTTTTACAAACTACGCGCTTTAAAAGAAAATTAAACTGGCTATTCTCTTATGTATGTTTATTAGATATGCAACTTAATAATTTATATTTAAATAAATATTATGAAGTAAATTAATATATTTTTACAGAAATAAATTTAATAATATAGAGTCAAAGTCTTGGATTTAGTAAAGGAAAATAGGCGATTTGGGTGCAAAATAGTTTCTCTGTCTCAAATGGCTGATATCAGCTGGCCCAAATCTGATACATATCCAAGGCCCCACGGACCTGACATTATTGTATATATAGTATCCAAAAAACATAGCTGCAAAAGATATAGTTGGCGCAGCGGCGCACCCATCTGCTATCAACCAAGAGAACGGGAGTTGAGTTCCCCTGGTTCATATCTTTTATAATTTTTACTGTGAGCCACTTGCTTAAAAATGTGAATTCTCAGGTCTGAAGATCACTTTTCCCCATCCCTACTACCTACTAGCTAGTCTATATACCATTCTTGTGTCAATCATATATCCACCAACCACAAATGTTTTTTAATCCTTTTTTTTTCCTGGTCAATAATAAAAGAAAATTCCAGCCCAAGACTATTAATATGTATGAATTACTTATGTTATGGAGGAGACTTTACAAGGTAATAGGTCCAGATTTTATTTCTCATCAATTAATTTAAGTTGATTTCTTTTATCTGTTAGTAATTTTTGAATCAATCATGAGTTATTTTACTTAGTAAATTAAAATTAGAATTCTAGGAAATAAGTTGAATTAGTAATTCTGAATATTTTATTTTGTTATAATTAAGATGGATACCTCATTTATAAGTATTCTTACCTAAAAAATCTGAAGCACATATTTATGTTGATTTTATATATTTTAAATATGTTATATTGTTACAATGTTTTTATTATTTGATAAGCTGTTAAATTTCTCATATTTACGAATACAAATCAAACTAGTTATTTTATTCACTAAATTATAACGGTTAGATTAGCCTATTTATCTATAAGTTGATATAGAATGAGGTATGAAATTAAATGAGCAATCAATATGTGAATATATTTTTGCAATGGATATGTATTTGATGGCATTAAAAATGAAACTTATAGCTCACAAGAAAATTTAAAATAGACATATATACTACTGCAAATTGTATGTACTATTATAACGGTAACTTTATAGAGTCAAAAGTCTGGCTCCTGCACATGTGACCAATGGATTCCATGTTTGTGGCTGCTTTACGAATGGGTATTTAGATATTTTTTCTGATTTAGTGTGTATCAACAAATCTACTTTCTAGGTGAGCATATTATGGATGGTTAATATTATGAAACTACTCAAACTGTGTAAGGAAGTTACTAATTTTAGTTTATCAAATGTGTAAGGGAGGCGGAGGGCTCCCTTCAATAAACTACTAAGAGTATAATCATATAGGCTTTCTGCTTTTTACTTCTTTCTCTTTTTTTTTCTTTTTTTTTTTTTGCTGGTTGGGAAAAGTGGGATGTTGTAATGCTCCCTTCTATGACACATTATGCAGCATGAAAATACAGAGTCAATTGTGGGCTTTCGGTAGTTTACCTCAACCATTTTTGTCCCTCAAATCAACTCTAGAATCTATCATACCAGGGAAAAACTATGGTTATTCACAACATTTGGGAATGGACTGCACTCACCAATCTTGCTCCCTTGTTTGCCATTACTCTCCTTGATTTTAATTGTCTGCTCTTTCACCATCTATTCCCAAAATTAAACCATCCACCTAAATCTAGTGTCAAGACATAAGAAGACAGATCTCTTAAACATCATGAATAATTGAAAGAGGTAAGAGTGATTGCAACTTTGTGATTTGGAATTTCTTTGCTATCAAACTTAGTCCTTGGCATCAGTTTTGCATCTTCACCTTTTCTCCTGATTGTTCTGCCTCTGTTTACCTTTTAAACCTCTTTCCTGAGAGTTTCCAAGTGTTGATGGTTTTAGGTTAAATAGAAGATTTCTAAGGGTACTTCATTCCATTATGTGAGAAATATCATTTAATTTCGTAGTAATGTTAGCAAAATAGACAATATGTTGGATATAATAGGAGGGTGTGATGAAGTCATTTCAAAGTTATATGATACAAAAAAGGGAGGAGTATACCCTGTATTCTTATTTTTATTATAGGAGCATATAGTGCAATATAATCAAATTAAATACTTGTACTTCAATTTTACTCATGATTACCATTTCGAAAATAGATGATACAGCAAGTATAATTAATATGATACAAGTGCCTGGTCCCAAAAAAGCCTAACCCGCAACAGGTCACTGATTTTAGACCTATTGCCTGTTGTACCATGCTTTATAAGATCATCTCGAAGATTCTTACACAGAGACTCCAAGGTATCTTGCCCTTAATCATTGATCATGCTCAATCTGCTTTCTTGAAGGGCCGAAGTATCGGTGAAAATGTGCTATTGGCTCATGAGTTAGTCAGGAAATATGCTCGAAGAGGAGTCTCCCCTAGATGCATGTTAAAGTTAGACCTCCAAAAAGCTTTTGACATGGTCAATTGGAGCTTTGTGAGGAACCTGCTGCTTCTATATGGTTTTCCTTATCAGTTTGTAAAGTTGGTTACCGCTTGCTTGGAAACTGTGGCCTTCTCCCTATCCTTTAATGGCGTGCTATCTCCACCATTTCGGGCGAAAAGAGGTTTGAGGCAGGGAGATCCCCTCTCCCCCTACTTATTTGTCCTTGTCATGGATTACCTATCCAGATGCCTCAAACAGTTATGGACAAATAATTCTTTCAAAGGCCATCCCAGATGTAGAGCTTTGAAGATAACCAACCTGAGCTTCGCGGATGACATCCTTTTATTCTGCCATGGTGATTTACTTAGTGTTAAGTGTCTTAAGGATGTCCTTGATCATTTCTCTGGGACCTCGGGGTTGATTCTAAACCCTCAGAAATGTACTGTCTATTTTGGTGGCGTGTCATCTGATGTTAAAGGAGCAATTATAGATCTTCTGGGGTTCCAGGAAGGTACCCTTCCGATTACCTATCTTGGCCTTCCTCTAACCTCTTCGAGAATCTCGGCTAGTCTTCTCCAACCCATGCTGGAAAAAGCTACTGCTCGGCTTAGACACTGGAGTACTATCTATCTATCTTATGCAGGGAGACTTCAGCTACTCAAGTCTGTTTTATTTAGTATACAGCTATATTTCAGCCAAGTGATCCTCCTTCCAAGAAAGATCCTCCATCAGTTCGTGAGTCTCTGTCGAAACTTCCTTTGGTCAGGAAAGATTCATGTCAGAAAACGAGCCCTGATTTCATGGGAACAGATTTGCTCTCCCAAGGCCGAGGGTGGGCTTGGTTTCCTCAACATGGAAATTTGGAATCAATGTGCTTTGGGTAAACTCCTTTGGAATATCGCCACTAAGAAGGATTCGCTGTGGGTGAAGTGGATTCATGCTGTGTACCTTAAGAATATAAATGTGTGGGAGTATAATCCCACTACTTATACTTCCTGGCTGTTTCAGAGAATCCTGCTTATACGCCCTCAGCTACAAAGTTTTCTCCAGTCGCGGTGCTCAAATGGTTATACTGATTATAGCATCAAAGCTGCTTATGAAGCTGTGCGCCCCAAGCAGGATAACCAAAAGTGGACCCAGCTGGTGTGGAACTCCCTTAACTTACCAAGACACAGATTCCTTATTTGGCTGGCATTCAGGGATAGATTGATGACTAAAGCAAAACTTCGGGAGATTGGTATGGATGTATCGGAGCAGTGTGTGTTCTGCCAACAGGATCTAGAAACCCGAGACCATTTGTTTATCCACTGCCCTATTACAACGGCTATATGGAGGAAAATTCGAAGATGTGCTGGCAGGAGAGACCCTATTCAGGGATGGCAACAGGAGGTACAATCTTTGTTGAAAAGATCAAGACAAAATAGACAGAAAAAGCAGATCCTAGGAGCTCTTTTTTCATCTTATATTGCAAATGTATGGTATGAGAGGAACTTGAGGATATTTGAAAACCGAAGTAGAGATGTTGATAGTATTAGTCAAGCTATTGCCTTAACTGTAGCTAGACGTTTAATGCACCCACACTATAAGGCTAAATTCCAAAAGTGGGCTGGTCTTATTGACTGTATGGTAGGTTGATATCTAGTTTGTAATATTTTCTCCTTTTCACAAGTAATAAAATTTCTTACTTATCGAAAAAAAAAATATGATACAAGTGCTAACATTAGCAATCCATCCATATGTTTCAAACCAATATAAAGTGGTGAATTACACCAACCTTGGGGCAGCATGTGGTACACTTCAAACCTCTGAAGAAAAGCTTAAAATCATCCTCAAAGTTAAGCACGTGAATTTTCCCTTTCTTTTTAACTTTTGGCCAAGATGTTTCAAGTGCAAAAATAACATTTCGTTCCTTTTCATCCTCAAAACGTTTCAAGGACACAGAACATGGCCGCCCAACGGTATCTTTAAAAGCAAGATTTTGCAATTTTGTGTTATGAATCATCCTAAGCCACCGGTAATATTTACATATAATAGGAGGAAGTCTCGAACAGCTGAGCAGAAAAGTCATTAAGGGTAGTAAAGTCTTTTTATTAAGTCTTCAGTCTTTTTATTAAGTCTTCGAAAGTAGCTTTATTATTAGTAAAAGTTTATTTATTAGTTTTAGTGAAAAATACAGGTTAAGAGAGATTTAAGGAATGGATATGTCAAATATCTCTCTAAAAGATATTCAAGAGAGATTTAAGGAGGTGGTTATGGGGAATATCTTCCTTAAAGCTATAGGATAAATAGAGGGGGTGGGGCTGGAAAGGAGCATCGAAAAATCAGAGAGAAAAAAATTGGGAGAGCCTTCCTACCTCTCGAAAGTAGGAAAAATTTGTAATTGCTTATTTTCTATTTGATTCAGCTATAATAATATTGAAATTAATTCCAGTCCTAGTCGGTTGTGTTTACTTAATTTCAATTCACAGCATTTTGTTGATGAAAGATTTGTAAACTATGTTATGTTCACTTTGTTAGAATTTTATTTTCTAGGTAATTATATCTTATATCCATTATTTGATAAACCCGCATCCTAGAACAGTAAGGGTCTATTCAGCATGGCTATTATTATTTTTTTAAAATGAAAACTATTTTGGGAGATTATGAAAGATAGGTTTCAATATTGAGTATTGGGAATAGAGAAATAAACTAGGTGTACTAACCCATCAATATCACCATGCCGGCCACCACAGCCCCAGCCCTGCAGCCACCTTTGCCACAGTACCGGCACTAGCACCACCAATACCACCATGCCACTGACACCAACATTGCACCAACATCACCACAGCAACCACCACCACTAGTGCCATCAACACCCCCACCACAACCACAAGCACTGCCACTACAACCTCAGCCATCAACAGCCCCACTGCCACCATGATTACGGGTATACATGAATCAATCTGAACCAGAAAACCAGGTAGAAAATTCTGAACACCAATCTCAAGTGTTCTGATTAGTCTGGCCTCCAGTCTTGAGAAAAAGTGGTCCAAATAAAATGTCAGACCGTATATTCATTAGCTTCTTTTAAAAGGTTTTTAAATATATGAATATAATATTTTGAAATTTCGGTACGGAGCAGTCCAAAATCAATTTTTTCCAATCCAGCCCTTGATTAAGTTTTGGAAATAAATTTGAATTGGTCCCATATTAAACTAGGCAACAGCTTCACCTGCCACAACCACTACCAGTACCACAACCACAATCGCCTTCCCCCACCCCCATCAAAACCACTACCACCACACCACTGCCACTGCAGCCACCATCACTATCGCTGCTAGAGGTGTTCATGCATTAGTCTGGCCTGAAATATCAGACCATAAATTTGGAATTTCAGTTGAAACATAATATTTTGGATACATTCATTTGCGTACTTTGACATTTAGACTTATAATTTATGGATACCCTTTATTTTGAATAATCTCTCTCAAGTACATCCACATGTTAACTCATCATCACTTAAGTTGATGCAGAGCATGTCTAGCACATGAAGGGCTAACCTATTTGGTCATCACTCAGGTCAGTTCTGGGTTGAGTTGGGTCATTTAGTATCATTTTATTGTTTAGACCGAGCCGAATCGGGATCTGGTTGTTGAAGAACCGAATTATATCCGGTCGCTTTGCCAGGTTGGAATGGTTCATGTTGAGCTAGTTCATATTTAGGTCATTTCAGGTTAACTTGACTCCTAAGGTCGGGTTTGGGTCGAGTGATTTAGGGTTCAAGTTAGATCCGGATTAACTTGACAGATCGGGTTTTTTCAGATTTTGATGGGTCGGGTTAGGTTCGAGTCAAACTAATCCCAAATCGGATCACTTCGAATTCGGGTCAAATTGGACATTAATCAACAAAATTAACCCAACTCATTAACCTTATAAACATGCATTGAGTTTGACTACATGTTAGCATGTAACTAAAATTGTCTTATTTATTACTAATTCTTTCTATTACTACAACTTTTTAATGTTGTATTTTTATGGAAAAAAAAATTGATAAAATTATAATATTATTGGTGAGTAAGTATATCAACAATAAAAGTAAGAAAAATAAGTAAATTTTATAAAATAATATATTTTTAAAAAATTAAATAAATAATAAAATATGTATGATTTTTCGTTATCATAACTAGTTATTATTGAATTTATTTTTGTCAATTAAGGTTAATGTCCGGTCAGATTGATACCGGGTGGGTAAATGGCGGGTTGGGTTGGTGCCGGGCTTCGGGTTAGGTCGAGTCATAGGTTGGGATCGGGTCAAGTTTGGATCAAGTTGGGTTGGGTCAATTATTTTCAGGTCACCGTCAGGTTAGGGTAGTTTTGGGTTGCATTCGAGTAATGTTAGGTCGATGAATTTTCGTCTTATGTCATGTCGAGTCAAATTTTGCCAACTCTAGTTATTTCCAACCTCTTTTTTGCTTTATTTTTTATATAGAAAAAGTAGATAACATTTAACATTCTCTATGTTTACTTCCGATGGAAAAAAATATTTCCAGAATTATTGTATCATTATTATTTCATAGGAACAAGTGATGTCGTCTATTAATTGAGCATTGAATAAATTCAAATTCTCTATTAGATTATCAAGTTACACTTCAGTAGTGGTTTTTTTCCCTACATCATACATGCATCGCATGCAATTTAGAGTCAGATTTTCCCTTTTGTCATTAGATGTAGACAGCTCTTTGTAATTTTTTTTAAGCATTATTTGCATAAATTAAGAGTTTAGCACACGTCAATCAAATATCATAGACATATAGACATACATATACATACATACATGGCAACAATGTAGCAGTCAAGCATCAATTCTGGCAAACAGCAAGGTTCCTCATGATATAAATCACCAAATGAGGTAGATGACATACGTAACAAGAGAATCCTGAAAATATGCATCAGAATGAAAGAGAAAACAGAAGAAGGCTCCAGATGCTGCTTTAAGGGGGAAAAAAATATAGTATTTACCTGGCTTCTCATAGGATATATTCTCGCATGGGGCAGCCTTGAGATGGCAACAAGACACTGAACAGCGGTTTCTCTAACAAGCTGTGTTAAAAAAATGTACATTGGTCAACATTAAAAGTCCAGACACAAAATTATCTTTGGCATTTTTAACTGTTACTACTATATTTAGTGGAGTGACCTTTTAAAATGGAAAATTAATGGACAATAGATTTGATATGCCTACTTCCAACTCAACAAGAAACATATTTTTGGTGTGTGAGATTCCCTCGAAGCAACATTTCTTTCCTATTCGGCTTACTCTAGTATTATGCATTTTCAACAATTGTTACAATATCTTACCTAGGAAATATCTGTGTTGGGAATAAAAATAAAATAAAACGGCAAAAGAGTATTGCATGGGCTCCTTCCTCAAGGTCAAGCAATCCATAATTGTTTACTCTCCCATTAGAGGGACAAGTTGTCAGGATCCAGCTTGAAGAAGCTTTCTTGGAGCCGAATCAAGTTTCCTACAACTGCTTGGGGCTGTGTTTGCATAAGGACATTCTGAAGTTAAAAATGAAGGGATTTATATAAAGTGAAGCAAAGTATCACTACATAAATCCCTTGTTTGAAGGAATTTTCAGAAGGATTCATTTGGGTTCATAAGTATACAATAGAACGGTGACTAGGGGAGGAGGAAAGGTATCATGTCCCCCTCCCCCTTTTCCTTTTTTTTTTTTTACTTCTACCTCCTCCATCCTATGAGCCCAAAATCTAGCTCCTTTCCCCTTCATCTTTCTTCTCTCTTCACTCCTTTGTCTTTCCAACACTTCCAGCCTTGACAAACTGAAATGGGTCACCAGGTGGCACTAGAGAAGTCACAGAAATGTTCTAGCAACACTGTAACAGACGATCACCACCCAAACAGTCATCAGTGACCATACAGCAACAGGTGGAATGTGCTAAGGAATCAGGTAGCAGTATGGTGATTTAAGGTGGGAAGCACTAAATGATTCCATAAAAGAATCTTCTACGTTCTACAAGATAGTGGAATGTGCAAATGCTCTGAAGAGTGAATTATACATGGTCTCATGAAGAGATTTTGGCCATAGAATTTGAAATTCTATCTCTGGAACTTCCCTACAAAATTCCCAATCCAGAAACACACTTGGATTTGGAAATGTTAGTCTCCATAAGACATTGAAAAGAGATCATCAAAAGCCTTGCCCAGGAAGAAGCCAAGAGAGGAAAAACCACAGCTTTGCACCTACTTATTCGATATGTACCAGACACTATTCACACGACATGCACATGAAAGCATAGAGATTAAAGAATTATGTTTGACAGATCAAAGTATGCCAAAGTGCAAAACTATCAGCTTTTTGAGAGTTCATAGATGGCACAGATAACGCATGTTGGTATGACATCTCAACGAATAAAGAAAAATGAAACACGTCATGGGAAATTGTTCTCAAATAAGAAAAATTCCTCAAGTTTTTACTTTGGAGAAATAATAATCATACTTAGGAAGGAGGTAGATTTTTGGTTGGCTTTAATGAGCAGTGGGAACTGCACCTCCAGCATCAGTTTAGCAATTATTTCTCAAGGTCTTGCAAATGGAACAGAATTCTCATACTGCAACAATAAACTATAGAGAAAGGATGTATTTTGCAGCTAAAATTGCCAAAAGATGGGAAAAGGTAAATAAATACAAAGCTGAAGCGGAATATAATATCCAATAAAGAAACTTATACCCAAAAAAGGGGGGAACAGAAGGAATTAAAGAGAGGAAGTAGAAAAGACGTTTAATCCCAACAATGATGAAAATCACACCTTAAATCACCATATCTTCTACTCAAAATTGTCTTATGTGGTGCAGGCAAATTGTGCAAGGGATTATCAAATGAAATATGATGACTAGATAAAACATGTCGTTCAGCAATGGGATGTTGAGCTCGGCATGCAAAGGCAAAGAATCAAGAAAAGGGTTGCAGCCAAATCACATAAGATATGACAGGTTCCACTCAAAGCACTAAGAACAAAAATCAGCGCTAAAAATAAAAAAATAAAATAAAGAAAACTACAGTACCATCTTATGAGGGTATGAAACAAGCCTGATAAGGCTGTTAATTATAATGTGCGCATTTTCCGTAACTACATTTTGCCCTGCACAAATTGAAATAGAAAAAAAAATGCAAGGTAAAATAATCACCTTGTCAAACACATAAGATGGTTGAAGCGACAATCTCAATAAAAGGACTGTAAACAAATACTAGAGAACATGTGCATCAATCAGTATTAACTCTGTAAGCAGTGCAAAAATATACAAACACGGAAGTGTAGATGAGCTGGAAACATTTTTAACCAGAAAGCCTATGTATTTGTGCCTTATAAAGATAATTCACAGCATAATATCAGGAAAACCTACTCCTAGATTGCTCTGTTAATAATACTCGTTACAAGAACCTAGGAAAAAAAAATCCTACACATATATAGCACGCCAGCAATGATAAGAAACCCTCACAAACTGTCTTCTCAAGAAGTAGTTTCTTAAAATCAAAACAAGACTCCTGATTTCTATAGTTTGCTTTCATCATTTGACGCCAAGAGTCGGCACTTTTGGAATTGCTTGGAAATAATGCATCCAGTAGTTTCCTACATGTATCCTTCTTTCGTTTTTCTATTTGATCTTCATTATTCTCTCCTTTTTTTCCTTTTTCCTTTTTTATCCTTTAAGTTGCTTAGATTCTTTCAATGTACTATGACACAGAATTATTGTTACAAAATAACATAATTATTGTAAGGCATCAGGTGGTTCAAGTTAACAAATTCTATAATTTATTTTCACCAAAACACAAGCTCAACATTTCAAATTATAGAAGCCCCAGTCTCAAGTCAAATGAATAATTAATCGTTCTGTTTTATTTGTAGTTTTCATATTTCTAGAAATACCTCATGCAAAATAGATTATTCTTCTCTTTAACTATTATGTCACTGTCCTTGACACAATAAATGCAATAAAGAAAAATCCAATATTCCAATATATATACTCTTTTATAGAACAAAATTCGAATCTTTTTGAAAAAAAAAAAATTTACATGTCTTATCTACTTTAAATTGCCTTTTAATAGGTTCATTCTAATCCTACAATACACACCAATGATACCGCCATTCATATTATGTCTGACAAAATACCTGATTTTATCTTATAATTGATGTCACCATGATCAATTTTAACACAACTTTTTTTATTAATTTATATCTTTGGTTAACAATTGATTTCCTGAAGACTGATTTGGAAAACAAAAACAAAAACACTTATCCATGTGTTATCTGTATCCGCTGATGCCCTTGATAATGGCATTTGAAAATTATCACTAAAGTGATTCATAAGACATAACTGGTCAGCCGCCTACTAAAAATATTTAATTTTAGTAATATCCAATTACTGCACAAAACTCTAAATGCAGATCTTCACTTTATCCATGCTGCCATGCTATGCATAATGTTCCCTTCGCTTTCCACAGTAATTTTTCTGCAATGTAAAAGTTCACTAGGTGCATTTGAAGCAACCAATAACTAAGAAATTGCACTTGAGTACGCCACAAAATTAGCACAGGCAATAGAGAAGAAAATCATCCAAGTAAAAGAATGTCATGTCACTACAATCAATCAGAAATCCAGAAAAGACAGGCCACAGGTGACAGATCATATCATTAAGTATACAGTCAGCATTTGGTTCCAACAGTGAATAACAAAGGCTGACTTCATGGAAAACACTGGCCATACCATTGCTATCCATCAGAATGCCAGACAAAACCAGCAGAAGAGAGTAAATCATATCATTGTTGACAATATCTTCACTCAATACAGACAAGGCATTTAGCAATGCTGGAAGAAGCTGCATAACAAAGGGTTCAATTTCAGCATATCTAATGAACAATAAACTAAAAGTAAACATAGTATGCAATCAGCTGAACATAACTTAACAAAAGAAGGCAACCAACCTTTTTAGTATCACTCAACACCACTGCCAGAGGAATATCGGACAAAACATGACCAAAGGCCCGGAATAGCATAGACCTAATATAGTAGAGCACACTCAGATACATCAGCAACTGATAAAGCATGGTTTTAATTTCTGAAAATGTAAAGATCAAGCCAAATGGGTCAGAGCAGGCCATAAATGTTATTTTCTAAATGAATTCTGTGTTTAACGATTTATATTTCATGAGGATTCATACTTTTATGCAAGGTCTAAGTCTTCGTATTTACTGCTTTTGATTATTTTTGTAGATATTTGGAGAACAAGTGAAATAAAAGGGAGCTAAGCATCACAATTAGAGCTAGTGGTGGTCACCACAATCTAGAGCAAAGGTGGAACTAAAAGACGAAGGTAATAAAGGCAGAGAGCCAACACGGGTGTGTGGTGTCAATAACCACAGCCGTGTTGGTCACAGGAAAACCAATGCGCTGGAAAAGCAGCCAGCATGGGCTACCCATGTCAATGGACACGGCCGTGTTGGTTTGTGACTTTGTAGATTCACGTTCTCTTTTGTAGTTCAACAGTGAACTTCAACCATTTTTTTTGGAATATTACACCATATACCCCGAATTTTGATAAAATGATACTACATTACCCTTGCCCTTTTTTTTGTCAGTCATATATATTATATTTACAAATATTAGCATTTAGTGCCCTAACAAAAGGGGCAAGGGCATATGGTGTAATTTCACCAACATAAACAGGTATATGGTGCAATATCTCCTCTTTTTTTAACAACTTTGAGAGACAGCTAAAGGAAGTATGTCATCTACAAACTTCATCCATCCCTCTCCCATCTCTCACCCCCTCGATCTGTCCATTTTATTTTGTGATTTCAAATTCTAAACGATCAACTGGAGTTCATTCGAGCCTCAATATCATAGGTGCATTCATCTATTACTTATCTTTTGAACATGAATGCCTTTCTTTGATTTATTTTCACGTAATGGAGATTCTTTGATCCAAGTTTTCTAATTATTTCTAATACTACCCTCATTCCGTTCGTAAATGTGTGTGTCATGTTGTTGCTTTATCTACCATAATCAAAACTTTGATCGATTTTCGATTATCGATTGAGAAATATCATTGGGATCGAGAGATAATTCAATAGTCAGCCTTCCAATGTAGTAAATTTAATAGGTTGAGAGACATTAATTAGACTTCATGCTAATTAATTCTTAACGCATTGCTAATTATTTAAATTCAAGCCAAAGATAGCTAGATCATAATTGACAACAAGATTGGTGTGGCTTGTGAAACTATAGCATTAGACATCCCCCATTGGCACATTTGTTACAAATTATGAATAGCCACCTATAGAAGTGTTTAACACATAATAAAACAAGCGAATCAACTAGAACATTAGCAATTTAACTACTCAGATAAATTTTGGTACATCATTCTAGCTCCATTTTCTCTGCAATTTACTCTTTTTCTTCCTTTTTTTTTCGCGCTAGCTATTACAATCAAACATTCAATCGTCTAGACACAGTTGAGTCTTATCATTATTTTAGTGGTCATTATAAAGCCCCTACAGAAACAATACATTAATTACTACTTTGATTCCGTACTTTTGTAGATAGAGTCGGTCAAGTTTTTGATGTCGTTGTCAAGGAGTGATATTGGAGTTCGAAAGATTTTTGTGATTTTGACATTTCCATATATTTTCAATTTATTTTATTTTTTTGTTTTGTTTTGTTTTATTTTTGTCTTATCTTGGTTCCGGTGGTTCATGAAATAGTATATGTGAGCTAATGTATGGTCCACACTCGTGGGGATGAAGTGAACTAGTGTCATTTAACCCAGAGATCAACAAAACTTCCCTTCGCTTACAAAGTCTCAACACAAGCGAAGCAAAGACAATGACAAATGGAAACTAGCAAATTCCACCAGGCAATTCTCCTCAAGATTATGCTACACCAAGTGTGAATGGCTCAACATCTAGCATAAGGAGACCCACCATCCATACGAACAACTTTAAGATCAAACCAGATGATTTAGACTACAATTCAATTCAAAAGTTTGTTTAATGATTTCCTAAACACTCAATTTCTAATTTCCAAAAGATTTATTAAACTTTTAAGCAAAATGGTGTTATGGATGACACCATTAAACTTTGGTCGTTCCACTTGTCTCTAAGAAAACCGGTTGCATTCATTAAGTGTAGGGTCTATTACTACATGGGATAGGATGGCTGAGCAATTTTTAGCTAAATTTTTTCCACATTCTAAGACAGCAAAGATGAAACATGCTATTACTACTTTTGTCCAACATGATATTGAACAATTATCTGAGGACCCGAAAAGATTTAAAAGGTTGCTTAGAAAATTTCTTCATCATGGTCTACCTATTTGGTTGCATGTTTAGAATTTTTTATAACAAATTACCCTCCATTAACCATTTCATGATAGACACAACTGCAGATAGTACCTTCATGAATAAGACTTCAACAGATGCATTCACATTCATCAAGGAGTTAGCTAACTAGCCATCAGTCATCAATGGCAGGCTGAAAGGATACCTATTAAGGGTTTTGGCATTCATTCCATTGATGCCACAATTAGAAGCTTTATCAAGATACGTTGATAATTTGAATGTTTCTAACATGCTGGTCAATACGATTAGATGTAACTTATGTAGAGGATAAGCACTAATTATTAAGTAAATAATACATTTTGTCAAACATCTAAACAAGCTAACTATGTTAGTAATTTTGACACGCAAAACAATCCTACTATAACACCTATAACCCTAGATGGAACAATCACCCTAATTTTTAATGGGGAAATCAAAATCCCATTCAAAATTAGGTGAGGCAGCCACCGGCGGGTTTGAATTGTGGGGTCTCAATGAACTAGACCTGACTTTATGTCGATTTCCTGTGGTTAATCTTAAGTGTGAGTTTACTAGGGGACAAGTAATAAATCAAACATGGGGGAGTTGAAAAGTGTTATTTGTTGTATGAATTATGTGTTTAATAATATATATTTCGTGAGATTCATTATACTTTTATGCATGGTTTTGTTAATTTGATCATGTTTATTGCTTTTGATAATTTTTATAGGTATTTGGAGAAAAAGTGAAATTAAGAACACTAAACATGGCAATTAGAGCTAACATACGCAAGAACAATGGTCTGACAAGTCGACACCGCCCCTAGTGTTGATCAACACAACCTAAAGCAAATCTGGAACAACAATAACAAGGAAACAAGGGCCAAGAGCCAACACAAGTGTGTGGTGTCGATCACCACAACCATGTTTCAACATAGGCTACCCGTGTCGTGTCAGTCTACAACTTTACAGGTTCTAGGCGTTCTCTTTTACATTTTGATGAGGGACTTCAACAACAACAAAAAAAAAAAAAAAAAAAACACTTTTTACAACTTGGAAAAACTATTAGATTAAGTGTAACGCCTACAGACTTCATCCATCCTTCACCCCTCCCTCATCCCTGCCATCTATTCATTTTCTTTTGTAATTTTGAATTGTAGAAGATCAATCGGAGTTCATTCGAGACTCAATTTCAAAGTTGTATCAATCAATTACTTTACTTGTCTTTTGAATATGAATACCTTTATGCCTGTTACCTTGTTTCTCATGAAAATGATGCACCAATCTGATTCATGCTAAGGTGAAGGCATACAATGAAATATTGGTACCGCAATTGCATATCAGCTGCAACTTCGCGGTTTTTGGGTCAGCCGCGATGGGAAATTCCTGAAATGCGGCCGTTTCATAAAATCGCATATTTATCGCCATGATATCGGCCAATATTGGCCAATAATAGCTAATATTTCCCGATATTTAACAATATTTGTTGTGAAAAAGAATTAAAAAATTACTCCGAGACAACCGCAATATATAAAATATCGTTCGTGACACTGCGACTGCTACTGCAATTTTATTGCTTGGGTGAAGGTATATTTCCCGATCCAAATGTTATGATTATTTCTACTATTGCTCTCATTCCAATGTATCGCGTGTGTTGTGTTGTTGTTTCATCTATCGTGAGACCAATTTTCGATCAACGATAGGAAAATATCATTTGAGATCAAGAGATAATTCAATATTAGATCTGTCTTTTTTTTTTGGGTAATTAATAATTTTTACTGATACCAAAATGGGAGTTGTGTACATCCAAGTGACTAGCCTTGAAAAAGAGCTATCCAGGTAATCTATCCAATCTAGTCAAAATATCCCCGTACCTCCTATGAGCTAAGCTAATATAAATACAAATGAATATTTCCTTCACAATATCTTACACTAAACATCGAAGAATTATTTTTTTAATATTGGAAAGTGGCAATAATCCTGCATTGTCATAATCTGTATGCCAAGCTCGCCACAGCCAAACTCACACTTATGCTTGTCTTTGTGAACCTCATATCATCTAGTGTAGAACATGCCTTCATGACTGAGGCCTAAAAAGGATATGCATCCGATTTAACAGCAACTTCCCACATGTTCTAGCCATATGATATCCAATAAAGACATGATCCTGAGATTCATGCTCAAGTAGACAAACATGCAGCTTTTCCTTACTTAACAAACCATTATGACAAGATAGCCGCATGATAAGTCTGTGGTGCGGCAATCCACCACGAGACTTAACAATGTTCACCCAAGGGCCAAAGTCTCATGATCTCGTTCGTCATAAACCACCTAAATATTATACCTCTCACCCCTACAATTAAATATCAGTCCATATTCATCGAATTTTAGATTAACTAATAGGCAAAATTAGTGATACATGACCATTTTAAAATTTTACATATATATTGTAATCCCCCAAAATTTTAGAAAACCTATAATTTAATAAATAACTTTTATTTGAAATAAATTAGCTTTTAAAATTATTTAATTTAATTATTTTATGGATTTTTGAGTGTACAAATTTGGATAGGACTATTTAATAAATTAAAAATAAATATTTCGTTATTTTATCACATTGCTTTTAATTAAATAAATTTTCAAACTAATATTTACTAAAAGTATCAATTTCAAACCAATATATTAAATTATATTAAATTAAATTATTTATTAAAAGTATTACATTTTATTATTTTCTAAATTAAATTAAATTATTCTCCCCTATTTTGTCATTTTCCTTTTCTTTTTCCTTTTTCTTTTCCTTCTCCTTTTTCTCCTTTTTCTTCTTTCTTTTCTTTTCCTTTTTTTTTTCCTTCGGGCCGCCAGGCCAGCCCTTCCCCCTCTCCCCTGCGCACTGGGCCTCGGCCCATCTCTCCCTCCCCCTTCCTTCCTCCCTCTCCTGCATGGCCCGTGCGACGCAGCCTAGCCCCAGCCGTCCCTCTTTTCTTCTTTTCCCAGACCGGACCGGCCAGCCTGTCCTTCTTTCCTATGCCTGTCCTTCTTTCCTATGCCGGTCCGCCCGCTCGCACCCCCTCCCCTTCCTTTCTCTCTTCTCTCATGCCCAACCACCATCCTCTGCCATTATCGAGCACACCGGCCGCACCTGCAGTGGCCATGCCCGACCACCACCTACCTCCCTGCTACTCCCCCGTCATTTTCTTTCCTATTTCAAACCAAACTAACCCCTGCATCCCTATCCCGCATGCCCTCTTCCTTTCCTTCTTCTTCTCTCCCTCCCCCCTGCCAACCGACACCCCTGCCACCGTACTACAGCCTCGACCGGCCACCTACTCCCCCTGTCTCTCCCTCTTCTTTTTCTTCTCCCCACCAACATTTCTTGCCCCATTTTTCGAGCCTTACTTTCCCTTCCCCGATTCTTTTCTCTCATTTTCTCCTCCTCCCCATTTTTCCCCGGTTTTTGCACGCCGCCGCCACCCGTCGCTCCAACCACCGCACCAAGCCCCTGCGTCGCCCACTGCCACCCTATACCTCAGTCCTGCACCACCACGAGACCACCCAAGCCACCCTCGAGCCCCTACAGCTCCTCCCTTCTCCACCTCTTCTTTTTCTCCCCACTATTCTCCCTTATAGGCAAGCCACCTGCAACCACCCCGTTCGCCGCCGCCCGGCCACTTCCGCCGCCACCCAAACCACCAATCCACACCCTGCAACCTCCTCTACCACCCCCATACCTTGTTTGGCCGGAATAAGCCCCCTCACCCCTCCATTTTCCCCTTCCCTTTTCCTTCCTTCTCAGCCCGGTCCATCCCGACTGCCCCCTTTGCCGCCTCGCCGCCGCCATCTCCGCCACCCTTGGCCGCCAAAAACACTTCCCCAGCCTCCACCTACACCCCCTCTTCACTCCTACACCCTTCCCTTGCCTCCAATCCTCCCCATCTACCTCCTTTTCTAGCCTAAAGACCCTAAACCGAGCCATCTCCCCCTCCCTTCTACCTCACCCCGTTCGACCCTTTTCTCACCCTTAATCTGCATGTGGCTCACGCTGTTCATGCAGCATGAGCTCCACATTGATATGGAATTTATTTGTCTAAATTTTGAGGTATATTAATAGTTAATTAAAGTGTATTATTATTAAATAAATTTTTATAAAGTTTTATCCTTTTTAATTTCCTACTTCTAATATAATAATTATTGATATTATTTTTAGGTGTTGAGTTGCTAATTAAGCCTTGAATCTTTAACGGGGATACCGGTAAGGTTCAATTTTTGCGGGATTAAGGTAATCGTTAAACCCCACTTAAACGCATGGAAAAACGTATGCTAGCACATAGGGATTTTAGTATGATTTTATGCATGTATGTGTTGCCTAGTATGATAAATGTGGTTGCTTATATTGATTGATAAAAAGAAGAGCATGCTAGATTGTGCCATGCGTAGAGATGATACTTAAGGAAGGAGTTTGATTATTGATGGAAATGTTAAATGCTTGTCTATAATGTATTATGTTGCTAATGCATGAATAATATTATTGTGAGCCTAAGGGTATTTTGGTAATATGCCTATGTAAGTATGTGATCTAATATATGTAGTTGCTAATGAGTATTATGTTGAATAATGACAAGTTGGTGGAGTTAAATGATAAGAATGAAGTGCTAATATTAGTATTTTATGTAGTGGTGGTAAATTCATAAAAGTGGTGTAATAAAGGGGTTAAGTGGTAATTTTATAAGTGAAAGGGGTATTTTGGAAATTTTGTAGTAAAGGGGTATTTTGGTAATTTTGAAAGAAAAGGGTAAAACGGTAATTTTGTAAGCAAAAGGGTATTTTGGTAATTTCAAAAGAAATGGGTGAAATGATAATTTTATAAGTAAAAGGATAAAATTGTAAGTTGTAAGAAAAAGGGGTATTATGGTAATTTTCGAGGCAAAAGGGTAATATGATAATTTTATGATTAAATGGCAAAATGGTAATTTTACAGATAAAAGGGTATTATGGTAATTTTGGGAGTAAAGGGTAAAGTGGTAATTTTGGAAGAAAGAAAATGGTAATTTTAGAAGAGAAGGGAAAAATGATAATTTGCAAGAAAAGGGTAAAATAGTAATTTTGGATGTAAAGGGTATGATGGTAATTTGCAAGCAAAAGGGTAATATGGTAAATTTGGATGTAAAGGGGGTAAGATGGCAATTTTTATAAATAAAAGGATATTATGGTAATTTGGAAGTAAGGAGTAGAAGAGTAATTTTGTAAATAAAAGGATGTTTATGGCAAACTTGGGAGTAAGGGGTAACTTGGTAGTTATAAAAACGACGAAGGGTAATTTGGTAATTAAATTATGATTATAGAAGGGCAACATAATATTTATAAAAATGGAGAAGGGTAAATTGGTATTTATAATAATGGAGAAGGGTAAAATGGTAATTATAATAATGAAGAAGGGTAAAATGGTAATTATAATAATTGAGAAGGGTAGAATGGTAATTATGACAATGGAAAAGGGTAATTTGGTAATTTAATCAACTAAGGAGCAATTCGGTACCTATGATGCTGGAGAAGGGCAAATTGGTAATTTAATCAACTAAAGGGTGAGTTAGTAATTATTTAACCTACTAAAGGGGCAAATTAGTAATCATGATAGCAAAGATGGGTAATTTGGTAATTTATCCAACTAAAGGGCAAGTTGTTGATTGTAATAAAAGAAAAGGGTAAATTGGTAATCTAACCAACCAAATGGGAGACATGTTAAGTGTAGCAATTATGAGGGGTGAATGGTGATCTAAAAAGTGTAGGAGATAACTTGATAACCTAAATCGGATAAAGGGTAATTTGGTAATTATGCAGCCTGAAGGGTAATAGGGTAATTTGTCAAGTAAGGAAGGGATAACTTAGCAATTATATAAGGGGTAAATAAGTAATTTATACCTAACATGTCGTGATTGTAGAATTTCATAATATGATTCAAATAATGCTGATTAGCAAGGTAAGAGTATTTAATAACTAGTAAGTATCACGAGAACAAATCCTAATTCGGAATTAGATGAGATTATGATGGCCTTAATGATTTCTTTATGTTATCTTGGATAACCGTCTAAATAAGAAATGACTAATGATATCAAAACAATTGAAAGCGAATAAGTATCTGATTATTGTGCTCTTTGTGATCACTTTAATTAAGATACTAATACTTAAAGTGAAAGACCTCGAGATCGAGAATGGTGGCTCTTTAGGGGTCGCTACCCTAAAGACGTGGTTTAGCCCACAATTACTTTGGTATTTGCTGGTGTGCCTTTGTGCCCCAACCAGGCCCTATATCTTACTCTATCTAGCTCTACGGACCTATTTAGGGGGTATGCAATGCATACTTATGGATTAGGTGTCCTTGTCGGTAGGGTACTAAATAGCTTTATGCACCAGTACGACTAGGGTACCTTTGTGTCCCTGGGTTCATGGTTGAAGGGTACTGAGTAGCTTATATGCACTAGTAAGACCGGTGTACCTTTGTGTCCTGGGTTCTTAATCTCCCGTCCGAGGCAAATAAATATAATTGTTGTGCTGATTAAAGAAAGGAAAAACACTAATTACAAAAGTGAAAGATTAATGAGTCGGGCCCAGTTGACTTATGATATTGAGTACCGATCCACCGGTTATAATAGTGGCCCAGGAGCGTGTTGCCCTGGCAAGTGATTATTAGTACCGATCCATCGGATATAATAGTGGCCCAGGAGCGTTTTGCCCTGGATGATGATTATATGTATTCCGGTCCACCGGCTAAAATAGTGAGGGTCCCGAGCTCAATAAAACAAGCATTGGATGTGAATAAATTATGGAAAGATATTAATCACTTATAGTGGAACACCTTGTGAATCGGGGCCAGACTAGTCCACCGGTGAATAATAGTGGCCAGGAGCGTTCTGCCCTAGAGACCGATCCACCAGCAATAATAGTGGTCAAGAGCATTCTGCCCTGTATGTATTCCGGTCCACCAGCTATAATAGTGGGGTTCCCGCACTCACTTGGATATAACCAGAGAGATGATTGAATAATGATGGACTAATGGCTTAAGGCCCAAAAGTATCGATCGTACTTTATAACTCGTTGATATATGGCAGCCTTGTTATATATGTGATTGTTATGTATGCACCTCTCATTACATATGTATCTAGCTTGCATTATGTGTTGCATTGCGGGCCTGGTTTTAAGTGTGGTATTAAAGGGTTACTCAGTACCGTAGTACTGAAGGGTTCCCTTCGTGGGGCCCCTGCCTATTCAATGGACAGTACCCCTTGCAGGTTGTATTCAGATGCTATTCAAGTGAGCTCTCGGGAAAGAGCGTAAGGTACTATCCGGTAAATTCCAGGGTTTTGATTTGTCTCTTTTAAATTCAATGTATTTGTTATTTTATAACCACCGTTGGTGGATTTTACTCTCGTAAATTATTTACTGCGCTTCTCTAATTTATACATGCTTAAGTTTCTCGTAAAATTGTACTTCACCTTTTTTTAGCCTTAACACTTGGTACTAGAATGGTAGGGGTGAACCGGTCTGGTACTAAGTGTGGCGATAATATCCCCAAAGTTCACGGTTTATTAATTTGCTTCCGCTAATTTCCTTTTAATTAACGAAATTTTTTAGTAGTGAATTTTGGGGGTGTTACATATATCGATGATATAGACAAATATTTACCAATATTTGTTGTAGAAAAAAATAAATAAAGCTACTTCATGACAACCGCAACATATAAAATATCATTTGCAATACCCAGATACTGCAACACCGCAACTGCGATTTTATTGCTTGCTCACCCTTCACACAACATCCGTGTAGAATTAAAGGAGAATATGGCCAAGATTCATAATCCCCCCAAAAAGCCAAGAATATGAAGCTTTAGGACTATTCTCCTGTACAAATATATGTTTGAGCTATATCTCGTGAATCCACTTAATCCAAAAACTATCTTTAAGGGTCATAAGTTACCACAAATATCTGCCCACAGCCGCCTTATTCCAGGATACAACACCTCAAATACCCAATCCTCCCTCCTTTTTAACAAACAAACTATCCCCCATGCTAGTAAGGCTTTCTCACCCAGGCCAGTTCAAAAGAAAGTCCTACATATGGCTTCAACCTGCAAGATAACAATCTGAGGTAACAAAAGCACTTGGACCAAAAGTCATGAATGCCATTAAGGTTATAGGGCAATGGTAGTAGGTGGATCACCACTAGCCTGTTTAGCCACCCAAACTTGCTTCACAGCTTGTCCTAATTTGGACGACTAGGACTATCCTGTATCATGGCCTATTGTCTCATATAATTTTTCACTCATAGAACACCACCTGAACATAATTTTTACTATCGAGCATCATACAATCAATACTACTAGGCATATGTTGGCTCAAATCCATTTTAATCATAAATCTGGGATATAAAACCCTTTCCATTTTAGTAACGCACAAACTAAACGCCCCAAGACGCTTCCAAGCCTACTTAGCACACTAGAGGTGCAATGGGACACCCAAAAAGAGGATCCATAACAAAAGGTTCGCCAATCAGCCTAATTGAATCCAACAATGGGACTCCATTTCCATAACAACAATAATTTAAAGCCAAAAGTCTAGAACGGCTTTTCTAGCACAATATTCACACCTTCCTCAAATGAAAAATGAGTCACAAAGTAGCCAGGTTCATGTGTTAGTATTTCAACTTGTTTTGAGATAAATTGCCATTGAACACTAGCATACCTGGTCATCTAAGAATGATGCGGGTTAGGTCCAGGACCATAACCACCAAGAGTATTAATCCATCGTTCGGCTTCCTTTTGAATCTCATCCAATTGAATATGAGCTTGAACGATGCCATCAACAATAAGTGGAGCGACATATTGGAGATTAAGAACTTGCTTTCCTCAATGATTCGAAATCACAACATTCTCCCCATTTTTTTTTTCACATAGTACTTCTCTTCCACTTCAACAACAACCTCCTCTACCACAGGAGTACCTAAGGAACTACTTGACATTCCAATTGGTGCACTAGAGACAGGAGAAACCACTGATACCTTCGCAACCTCTTTTTTATGCACCAACACTACTACTGTCAAATTACTATCCTTTAAAAGGTATTCGCTATATCCCTGCGATGGTGTACCCTAATTTCTTGGAGTTGAAGAGATCAATATTTGAAAAGGCACGCCTCAAGACACTAAGGTGTGTGAGTTTGGGAGGTTTTTTATCCAAAGCAACATTGGCAAGGCACATCTAGCGCGCACTAAGGCAAATAAGGCTATAAGGTGCACACCTTACTGAAAATTGGCTAAGCTACTTTTAGGTTTTAATCCCATTCAAAAAAGTCTGCAATCAATTGGCAAGAGAAGCGAGGATAAAAAAGGGTCACAGAAAGACCAATAGACATAATTTTGAATGGAGAAGAAAATAAAGGCATTTAGGGTAGAGAAATAATATCTTATTAGCTATTTTGGAGCTTTATTTTACAAATACAATAACTAAATCTAATGTTGGGAAGAAAAGGAATAGTAAAATGGGTCGTGGGAAAACCAACAAACATGATTTTGAAAATCAAATATTACCTATATTGGGAAGATCATAAGTAGAATTAGACCAGTGATATTAGTGCCTTACTTCACCTAGGCGCATTCCCTCGCCTTGCACCTAGTACCTAAGCTCTAGGACCCCTATCGCCTAAGTACGCCTTGGACCTTTTCAAACACTAGAAGAGACGGCATAGGATGCTTAGCTGATTCCTTCTACACCATAACCGTCTTCTAGAGCAAGCAAGAGAGGATAATGAGGGGTTTGTGGAGCATGTTCTATCTCTTTTTACCAATGTGGTACTTCCGTTAATTAATTTTATTCCAGATGCTATTTAATACATATTAGATCTTTCAATGTGATCGTAAATTGAATATTCAATTTAATGGGTTGAGACACATGAATTAGAATTCTGCAACTGTAAGGGAAGGGTTAACAATTCTTCATTCGTTTCTAATTATGTGAATTCAAGCTAAAGAGAGTAAGGTCATAATTAACAATAGGATCGTTGCAACTTGCAAAACTGTAGACTTAGACATCTCTTATAGGCACATTTGTAACAAATTACAAATTGGGAGTTGTAGAGGTGTCTAGTACATAAAAATCAAGAGAATCAACTAGAACCTTAGCAATTTGACTACTTGGATAAAATTTTGTAGATCATTCTAGCTCTATTTGGCATGCAATTTACCTTTATTTTTATTTTTATTTTTTTGCTAGCTATTCCAATCAAACTTTCAATCGTATCAACATAGTTGAGTCTTATAATCACTTTAGTGCTCACTCCATAGTCTTGTGGGAACGAAACCTTGATTACTAATTTAATTCCGTACCATAGTGGATAGGGTCAATCAACACATAGTACCAAAATGAAAAAAGAATCCACGACAGCAAAACTTCATCCAATTGTAGTGTTATGCACAAAATCAAAAGTTCTGGCATTACGTGAATATTGCAACCATAAATATTAACAAACGTTACAAACGGCCAATGAGTAATGTGATAAAGAAAATAATTATGTGCATACCTGTTAGCAGATGAATGGGATTTCATCATCAATGGCAGCAGAATGGGAGTCAGAGTAGAGAACAACCGCTGCTTGTACAGAGGTCGTACAGTTGCATGAAATCTTTTATTTAAACAATCTTCTGAATCACTAATTATTACATGGAATGCATCAGCAGCATATTTCATCAAAGAGGCAAGTATATCATCCCCATACTGGCCTTCTAACAACCCTTCTTTCTGCGTCAACTTTTCCAGCTCACTGCCAGGAATTAAACACCTCAAGAAAATCATAGCTATGTCTTTAATCTTTTCATGGCCTCGCATTAGCAACCCTTTTCCAATCCATGAAAGACCAATGATGGAATTAAGGTGAAGATAAGCAACCTTGCCTACATTGAACCCCCACATGCTGGAATCATCCATTCCATACGCTTCCAAAAGTATATCATCATTCCATCTCCAAGGAATCATTTTGAAAATTATTTCCAGTGCATCATCCAGATAAAAGGAATCTGGATTCTTATCTTCACTTCCCTTCTGTTGCATCTTGTTAACCATGGAACCCAGTGCTTGAGCTGATGGGATGTGACCCTTTAAAATGGCTATCATAAATAACTGCACAACAGCTTTTACATTTGGAATATATGTTCCAGGACGAGCTGCTACAATTACTGATGCAAACAATGAAAAAATCCAATCATCTTTATATGCAAATCTATTTGAATTTTCAACAAATAGCAGCCACTCAGATTTGCAGGGCAAGAGGACAGGCATTGATTGCATCTGCATGAATGATTCACTCGACCTGATAACTGCATAAGCTTTCTCAACAATTGAGCACTGATCAATCTCTGAGCAACTAGCAATTGATAACTTCAACCCCATCATTGCTGCACTGAGTACTTCCTGAAATTATTTTGCATTAGATGCTACTGCTCATTTGCATATACAAGCAGGCATATACAAGAAATCAGACACAGACATGACATCCTTTGAAAACAAAAGCTGCAATTGGATGAAAGAGAAGTGTACCCACTTTGCTCTCAATGCATACATCTGTTGTGGCCTTCCCAATTAGATCCCACATCTCAGAAGCAAAATGAAACGTTACTCTCTCAGAATCACCACCTTTTTGCACCCTGGCCAAAAGTTAAAAAATAAAAATAAAAAAATCAGAAATAAACATTTGATCAGTGCCGTATTTAAGTAATTACTTAAATAGTAAAGCAATGTTCAAGTTCAACAGCAGTGTCACCAAAATAAAGTCCCCTTCCACCAAGGCAAAGCCAACAGTCAGTTGGGACAGCATGGTTTCAGAAAGCCAAACAATAAAAAGGAATAGCGATGATCAATGAATACTACAACACAACGCAGATAAAAATAAATGATTACAAGATGCCTTGGGTAGGAGAACCTTTTGGAAGATCATCAGCCAGAAGAAATCCACAGCACTAAAATACAAGTAACCTTTAAAGAGCAGTATATATCCATATAACAGCATTATTTTCACTATAAGATATCTTCCAGACAGCAGTTGGTCCAACAGCTATGACAGTGATAAACTACCACAAGGTCCACAAGGTAACATGAATTTACTCATGCTATTTAATCCTGCTTAAGCTACACCTAACCATTAAAAAAGGCAAATATAGGTCAGCATCAAATTCATAGAATAAGTCTTCCCAGCAAATCTGCAAAATATGTCCTTCACAAGATTACGCAGAAGGAAAGAGAGATTCTTTATTACAATCATCAAGACCATACTCCTTAACAATAAGCGACCAAAAAGTATAACAAAAAACTACAAACTTTTTGGATTCAATTACGTACCTAGGCAGCAACTTACGAGAGTAACAGTCCAAAAGCTGAGCCAACATGCCAGCATTTCTTAGATCTCCATCTACCTAGAAACAACACCAACACATCAAATAGTCAAAATAAATTGAAATTCCAACAATTGAAGAAACCAAATGGTCAAAAAGAAGTATGTTGGCCAAAGTTAAAATAGTAAGAAGACTATCAAATTCCAGCAAGGACAAAGCACAATCTCATATCAAGATTCTTTAATTTGATTTTTCCTTTCAGGACAAGTAATCTGCAACACTATTCATTGGTCAAACAAAATAGAAACTCAGGTATGGAACAGAAACATACGTAAACCTCAACAAACATGGTTCTTATATTGTCTTCAATCCCCTGAACGATTCTCAACATAAAAGTATTCCCAGTAGTGCTGATATCAGAGATAGCTTCCAGTAGAAGAGAAAACGGCATTGTAGAGTCTCCCCTTGATAGCAAGGAAACAGTCCTTTCAACAACAATATCCATGTAGCTTATTGACTTTTCAGACTCATAATATTCATCAATAAATGAACCGATTTGTACCAGAGCCTTCAGTGACAATTTCCACAATGACGTCAAATGGGAATTTTTAATCATAATCGTTACCAATGTAGTCAAAATATGCTCATACAATGATTTCGGAAGCAGCAAAGAGTCTCTAGGAAAGGTAGCCAGAATCTGCAGAGCCTTCACTGCAAGATACATGGAAACATGACTAATCAAAGCATAAATATGAATAATCATACTACATCAAATATTTGAAGGCAGTTCTGAATAAGCAAAACAAAGAGGAAGAGCAAATCTCTCCTCTTGTGATTGGAAAGGAAGACCAGGACGAATGAATTGCATATGCACTACAAATGAAACAAAGTAGAGTCAAGACTTTCTTCTTGATAATGCTGCAATGCAATACCTTATCATGATCATTTTTCAACCTTCTTCCTAACTAAGTAGATAAAAAAAAAGATTATATAAACCTGAATAATATAATAAACATAGTAGCAACCATCGTGTTTTGTCTGCTGACATACATGCCTCCAGATAGCGCTAAGCTTACAGCTTTGAAGACTATGATGCTTACGTGGGCCCTGCTCAACACTTGAAAATGCAGGAATTTGGTAGCAGATAATATGAATAGGTCTACTAAGATTCCTCCACCCCATACTTCCTAATATTAGATTGCTGTTGTATTACCTGGGAGGTGTTTGCTCTTATTTATCAATAGAGAAGCAAACCAAATATCCCATTATATCATAAAATCCAAGACCTCAGTGCCAGAAAAATAATAACCAAGATAAAATTGTCTGAATGTATGCCAGATGAATAACTTTTAGTAAAAGACATTATATGCCATACGGAACCCAACTCAAATTACCCAAAAGGTACATAAAGTAAAAAAACCAATGTCGGACCACTGATATCATCAACTGAAGTCATATAAAACTTATCATCTTAAAACAAAATCTATTGACAAACAAGAATAGTCAACCGCTTATCAAATTAAATATGCCAAATAATAGAACAGATCCATTTGAAAGGAAAAAAAAAACAGAGATGACTGGGAAAGTAAAAAGAAAGGGGAGAAATATGGGTTGAAAGCAAGAGATTTGCAAAGCAAAAAGAGAGGTAAAAGCACAAGAATATGTTGCACTTATACTTCACTTCGGGTAACTTCATTTTAAAAATAAACTCATTGCACACTCCTAGAAACTCCTCCAACAAACGCTCTAGGTTGCAGTTGGTAGGCAAATGAAAATGCAGAAATGGGAGGCGAAAAACAACTTTCAAAAATCCAAGAAATGGAAACATTAAGAAATACTAGGAAAAAAAAAACATAATTAATATACATATTAAATTGAGATTGTACCACTGTAGTTGTACTTCAACTTTACATAAAATAATTATAATCTAACACAAACATAATGTCAGTCTCTAGGGTTTATATATGGCCCAATAATGAAAGATGCAGTTTTTCATTTAAAAAATAATTAAGATAACCGAAATTTGGCCAAATTTAAGAAAAGGCCTGGCCTTGTTCTTCTCTGGCTATGATCTCATAAGCATATTTTCAAGGTATATAAGACCAAATCAATAAAATCTCAAAAAATAACAATCATTGTAACAGTCTTAAAAACACATTAATTTATATTATAAGGTCAAATCAGTGAAAATCAAACGACAAGAACATAACCCTTCTCTTTCTCCTATTATTTATGCTAGCTGATTTACCAAACCACCACAGTTACTAAATCTGCAGCAAACTTGATGCAAGCAAGTAGGAAAAGGCGAACAGGGGTGAAGATATACACGAAGCCGAGTCTGTTGCTGTTGGTAAACCAGCAATGACCTTGAAGGCCAGAGAGCGGCAGCAAAGGCTTGAGAATGAAGACTGGCAGAGAAAACAAAAATTGCTTTATAGCTCATATTTCGGGCTTGAACAGACATAACACAACCTCATTTTCCATGATTTTCAGCCAGCTTGACCACTAAAAATTAAAAAATTGTCCAACCACCATCATCGTATGAAAATTTTGCTTTAGAGCTCACATGAGCTAGGTGCATATTGCATCAAAAAAAAAATCATTTTTGGCCAAGCTAACCAACTCATCTCAACCTGACCGAACTCATGCTTGAGCTTCAGAGTCATCTTGAGCTTCGGTCAACTTGGCTGAAACTTATTTTTTTATGAACATGGAGAAAGCTCTTATGTGAGTTGCAACCCAATTGGCCAAAGATCATTCCAGGAGGAAAAAGGGACAAACTTGGTAACACAAGGACCAAATGTAACAATATTTTTTTTTTTTTGTTCTAAATGGCTCCTACGCGAGAAAGGTGAGAATTGTTACTCCATTTTTAATATTTATCAGAGAATGTTTGAGGGATGCAAAACGCTTCCTCTTTGGCATTTCCTAGCAACAGAGCAAACACCTACCATAATCATTTACTTTAACGCATTCACGGTGCGATTGTGCATAATCTTTTATTCCTCACAACTAAAAAAACTTAACTCTCATGTCTTATTACTCAGACTATTGATGACGTATATCATGATCAGTGATGCATATCAATATGATGTTTTCCCATGAATTTTTCTTTTTGGTTTGATGGATTTAATGATTTGAGAAGGCCTATTGATGAAGCACATATATATAATGCATTTATAAGGCATTTCCTACCATTTTGACACTCAGTGTTTTCATTGTCTGGTTCATACCTGTCTCCCATACCCCTTTACGTGCAACTTAGTATGGTGAGGTAGGGTCTGGGATCAAGTGGAACAGTCCTAAATAAAAAATGAACCCAGCAGGTGGCATGAAAATACTTTTTCCATATGGAATTAGCTGCTGCATGTCAACAACATAATTTACTGGTGTTCCTACATACTAATTTCCCATCCTTCACATAGAACATTCATACACTAACATTACCATACTGAAGTCTCTAGGACTACAGACTCCAATTCTAGAGCCTTGGATCTGCCACTGGCACATAGACAACAACTCATGTCTTCCTGAATGTACATGTCATCGCGAATCAGTAACCTAATCCATGTTGAATGGAGAGAAAAATCAAGTTGGAGCACATCAAAGTAGAATAGCAAACAGTTAATGGTGTGGCCATCATATGTCAGACAATAAGGTAAAAACGAAAAGACTGATCAAAACATATTCAAAGCTTCAAGAAACAGGCATATTGTCCCTAATAATCATTGAGGATCAGCACATATACAATGACACGATTTGGATATGAGATAAAGTAGTGCAAGACTTTACACAGAAGTTCACATAAATCTCAAAACACACAAGGCATAAAAGGCAAAGAAAGAATAGACTGGTATGAAACAAAAAAAAAATTACCTAATAAAGAAATATACTGATCAGAGTACGTTTCACTTATGCTTCTGTAGAGATTAGAGCTGAACGTGTTTGCTAATGAAATAGACACCTTACTGAGACTCTGATGCCATGCATCATCTGAAAAATTATGATCTGGTGAAAGTTCAACAGACTCCACAGCCAATTCTCTGCATGCGCCAATAATGTGAATGCAGAGATATAAGGCCCCAAAATTAAGGCAATTCATAGACATATTAGCCTCCACAACAAAAGAATCCCCGGATGAACTATATGATGAAACTCCAAGTGTGTCTATCAAACGGACAAATATAGCCTCAAACACCCTATTACAGGACACGAGAGATGTTTTTGCAAGAATACAGAGAATACATCCAACAGCATGCAGCTTCTGCTTTGTTTGATGTGGAAGATCATCGAAGCTTCCAGAACTAGAAACTATATTTATTGTATTGCTAATATCCTCATCACGAAGAACCGCATTCAGAAAGATAGTCTGTTGTGAAGTAACCTTTTGCAGAAGAATAAAAGCCTCTCTCACAATTTCATTCTCATGAAAACCCAGGTTCTCAGTTGAATCTAAAAGTGAGAATGAAACAGTAGCATCCAGCGAAGAGTAAATTGTGGTTTTGATGGAACCCCAAATAGCATCTGCATGCTTCGCCATTCTTTCAGGGCCATATTCCATTGTGCAATACGTAAGGTATTTCAATGAATCAACCTAGAAAATAGAAAATCCATGAGCCAACCTGTCTAAGCTTTAATGTCACTCCCCTACAGCATAAAAGCTTGAGAATCACTGCAACAAAAGAAAAGTAGTATGTCACAAACCTTTGCTAGAGGCAGAGAGGAGGAAAGCTTCTCAAGTAGCAATGGAATGGCAGATGGCTCAAAGAAAGGTGAAGAAGAAAATGCCAGCTGCACAGAGAAACAACTCAAAATTTTAAAATGATGAAAATAAAAATATATAAGTTGATGTAAAACAAGAACAGAGTGGATTCAACATTTGATACCGAATAACAATACAGTGTTTCATTCTTCTCAGTTAACCAGCTCATAATTTGACATGTCAAGTCAAGAGTATGAATATTTCACTTCCACATTTTTCTATTACAATAGCAAAACCACCATAAATCCATTTCCAAAAGTAATTTGCAATGTCCTCTCAAAAAAAATGGTGATTTGTGCTAATAGTCCTATGATTAAATGACAACACAAGTGAGCCAGCAGCAAATATCACAAGTAATTAAAAATGCAATCAACAATGATATTATATTATTTTTACTTTTTTAGGATGTTAGATCAACAATCTTGAACTGATACACAACTACATTCAGTGACATAGGGCTCAAATTGTTTCCCACGCATACATTATTTGTTGACATCAACAATCTTGACATTAAACCAGTGAGCATTATAATCTCTCTATGCCAAACTGCCATCAATCCTACTCATCAAACAAATGCCAAAGGTAACAAGAAACAACACAACAAGGCATATCACTTGTTTAGAACTACTCAAAAAGAGTAGTTTTAGCTATAACCACTTTTTTAGGAAAAATTTTAGGCTTAGAGTTTTAAAAATATATATATATAGTTATTTTGGATAATTACATTTTAGACAAGAAGTTTGCCTGCAGTCTCCGGAGATGTAAATCAATATCAGATAAAGGTAAAAGCTGGAATTTTATGCAGGCCGAGATGATAAGTACTACAATTTGATAAGCCAACTATGTTAAAAAAAAATAACAATAATAATAATTATACGACTGCTAATCTGGTGCCTTAGTCACCATCAATGGAACAGCACATACAAGCCTTACCTAAATGTCAAGGTTTCACACATACAATTAAATAGCGGTTCTATGTCAATCGCAATGTAAAAACACCGATACGCTATGGTTTTAAAATTTCATATTTATCAGCCAATAAATCAGAAAACATCAGCGATAAACCGGGATAAATCGCTGATAAATCAGCGATTTATTGAGAATTCGTAAACCTATTAAAAAAAGCATGCATAATAATTTTTTCTTATTCATTTACTATTTTACTATATATATCTTGAATCAAGTTACTATTGAACAATAGTAAAGTATTGTTATTTCTTACCTTTAAATGTCCTACTTAAACAACATGTCTTTTTTTATTCCAAGGTAAATTTAGGGTTGTTATGACAATTTAGCATATAATGACCAACTTCAATCCTTCTAACATAATATAAAACACTAGTTTATTGAATATTTATATTCAAATGATCAATAGATAATAATTGGAGTATATAGTGAAATAAAAATAAAAGTTCAAACCCGCAACAACAGCAACACATAATTTATCATTCGCGACTCTCCGTTACCAAGACCGCAACTGCAATTTTATTACATGATTTCACAGGCAACTGTTTTATGGACTAAACAATTCAAAGCAGATCATCCGTGCAAAAGATGCTTTGCCAAAACAAAACCATAAAAAAAATTTAAAAAAAGGAAGCAACATCAGTTTTTGCAATCAAAGTATACTATATGCTAAAACTACATACCATGAGAGCCTTTGAGAGGTCATCCCTGCTTAATTGAACATCTTCATTGTTGGTCTGAGAAGGAGCACCACAACAAGAACTATCAAAATTTTACCAGGTAAAGTGCAATAAGCTGCCTAAGTGACTGTATTCTTCAACCCATGCCAAGAAACAGAATACTGAAAGAACTAACTATGCTCATGGTCAAGTGATGAGAACAGAAGCACCAAGCTTAAGCACCGCTAATTAAGAGTAAGCTAATAATACCCAATTCATGCACACCAAGAAACAAAGTCATGCAACAAAAGTCAGTTAGACTAAACAGAGCAGAGGATGATATTGGTGTTGTTCCTAAGGAGCTGTGCAAACCTCGGCACTTATAGGTGACCAAAAAAATTGATGTATTTGGACTGACACTGAAATATCTGATTTCCAATACACAGCATATAGCCTCCTTTTCAATGAAGCAAAGAAAAAGAAAGAAAAAAACCACTGGATACCACAACATTGGGATGGATGCACTGATCGATATAAATTATTTCCATTTATAACAGGGTACTTATCCATAGAATAAAAGCTGAGAGAACATACTAATTACCACAAGCTTTTTTGTCCGGAAACAATTTCTTATAGCTTGGTTTAGTCTAGCCAGCAACCAATCATTATGAACAAGGGAAAAGTCACCCCGCAATGTAGATAAAGAGTATATAAAATGGAATTGACAGCACATGGATCATGCATTATTCTGGTACCAATGATGTCTCAAAAATGAGAAACAAAACCTACTCTTCAAAATTCAATCATAGCAGGTGAAATAGATTGTTTCTAGTTCATCATATTTTCACAGCTATTAAAACTCACTTACATTTATATAGTGAATAGGAAAATAACGGCCTATGATGTCAAACAGATCCTGTGCATAATTTGCAACAGGACCAGAAGAATCAGGAAATATCCGCCCCAATACTTCCACAATGTGAAATGAATGCATCAAGCATTGAGGATCCTGCTCTTCATCAATAACTCCGCAAATTCCAGAAACAAGCAAATCACCCTAAAGTATATATAAAACCAATTAGAAATACATTGAAAAGCACAAAAAAAGATAAAAAGAACATAAGAAAATATCAAATTTTCACATAGAATGCAATTGATGTAAATAAAATAATATAATAGTAAAATGCACATAGAAAGCACTAAGGAGGGGGGGATGTATTCGAAAATTACTCCCTTTGTATCAAATAAAAAAGTCCCTCTAGATATAAATATTTGTATCAAATAGAAAGCCGTTTTGAAAAAGTCATCCTACTTTCCACTTTCATCACTCTCTTCTTTCATTACCTATGAATTAAATACTTTATTGTTTTTCAACAAAAGGTCTAACTAGAATTTCAACATTACTTTTATTAATTCCCAAAAAAAGCATCAAATTGCTAAAATAATTTTTCTTTCATATGAAGTGAGTATAGTACAAGAAGAAAGACAAGCATCTGTCCAAGATGGCGAGGGAATCACATTAGTGAAAGAAAATGTATGATTTACAATAGACCTGCAAGACACAGCAGACTCTGGAAGCAAGTTCTTACCATGTGACGCATAATGTTAGAGTTGACCCTTGTGAAGTTACTCTACATGGCATTTGTAAGGTGTTTTGGGGGAGGGGGAATTTGATCAATATCATATCTAACATAGCCGCAACTAAAGTCACCTTACTGTTAGTACGAATTTTCTTAAGATTCAAGCAAGAAGAGTCAAGAAGGAGTCCTGAAGGGGTCAAAATGCTTCAATATGGTTAGCATGAAGTTCGGACAAGCCTTTTTAAAGCCCAAGGAAGTACATGTTGGAGCATATAAGCCACATATTGGGTTTGTTCCAAGTTGCTGATTTGTTTGTTGGTTGTAACAATATTTTGTATCATAACTACTTTAAGTTGTTGGTTGAAGTCCTTAAGACTTGGTCTAAAGTTAGATGTCGAATTAGTTATGTTTGTTAAGTTTGTTGAAGATTTATTCAAAGTTTGTTATGGACTTGGTCCAAGGTAGTTGTGTTAGTTATTGACCAATTCAACTGTAACTTGGTCAAGGGTTGTTATATGAATTAGTCATCAACCTTAGGCCCACATAAAGGGAGTGTTGAATCATGCGCTCCTATGTATGTTGTTTAATTCATTTGAAAGACGATAAAGTTCTCTTTGTGAATCTTTGCAATCAATTTTCTTTGTGAGTTTTGAAACCTCTTGAAAGTATTTTAGTCATAGTTTACATTCAAGATTTCTTGAATGCTAGTGATTAGTTCACAAAATCCTAGTTTGTGTTCTTCTTTGTGTAATCCAACGACACATTCATATCCTTCCATTTCACACAATCACCCATCATCCATCATCATTTCAAACCATTTGATTCCATCATCATCACAATCATGCATCCAAAATCCAAATTCAATCACATTCCTTTTGTATGTTTCCAATATGCATCAATAGTTCATCATTACCAAAGTTGAGATCCACACTGGAAAGTAACCCCATTTTACTTAGGCTCTCTGAGAAATAGAGAACAAGTACAGTTTTTCCTTTCTTTCTGGCAGGCAGACAAAGGACATGCATCAGACCAGAAGCACATTTCTAGAAAAGTAACATAAAACATACCAGCTCGGTCAGTGCTTCAGGATAGCGATCCAAGAGAGTTTCAAGAAGTTCAAAGCACAGCTGCCACATAAAAAACACTGATAAAGCCACTTATATAATGCATCCACAGAAGCTGGAAGCTCCAGAGACATTAGAGCAGCCCTAATAAAGAAGCGGCGCATCAAAGCTCCAGAGACTTATATAATGCACCCACAGAAGCTGGAAGCATCTATAGATTGTATCAACATACCTTTCTATCACACTTTCCTAAAGACCGCACATGAAGGTTCTGTAGATAGAACTCAGCCAGAGCTCTTGCATCATTGGTAGAAATCACACCTGCACTACTTTTCCTCCTCAATAGGGCCAAACAGCCAACAAGTGCACCACGCAATGCTCTCCAATCTGTCTGATGTCATCATAAGTCCATTTATGCCATTTTAAAATGATGAGACTGGATGATTGACCAAATAAAGATATGGGTGTGATCTCATCTGATAATTTGCTCAAGCAAACAAGTGTTGAATTTTGAAGAGTAATTGAAAGCAGAAGAGCAAAGAAAATACAAAATGAAAACACAATAATAAATCTCTATTCTCTTCATGTCAAAAAACAGCAGAAATAAAGATCAAGCAGTTATGACATACATATGGAAATTTCAAAAGGGAATATAAACAAATAAAACATATGGATAACTGGTTAGTGGCTTGGAAAACTAAACAGAACAAGCAAATTTGTTTTTCACACAGAAAACCAGAATAAGACTTAGTAGACAAATTTCAATAAATAAATATATAAGCAAGGCACTATCTGCCCCCAGGGAAAGTGAGGGGAAAAAAGAACAAAAGGCCATAGGTTTAAAAGAAAATGGTTGACTCACCAGTCTTTCAGTGAAAAAACAAATTAAACTGTGGATACTTGTACTTTGTAGCTGCTTTGAGGCAAGAGATGCAAGCACTTCTCCCAAGAGAAGGATACCTGAAATAGAAACGGAAACTTTTCAACTATGCAAAGCATAAACAGCTATAGGAACAGAAGCGTGAACTACACATTTTGGGTAAAATGGACCGCACTAAACCCTAAAGCTAGGCTTAAATGAAGTCTGTTTTCTCATGATTCCAAGGTTAGTTCCTTGCTCCAGAAGAGTTTCTACCCTTGAAGCTGAGGTGTGCTGATGTTGTCTTGGGAATGAAGTTGATGGAGAAACGCTGGGCTAAAAAGGTCAATTGGCGGTCATTGCTGATGATACTCACTAACTCTGAGATGAACATCTGTTACTTAGAGAGGAGATCCTGAGCTGGGTAAAACCCAGGAATCACATAAGTCTCTGCAGTGTACATTCTGTAAGGATAGACAGGGAATTTTGCTGGAATTTTGTGCCTTAACTATAGTGGATGAGGCTGGCTCAACCTACATGATTCGACCTGGGGTGCAGGCTTACGAGCTTTTTAAAAGTACTGAGGGAACCAGAAGCCTTACCACCTGCTTGTCGACATAAAATTCACCCTCTGCCCAGGAGAGAACCAGTGCACGTACACCCTTATTGATGCCAGCAGATACAAAAGGATGAGATTGAAAGACTGGTGGGAAACATCTTGACTGCAGAGATGGTAAGGCCAAGCCCTGCCCAGTTTTCCAGTCCGGTGTTATTAGCCAAAAAGAAAGATGGAAGTTGGCATCCACAGCTGTAAGGTCATCGTTCCGGATAATTTCCCAAGAGAGCTGTTAGATGAACTACACGAGGGGCAGTTTTTGAAGCTGGATCCAAAGTGGGGATACCACTAAATTAGGATGAGTCCGGAGGATGTTCACAAAACTGCCTTTCAGACACAAACTATAGTCACTGGGCAAACAAACACCCCAGCTACATTTCAGGCCTTGATGAATGAAATGCTCAAGCTTATCTCGGGAAGTTCATATTAGTTTTATTTGATGCCATATTAGTTTTCGAAGCGTTAAAGGCAAATGAGAAGAAGTGCACATTTGGACAGACTGAGTTGGAATACTTGGGGCATAGTTTAGATTAATGGAGTGGCAGCGGACCCCTCCAAACTGCAGTGTATGAAGGAGCGACCAGTGCCTAAGACATTATAGGAGTTACCAGGATTTTGAGATCAACCAGGTTTTACTAAAAGTTTGTCCGGAACTACGGGCACTTTGCAGCACCACTGACCGCTCAATTAAACAAGATAATTTTAACTGGAATGAAGACCTGCAGCAGGCATTTGAGTGGCTAAAACAGGCTATGGTCTCAGTTCCGGTTTTTGGGGCAGCGAAATTTCAAGGAACCCTTTGTAGTGGAGAGGGATGCCACCGGCATTGGTGTAGGAGATGTCTTGAAGCAAGGGGAATGACACATAGCTCACTTTAGCCAGTCTTTGGCGCAAGAGTTCACCTTAAGTCCGTCTATGAACGGGAACTGATGGCAATAGTGGCAGTACGAAAATGGGGGCACAATTTGATTGGGCAACAATTCAAAGTAAGAACAAATCAGAGGAGTCTAAAGTTTATGCTGGAGCAAAGGGTGACTCATGAAGAACATGCTAAAGGGGTCACTAAGTTATGGAGTTACAAGTTTGAGACTGAGTATAGACCAGGGCATGAAAATAAGGCAGCAAATGCCTTATCCTAAGTGGATTCAGCTACTTTATCAGCATTTTCAGCTGTATACGCAGAACAGTGGGGCACCTTCAATCAGAAATAGCTGCTGACCCTCTTCAAGGTCCCTTGAGGCAGCAGTTACAGCAAGGTGCAGATGAGGAGCAAGGTCACAGCCTTAGGGCTGGGAATCTGATGCATCGGGGGAATTTGGGGGATACCAACTAAATCAGCCTTGTTTCCCAGACTGCTGACTGAACTCCATGCAGGGGAATCTAGCAGACATTCAGGTGTACTAAAGACATACAGAAGAATGGGCAGGGAGGTGTATTGGGTTGGGATGAAGAATATCGTACAAAGATTTGTGGCTAATTGCACAGTATGTCAGCAGAACAAATATCAAGCCTTGAGTCCAGCAGGATTACTCCAACTCAGGTTCCCCAAAAATACATGGGAAGATATTTCCCTGGACTTTACTGAAGGACTGCCTTCCTCACAAGGGTACGATTGTGTTATGATGGTGGTTGACCAAGTGATGAAGTACACATGCTTTATCACCCTTAAATGTCTTTTTAATGCACAGTCGGCAGCCACCATTTTTGTGAGGGAAGTAGCACATCTACATGGGATGCCGAGATTGATAGTTTCAGGTAGGGACAAGGTGCTGGCGGTCATTTTTGGAAGGAACCCTTCAAGCTGCAGAGTACCACTCCCTGCTTTAGATCAGCTTACCATCCACAAATGGAAGGGCAAACCAAAGTCTGGAGACTTATCTGCACTGTTTTGTTTTACAGGGGTTAAGCCACAATGGATGTGATGGATTCCTTGGGCAGAAGACATTGGCATAACACATCATACCACTCAGCAACTAAGGCACCCCTTTCAAAGCTCTGCATGGTTGTGAGTCTTGTGACCCCCCATTCCTGTTACATCACAAACTATGCAATATGACAGTACCTCTTTTGATGCCGTAATTCAGGAACTGCCGGACATACATATCATACTGACCAAGCTCAAGCATCATCTTCAGTGAGCTCAGTCTAGAATGAAGGTTCAAGCTGACCATCAGAGGTGTGAGCAGGAGCTAGATATAGGCAGCTGGATGTGTGCGAAGTTGCAGCCCCATAGGTACCGGTCATTGGCTAGGCACTTGAATGAAAAGCTTGGACTGAGGTACTATGAACCTTACCAAGTTGAGGCGAAGATTGGTCAGGTAGCTAAGTAGCTTACAAGTTGTGGTTACCAGAGTCTACTTCCATCCATCCTATCTTTCATATTGCCATGTTAAAACCAGCATTGGGGCATTGGGGCAGGGAGGGCAAGCACAGCCTTTCACTCCCATACTTGTTAAGAATTTGGAGTGGAGGTTGGAACCACAGGAAGTGCTCAATCTGAGCTACAACTCTCATGGTATAGTGCAAGTGCTGATTAGGTGGAAGGGACAACCAGAATTTGAATCTTCATGGGATGAGTTCGAGCTTTTTGCTTATCACCTAGAGGGCAATGTGAAACACCGAGGAGATGGTGGTGACAGACCCTTGGTTAAATATACCTTAGTTAGGAGGAACAAAGGAGGCCAGTGAGGCACAGGGCAGCTGCTGCCATTGCTTGCACGGGGTAGAAAAATACGGATCACTGCCGCTGCTTCATACTCCATTACTTACTGCTTATTAGTATATTTTATTTTTTTTTTTATTTTGCTTGTTCTTTTAATTCCTTATTTTCTCTTATTTGGATGTCCAGTGGAAGCCACAGAAGTTGGGGTACGGGAATATGTAATTTGGTATCTTTCATTGTGTATCTTTTCCGCTAGTGACATGGGAGCTACCACAGCTAAGTCTATTCAAAGCATGAGGAGAGACAGGAGGCTAATTGTTGGAGGTTGTTTGAGGGAGGTGCTGATGAGGGAGTATATAGGGTCTTCTTACTCATCTTATTTATCAAGCATAGCTGTCTTCAAATTCTTGAAGGATGACTTTAATTTCTTGAGACTCTTGAAAAAAGGCAAGAAGGGTCAAGAAAGTCAAGACAAGATTGCTGGACTCATGTTCTTGAAAGAAGAACAAGAATAACGCAAGACATGTGGCTGGTTCTTCCCTAGGAAAGGCCAAAAGTCCTTTTGTAACAAATATGAAAGTTTGGAGGTTGTTAAGAGCCACATTAACATTTTCATGAGGTTGTCAAGAGATGGTTATAATTGTCAGCCACTTGTTGATATTTTAACTACATAATTAGTTACGTTGGTTATGATAATAGAATGACTCGTTAAAGAGTTCTAGTTGTTATATTAGTTAAGGACTTGGTCCAAGGGTTGTTATAGGTTTTAAGGAAGTTGTTCCAACTTAATTAAGCTTATCAAAAGGTATTTAAGACACAGTTTCACCCTATATATAGGAAAGCCGAGAAAACTATGATGTATTATATGCAAAGTTGAAATCCTTTCAATAAAAGTTACCATTGAGTCTTTTGAAATCCAATTCTCGTTGTGAGTTTTGAACCCTCTTTGAACATATTATAAGTGATTTATTCAAGAGTCCTCTTTGAAGATGTTTTATGTGAGAACACCACTAGGTGAATGCCAGTTATTAGTATTCAAAGCCTAGTCTGAATACCTTCTTGTGTGATTCAAGAGGGTGATCATCCATATCCTCTCCTTTTTAGCAATTCATGTTTTCCACCACATCAACCCACAGTTTCATTATTCCATTATCAATTTACACATTAATCACGTTTTCCACATCACCCTATCCCATTCACATCAATTTTGGCCCTCTATCATAATTCTAGTATTTTATTTCTAGATTTCAATCATAATTTCAAGTGCTCAACAATCAAACTCTTACTATTGAGCCAGTCAACAAGCATTTCTTCATGCTTCTGATTGTGCCCCGATGGGGTACCTCATTAGTAAAGTCCACTGGGACTCCAGACTTCAATGGCATAAAGCAGAAGGGTCAGACATATTGCATATGTCCATTAATAAAGGGGAGTAGATGGACATATTTAGTGTGAGATACAGACCACTGAAATAAGTAGCTGGGGTTATGTGATGAGACAATCTTCAGATGTGTAAGACAAATCGCTGCAAAAAGGGGCAAATATGTTGCAATAAATATGATTAGATGTGAGATGTTGGTTGGTTCTCAAGCTTTGAGGGGCAATATGTGGTGGTTGTAGGGTGTTTGTCTAACATTGGGTGAGTGTTTGAGGACTAGCACAAGGATAATGCTTAAGATGCAAAAAAGTTATGCCATAATGCTTTTGGGGTGCAAACAAGGGCTTTTGCGGTCTTGGACATGGAAGAATGCCACAATCCAAGACATCCCCACGCATGTTATAGTTAAGCCATGCAGATATGGGCACTCCTTTGCAATGTGATGGATACTCGACTCAGTATCTCTTCCATACATCTCCCTTATGTTGTTATTGTACGATGTTATGCATATTACAAATGGTGCTCAGTAGGAGTGCACGTAAGATGTTGATCATGATAGGAGCATTGGGGCCTAAACCTCTAAGCATGTAACAAGTGGTACAATCCAAAGTAAAGAGCCCTCTTTGAAAAAGTTCTATGTCAGATATTTAAGAGTTGAATGAAAGTAAATAGTATTCAAAGCCTAATTTGAATTCCTTCTTTGTGTGATTAAAGATAGTATTCATCCATATCTTTTCCTTTCTAGCCATTCACGTTTTTCCACCAACATCAACCCACAATTTCATCATTTAATCATCAATTTACACAAAAATCACGTTTTCCACTTCACCCTATCCCATTCACATCAAATTTGGACCCTTTACATAATTTTAGTATTTCATTTCTCAAGATTTCCATCATAAATTCAAGTGCTTCACAATCAAAAGCTTCTGTAACGCATCAAGTACTGGATGTATCACCTATTTCATCACTGAATTCCATTCAAAGCTCTCTCTTCATCACCCTAAATCCATTTTCATTCCTTACTGGTTGTTCTATTACTGTGAGAATTGTTGGAACTGCAGGTTCTAACAAACATACAGCAACATGATAGGCAATAGCACCACTATCTAGAAGCACAGCGTACACCAACATAATAAGTGATTAAAAATACCGTGCATAGTTTTGGGCAATAGAGGAAAGTGAGACAGTACAAAAAATCAGAAAGTGAAGATAAGCCGTTCAAAAATATTGCAATTACTAATGTATCAATTAACCATTGGTACTCTTTAGTCACAACTTTTCAAAATTACAGATCATCTCTAAGAAAACAATTTTGTTTCTTTGACAAGCTACTTTCGAAACAGCAAAAGAATATAGCATATATTCAAAATTCAAGTATTGAATTACCATTTGATGCGAGTCAGCAAGCAACTCCAGCTGCTACAGAGCCTGTTCCAGTGCCTAATCTCAGGAAGAAGCCTACCCCAACCTAGGTGGGCCCAAAGACTACATCGTTTAAGACTAATGCTGCCTATCTGGATCAGCAACAGCAGGGAATATCTAGAAAAATATGGCAATAATAGATGGTATTCTCAGTTTGTGTCATCTAAATTTGTACAATGGTAATTATATAAAATAACTTTGTAATTTTGTTCTCCAAATGCTCTATAAAATCCCTGGAAAATGCAATGAGAAAGACGATGAACAATTTCCAGAATATTTTCTTCATGCTTTCGTCCACTTGTTGGGAAACTCATACATGGCTCAAGTTCAGGATTGGTTTGAAATTAGGATACTGTTCATAAAGCTAAAAGAGACATGACAAAATGCAAGAATCTACAAAGAAAATGCAAGGAATATGTTCTTCCATGCTATTCACTAACAAAAAAAAAAAAACAGCTGGCAATTTCAGATGGCAAAACAGTTTTACAACACAACCTCAATCTGCATAGAAAATGTGCGACGAAAGAACAAACTGAATACCTCTAGCACGTAAGATATGATCTGTGGTTGTAAGATACAGGTCCATTTCTCTCACCTGAATGACACAATCAACGGCGTCAGCCTCGTAATATGTAGAAAGGCGGAAGCTAGAAAACCACTTCTAAAACCAGTAAGGTCAAACATAAAATTAAAAAAGAGAAAAGGCTGACCAATTGTTCAATTGTGACTACATCATTCTTCAAAAGATTGGCTATAGCATTAACATTAGCTGCCTGTCAAAAGTAGAAGAGATAAAACAGAAATTAAAGTAATTGTAATATAAGAGCATCATTGTCAGAGACATGCTGAAATAATTAGAGAAGAACCTGCTGCTGCTGGCTTGAAGAGCGACTTGCATCAACGAATGATTCAATGTTCTGAATAATTAATTGCTTCGCTGGTGTAGTAGCCATTGATACTTGGAACAAGCAGCGCGGGAGGACAAAATAGCAGCAACGCCTAAGGACTTTTCCGTGGAGCAAGGAGAGTGACGAGAGGGTTTTTTAGCAAATTAGCAGCGCAAGGAAAAAAGTTCCTAGTCTGATAATCGCTTATACTGTGCGACAGCGGCCCAAAAAAAAAATACCCAAACAAACGCTGCCAGAAGAGTATCTTTCTCTCGCATATTTTCTCACATTTTCGTCGCTCGTGTCTTTTCCTCTTCTTTGCACGTTTTCCTCTAATTTTGGATTCTTCCATCCTCGATAAGTTTTTATCTGCATTGCTTGATTATGTTAAAATTTTATCCTCTTCTGTTGTCTTCAATCGAATTTCTTATTTACTCTTCTTTAATTGGACTAAAATTTTATCTTAAATTAAATTTATTAATGGATTGTACTGATTCTGTAATTTTGCATTAATGTAATTTATTCTGTTAATATTTGATAATATATGTAAAATTTTAGTAAAATATGTGTGTGTAGTGAAAGATATATACACATATAGTGAAATTTAATTAGATTAATATTGAAAAATTTTACGGAGATAATGGTAAAAGATGTGTTGAACTTTGTTATAATTTCAGATAGATAATAGTAAATGGTATAAAGAGTTATATTAAAAGATCGAATTCTATAAATAAATAAAAAATACATTTAAATTAGTTATAATGCAGAGAGATACATGAAATAATTTTTAAAAGATCAATTATAGTATAAGAATAGTTAAAAAAATGTATTTCAATTGTGCTTAAATTTTTCAACACAGATATAGTGAAAGATATGTAAAGTAGTAGTGAAATATACTCACGTCTTTGATGAAAAATCAACTAAACATTAGTAAAGTATCAGTTCAATATTGGTGAAATATTAATTTAAGTATGGTAAAATATTGGTATAAAGCCAATGAGACATTATTAAATTACATTGATAAAAAATACAAGAATAATAATGTTGAGTTGCAAGTTTAACGCTAGTGAAAAATCAATCAAAGTCTAAATCAATGCTATGATAGGTGTGAAAATTCTAAATTATGAAAAAGAAGAAGAAGAAAATGTCAATCTATAATGATTTTATGGTGAAAAATAAATTCAACATTGGTGAAAGAGCAATGTTAATTTATGATAAAAGATCAATTTATGTACAGATATTTTATAAGTAGTATATTAATAGTAAAAGATTAATATATTAGTAATATAATATCAGTTTATTAGTAATAAAAGATGAACAAACAAAGGTGGCGGATGATGAATGGTAGTAAGTTAGATTCTTGAATAATAATTATAGTATAAAGAAACCACTTGTAATAAACATAATCTTAAGAAGAAAAAAAGAGTAGCATTGGAGAATTTTAATTTCATCAATTTTAACAAGTTGCAAGGAAATAATGGTGAAATATGAGTTTAACTTGAGTAATATATATGTGTCTGTCTATGGTGAAATAATTTTGAAAATATCAATTATAGAATAATTACCAAAAATTATGGCTAAAGATATGTGAAATTGTGATGAAACACTCTCACATATGCGGTTGAAGATTAGCTCAACTTTGGTAAAATATCAATTCAACGTCAGTGAAATATTGGTTTAAGTATGGTAAAAGATTAGTATAAAATCGATAAGACATTATTAAATCATAATGATGAAAAAAAATTGATATTTTCTCATCAATTTAAGCTCAAAATTTATTCTATATTTGAAATTGATTCCAAATTTGAAATCTATTTATTTTGAAATTGATTTCATGGGTTTAAGCTAAAATTGATTCCAAATCTAAATTTGATTATAAATTTAAAACTTATATATCTTAAAATGATTCCAGCTCTAAATTTGGGAGAAAGAAGAAGAAAAGAAGATATACCTGATGAAGAAGATGATATGGCGTACAAGTTTTTGCTTCCATTCTTTTTCTTCTTCTTAAAATTGCTGAAGTGGTATCATTCGTATGATGCTACACCATACAAACGATATCAGAGTATATGAATTGCTAACACACACCCTTTCTATATCTTTTATTCTTCTTTTTTGATTTATCACACGCACACCATAAGATTTGGCCTATGTTTCAAAAAAATTTCTTTTAAATGCAACATGTTTTCAATTTACTGTTTTACTTTATTATCATCTTACTAATATTTTTAGATTTAAATTACTAAGTTAATAAAAATGGTAATGCCACATATTTTTCTAAGCTAAATTGATATAATTCAAATCATTTGAATATTTATTGAAATATTTTACATTTTCTGTTCAATTTTGTAATATTATAATATTGATCCTTTAAAAAAAAAGTCTGTGAACAGTTAATACATTAACAAGCAATCAATTGATTTTCAAAAAACAACCATTACATTTGACAATTAGACAACATATTTTTTTTAAAAACAATAATAAGTTTACCAATGGGGCAAAACAGTCAACACAATGCATATCAATCGACATATTTATATTTCATTCAAGACATTTGAAAAATGTAACGGTTATAATAAAAATTGGTTAACACTAACAATGTTTATGGTATTTGATATGTGTATTTATCAAATCAATACTATTAGGCTTAAAGGGTGGTAGCCCAAAGAACAAAGGTCAACCTACAAAACCTCGGCACACTCATTCCTTCAAATTGCTCTCTGAATTCCACGCAAGTTAGTTTATTGTGCAAAGCAGGGACAGTTCCCTATCCTTAACCACATAACATTCACTGCACCCTTCTACTCTTCCCCAGTTCTATCTCTATAAATATTGAGTATTGTACTTATTTTAGGGAGATTAAATCATTGATACAACTTCTTATTTTTGCTCTATCCTCTCTCCTCTAAGATTTTCCTTCGACACTCTTTAATTACTTGAGATTTATTCTTAGTTCATAAAACGCCAACAACAACAGGCATCCTCTATGGGGATTTGAGTAAAAAGCTATGTCTCATGTCCAACCTTTGGACATACTTGATATTAGTACTAGTAACCCTCTAAGAGCGGATAATCTAATAACTACCTCTCACCTTCAAGTTATAAACAATAGACCCCGAGCATCCATTCAAGAAATGGTCTCGAACATGTTAGCTCCGTTAGCACATATCCATAGTTGGTTCCTAAACCTTCTAGATCAACACCTTCATCATCATCATGAAAGGCCCCAACAACCCACCCCACAAGGGACTCTGGTAAAAGCTTTAAACCAACCCTTAAAACTTTGAGAAAGAGATCAAAAAATTAGAATGTGTAGTGTTGTCGTCAACGAGGAAGCCAAATCAATGGAAGATACATGAAAAAAGAGAATTAGAAAGGATAGACAATGACTATCTTTGAGGCTCCCAGGTAAAACAGAAGAGAAAGACGTTCAAGTAGAATAAGAGAGAATGATGGTTGTCAAAACAATGGGGGTAATGAAGAATAATTTCCATGTGATGTCCAACAGATGTCTAGAGATTCTATCAAAAATAGAGTTGATAGTCATCAGATCATTAGAGACAAAGATGATTATATTAGTAGGTTAATAAACCCAGAAGTGCAAGAAGCTTGAGAGGATAAGGGGAAGCAAAAGAATGATGCAAATGATTGCAATTGGAAAACACCCTCCACTAGGGACATATCTTAAGTGCCAACACAAAGAATAAGAATTTCAACTTTTGAATAATTTAATGGTTTTTCAAATCCAGAAGCCCACTTAAATGTGTTTAGGAATACAAATTATTAGCTGGAGCATGGGAAGAAAACTTACATAAGGCATTTTCGAGAACTTTAAAAGGATCGGCATTGAGGTAGTTTGGCAAACTCAAGGCTGAATTGATAAGCTCATTTTCTCAATTCACGATGAGTTTTGTAGAAATATTCAGCATATGTCTGTGATCTAAGAAAAAATCGTCCTCCTTGATGGGATTCTCCCAGAGGCCAGTAGGATCCATTCAGTCTTTTTTTTATTAGATTTGACAAGAAGTCCGATATATAAGCGAGTTGGACAGCGACATCGCCATATTTTCTCTTCTCAAAGGATTGGCAAACAAAGATCTAGTAGATAATCTATACCTAGCCAAAAACAAGTCACACACCTCCTTAATAAAAGGTGTACAAGAAAGGATGAATGCCTATAAAATGACCAAGGGGACGTGGTCGGCGGGTAGAAAAGTAGACACTTCCTCAACTGCTAACGTACAAGTTAGAGATGGGGATATATAAGTAAGAGGAAAGTCATATGACATTAAGGATGGTAACACATCCAAATACACAACAACCACCAATAGTGAGATTTGATAAATATACACCTCTTGTGACTAGTCTAAAGCACATATATAATGTTGAGAACAGTCGGCAAATGTTTCCAAGACCATTTCCAATACACGCAGACATGAAGCATAACAACCTTAACAAATGTTATGCATGTCAAGAAGAGTACGGACATAATACCGAGGAGTGTAAAACCATAAAATATTTAGTGGAAGATCTAGTTTGTAAAGTTCATTTGAAATACTATGTGCAAATGCCCATGGCAAGACAAGAGATGGGAACGACCCATTAATTATCCCAACCGTCTCAAGCTAAGGGACCCTAGAAAATAATATACACTATTGCGGGAGGAGATTCCTTAGCTAGGGTAAGCAATACAGTTTGGAAAGCATATGTAAGAGAGGCCAACTTCCATAAGACGACCAAGAGGTCAAGGATAAACAATTGGGAAGTTAGCTTTATAGCAAGGAATGAGGAAGCAAGTAGGGATGAAAATAATGGCAATCCCTTATTAATTAAAGTGCAGGTTACTAATTGTGCAGCGAAATGAGTTATTGTGGACAAAGGCAGTTCGCTGGATATTTTATTTGAAGAAGCTTATACACAGCTAGAGCTACTAAAGAAATGCTTGATAGATGAAAAGGCATCCTTAGTGGGATTCACGGGCAATGTCATAAAATCCAGATGTGGATCTTACTATGAAAATTAACCAACTAAGAGCACTAAAAAGTGTACAAGAAAATTTTGTTATATTCACTTTATCGTCAGTTTATAACATAATATTAAGTCGACCAACCCTTGATAAGCTCCCAACAAGCGTCTTTATAGCTAGATTGATGCTGAGATTCCCGATTAACAAATGATAGGGGAGGTTTAGGGTGATCAGGGAGTGGCTAGACAATGTTATGCTATTTAAGTAAATGACACCACTAGGAAGTCAAGCACCAAGTAGTTATAGGAAAGTTTGGCATTAGAAGACATAAATATACCTAAAGAAGGTATACAGTTGACTATAAAGGCCGAATAAGTGCAACTAGGAGATGCATATCATAAATTAATTATAGCCAAAGAAATTAGTGAAGTTACTAAGGAAGAGTTATAAGCTTTTCTCACAAAATAACAAACATATCTTTGCTTGTAAAGTATCAAGTTTAGAGGAAACCCCCCTAAAATCATTGAGAATCACCTACACCTAGACATAAATGAAGGATTTAAGCTAGTGAAGTAACAAAATAAAGTTGTTGGATTAGAAAAAACATAGGGAAATAATAGAGGAAGTAGAGAAGTTACTTTCTTCAGACTTCATTTAGGAACTAAAATGCATCGACTTGATAACTAATCTAGTCATGGTAAAGAAGTCCAATGGGATATGGAGAATGTGAATTGCCTTTAATGATTTAAACAAAGCATGTCCAAAGGATGGGTACCCACTCCCTTGTATTAACCAAATGATTGATTTGACTATTGGACATAAAAGGTTTAGTTTTATGGATATTTTTTCTAGTTACTATCAAATCAAACTTGTTGATGCAGAACAAGAGAAAACCATTTTTATAATATATGAACACTTATATTGTTATAAAGTTATACCATTTGGACTGAAGAATTCAAGGGCTGCCTTTTGGAGGTTGGTAAATATAATTTTTTAGTGACATATTGGAAAGCAAATAAAGGCTTATGTGGATGACATGATAGTGAAAAGCCATAAAAGAGAAACCCACATAGGAGAGCTCAATTCTATTTTTGAGACCCTGAGGAGATACTAAATGAAATTAAACCCTACTAAGTGTGTATTTTGAGTTAATGTAGTTAAATTACTAGGTTTCATGGTGTCACAAAAGGGTATTGATGTAATCCTAAGAAAGTTGCCGCTATCTTAAATAATCAGTCTCCGTCGAGAATAAAAGATATCTAGTAGATGATAGGAAAATTGGTTCCTTTGCATAGATTCTTATTTAGAGGAGCTAATAAGAGCTTGCCTTTTCTTAAGCTTTCATGATCAAGAGATATGTTTCAATGGATAAAGGATTATTAAATGGCATTAAATGGTTTGAAGGCTCACTTATCAAGAATTTCAACCCTAACCATTCCATTGGAAGAGGAATAAATGTTCTTATATCTCACTAAATCAACATTTGCAATCTCCTCTATTATAGTACGGGAAGATAATGAGATAAGAACACAAAGACCCATATATTACACTAGTAAGGTGCATACAAACACATAAAGCTAATACTCCAACCTAGAGAAAATAGCAAATTCTTTGTTGATTGCTTTTGGGAAGTTGAAGTCTTATTTTGATACTCATTATATTATATTTTTAACTAATATTCCTCTAAAAACCATATTGCATAAACCAAAGAATTTAGGGAGAATGATGGTGTGGGTTGTTGAGTTGAGCAGATATGATATCTAGTATAAGCCTAGACCTATAATTAAAGAGCAAGCCCTGGTTATTCATATAAGAGTCAACATCTTTTGTCATTAAAGTTAGGGGAGCAAGGAGAATGGGTGATATATGTCGATGGAGCATCTAACAGTCTAGGCTCTAGGGTCGGTGTAGTGTTGATCAATCCAAAACATCATAGCTATCCAATATGCACTAACATTTGGCTTTGTTGCCATAAATAATGAAGCAGAATATGAAGTTGCTCTACCCGATCTTAGAATAGCACATGATCTGAGGATAAAAAAGGTTAAGCTTCATAATGACTCAACATTGGTCATTGAAGAATACAATGAGCATTACGAGGTTAGAGAGCTTGACATGGGGAAGTATTTGGGAAAGTTGATTGAAATAATAAAACACTTTTCTTCTTTTGAAATCATTCAAATACCATGAATTGCTAATCCAATAGTTGATAGACTAGCCAAATTAGCCTTGGCTAGTTATTCTTCATTGGCTAAGATAGTTGAAATAGAATGCACGAAAAACAAGGTTAAATGATATAAGAAGTGCCTATGAAGAAAAATTTGAGAATGTAGAAATATCAATGCCATATGAGTGGATAAAATAACTTATAGATTACCTAGAAGACGGGATCATGCTGACGAGTAAAAATAAAGCATTTGAACTAAGAAGAAGTATTGTGAAATATTTTGTTGTCAATGGATAACTATATAGACAGTCACAAACCATGTAGGAAATTGAATTATTACCTCAAGTAAAGGGAAAAAGAATTTTGGAGGATGTCCATGCAGCATATGTGGTTTGCATTAGGCTGCTAGATCGCTCTCAGCTAAAGCTCTACACCAAGGATATTAATGGAAGACAGTGTATTAGGATGCTAATTCAGTAGTGTAGTGATATCAAGGGTGTCAAAAATTTTCCCTGGCACAAATTGTCCCACTTCTAAGCTACAACCTATTGTAAGTCCGTGGCCATTTATTATTTAGGGTGCTGACATTTTTGGCCTATTTAGTGATGGTAATATGGATACTCAAAAACAAAAAAAAAATTATGCCAATATATCTCTGTAATGTTTCATAAACTAACATACTAAGTGTAGGTATGGGTAAAAAAAAGCCGTCTTTGTTATTGATTGTTTCATGAAGTGGGTAAAGCTAGAAGTTTTAACTTAAATCACCCAAAAAAATGATGGAGTTTTTCTAGAAAAATATAATATGTCAGTAAGAGAAGGAAAGGTAGGCATTAACAACTAACAAGATATATATTATATAAAGAGAACTAAATTATTTATGAAGGTTTGGAGTACCACAAGCAATTATTACAAAAAATAGCCAACAATTTGATAACCATAAATATAAATAGTTGTGTGAAAACTAGGGCATTAAATATTCATTTTATTTTGTAAATCATCCACTAGCAAGTTGCATTTTGTTTAAGAACATTTGTTCCAAAGAAGTGGAGTCCTCATTGGGGCTATTTTAGTGTAATGGTCAGGCCGAGTGTGAGAATAAGGAAATATTATGAGCATTGAGACGCCGACTAAATGGAATGATATAAAGCTAGGTGGACAAGCTTCCTATAATGACAATAAAGAATCTAATGAAAGAAACTCCTTTCATCCTAGTTTTTGGAGCTGAGGCAGTTATTCTAATAGAGAGCGATACTAGATCATATAGGATTAATCAGTACAATCCTAAAGAAAATGAATAAGCCTTAAAGATAGAAAATGACTAGTTAGAGGGGCGTAGAGACATAATCTAAATACAACTCATAAATTACTGACATCAAGTAGTTAAATATTACAATGATAGAGTTAATCCCACAAGTCTAAAAGCATGAGATTATACATTACAAAAGGCTAAATTTCAAGGTAATAACCATTGGGGTAAGCTGACATCTAAGTGGAAGGCCCATATAAAATTCAGGAGCAAGTATGGCTGATGACCTTTATATTGGTTGATAAGGATGAAAGATACTTAGTTAGTGATTGGAATGCAAAACACTTACGAAGGAAATATATTTTGTAAAACTGCTATAATTTTTTTAAAGGATAACATTGTTACATTTACATCCACATAATTTGTTCATTTCCTTTTTTGTTAACACTGTTATTAAAGGAATAATTTTTTCCCCTCATTTTTTTGGTAATGGCAATGTTTTCCATATTAAATACGTATGTTGAACAATGTGCCCATACACTTCAAACACATAAATCATCTAACAAAAGGCCATTGGTAAAATCAAAGGATGTAATCCCTATCATAAAAGAAGTCGTTGATAGATTTTTTATCTATAAGTCCTCACTGAGGTTGTCGAGCATTAAGATGGGCATACTTAATAATATGAAAGTACACCAAAATATTTTCACTCATTGAATCTCGAGGCTCAACATGTAAGGCCTCCTAGAGGCCATTGGACAATGAAGGTGGGAACATTTGGTAAATTACACTAAGCCAAAGGCTTAATGCATAAGTCCTCAAAGAGGCTAAAATTGAAGATGGGCACACTTGGCAACTTGAAATATAGAATTGCTTTTATTTTCTAAGCCCAAAGGGCACACCTAGTGAAGATGAAAGAGAAAGTTTCTCTTTTACTCACTACGGCTAGGCTCTTAAGGTGTGTCATTCATCGAGGTACCAAGTCCACCGAGTTTTTAGGCACACCCAGTGAATTTTTAGCTTAGCTAAGCTAAGGCTCCTATGGTGCTTTCCTTAACCGAGATGTTGAGGCCACTAAGCTCATATTAACGGGTTTGATTGGTCTATTTGGTCTAATCAACCAATGATAATTGGATCAGGCCCTAATTTAGTTTGGCACCACCAAAGTATAATAAAAATTCAAAGTGTGTGCCATAGGGATCTTCATACTTCTTTTTTATCACAAATATTTCACAAAGATGGATTTCCTATCATAAGTACTTTGGTCTTGGTATGCTTATATTATGGTTTTAGTCTTCCTAAGGCAGTATATTACGTCTACTCGACATTAGTACAGGAACAAATGAGAAGAAAGGAAACATATCATGCCATATATATGGAGGATTTATACAAATCTTATATATTAAAAAAATTCATTAGGCCCCTAAGAAGTTTCTTCATCTCCATTGTTGTTGTTTGTCTCTTTGAACCCTTTAGGAATGGGAATACTTTATGATTCTTCACCCTTATACAATTGTCCATCAACTTTATACAACTGATCATGCTCAACCAAGACTTTAAACTAAGCATATGCAATAGAGGCACCATTATTATTGAATTTGTTTCTCATAATAGACAAATTCATCACTTGCCAAATACTTGTCCACAACTTCAATAACACGTATTAGCTTAGTGTTGGTAATTGCTTTGTTTATATGATTTGTCCATGCCATTTTTTCATGCCTCGATTGTTTGTTTGGCGTCAGATAGTTGTTCCTGAAGACTCTTTAGTTTTTTGCTATTCATCAAGTCTTTATCTAAGATTTCTTTACATAATTAATCAATCCTAGCATGGAGTTCAACTACTTTAGCGTGGAGAAGTTTGTTCTCTTACTAAGTAACTATCAATCCATTGGTAAGCTACCAGACCTTATTGGAATCCACAACCTATATCTTTTTCTCAGCAATTAATTTATAGATTATGATGATCTCTTTGCGGAGATCATCCTCTAAGCAGATATTATTTTCTTTCAGTAGCTCCATTTCAACCTTTTATGCTTGTTTCACCCTTTCTAAATGATCTTCAAAGTTGGAGACTTGATCTTGGAAAAACTCTGCATCAAGTACAAAAGATTTTAGTTGGCTCTTTTTAGTTTCCAATTTATAAATGTTGCCTTGAAGGGATTCCTTTTTAGCTATCTAAGTTGAATAGGCTTTTTTAAGACCTTCATATTCACTCTCTATCCATTGGAAGTGTCTAACGCTTTAAGACAAGCAGTCAAAATTTTATCTTCTCATAAACAATCATTATGGATGACAATTATAAGTCTAACAAAAACGAATCATTGATGTAACTACTTAAATGTTAAATAAGAATCTAATACGCTTTTGAAAACCTAAGTTCATGTTAGCCCTCAGCAAAGTGGTTGTCATTAGACCTTCGACAATCTTTTTGTTTTTGTGAAGAACATAGCTTAAGTTAACTTGAGACTAGCAAAATTATTTGATGATAGTTGGAGAATGAATAGTAATTAGGAATGGATAAGGTAGATTCACCGTCTTCCAACAAGACTTTAGTACTCTCTTAAGGAACATATTTTCTTCGAGGGAGAGTATTTAATTTAGAAACCCAATTGTTAGGACCTTTCAATATGTCAGCAATTGGGGGAGAATTGCTACTATTTGATGGGTGGGTACTCCTGCTTTTTTAGGCTAATGAGAAGGTATGGTGCTAGCTTCTGGTAGAACCTCAACCTGTTTTGTTACTTTCTCTACGTTGATGTTCTCCATATCAAGAACAATCTTCTCTTTATTTAGAACTAGAATGGGTTGCTTTACATGTTCTCTCAAAAAATGATTTAGTAACCCTTTTCCTTTTTTTCTAAAGGTAATTAATGAGAGAAATAGGAGTGCTCTTTTATTAAGATAGGGGCTAATGATTTATTTGAATGGAGTAAAATCCTAGAGTTGAAGGGTGACTTAAGAATTAAAAAAAATGCATGAAGAGGTCCATTTTAGGTGCAACCTCCAATAAATTGCACCTAAAAAAAACATGTTATCATTCTCCAGGCATTAGGAAAGAACTATGTTGGGTTGAGGTGACACGTTTAGAGGAATCGCCTTACAAAAAGATGTAAAGGAAAACGGATGCCAGTGTACAAATATTCGGCATAAAGAGAAATGAACCTGTCTGGAGGATTATTAACCCTATCCAACAAGGATGGTGCAATTAGAGTATGGGAAGAGGGAATGTAATAATTTTTGCAAAACATACTAAAGTTACACACAAATACTTTACTAGGAAAGGGAATGCTTAAGTTAAGTGAGGAAGTTTTGGCCATAATAAGGGGAAAATAAGAGTTAGAAGGGGGCAAAAGTTTGAGGGGTTCGTGGCCGATAGGATTATCGATGATGAATAAAGTATAAGGGAACAAAAAAAATTTGTAGATTTGTATGAAGATTTAAAAATAGAGGAGGATTTAGAATCAATATGAGTTTATAAGAAAAGGTCCCTCGATAAAGTAGGGTATTTACCATGATGGTTACAAGGATTGATGGTTGAAGCGGTAACAAAGTGAACTCCACAAGTGCGATTCCTATTTGATAGCTCATAATGTTGTATGCCTCCTTTAATAGCAACTATAGGAGGAGTCTTAATGATATCTATAGATGAAGGTGATAGTCGTAAGGAAAAATATCATAATAGATAACGAAAACATAAAAATAAGGAATAAAAGAAGTTTGAAGATAAAAAGTGAGAACAAAAAAAAACTAGAAAAGATAATTGCAAACACTAGAGAATAATGGTATTTACAAATAGTGAAGAAGATGGGAGTAAATGTGAAGGGGAGTGTGTGTAACACCCCCAAAATTCAATACTGAAAAATTTCGTTTAATTAAAAAAATAGAGGAAGCGAAATAATAAAACCGTAAATTATGGGGATATTACCGACACACTTAGTACCAGACCGGTTCACTCATACCGTTCCAATACCAAGTGCTAAGGCTAAAATAGTAAAATACAATTTTACGAGAAACTTAAACATTTAAAAAATAGAGTAGTGTAGCAAACAATTTACGAGAGTAAAATCCAACAACGGTGGTTACAAAATAACAAATACATTGAATTTAAAAGAGACAAATTGAAACCCTAGTAGTTCTGGATAGTTCCTTATGTTCTTTCCCGAGGTCCACTTAAATAGCACCAAACACGACCTGCAAGGGGGCACTGCCCATTGAATAGGCAGGGGCCCTACGAAGGGAACCCTTCAGTACTACGGTACTGAGTAACCCTTTAAAAACGCACTTAAAAATAGGCACGTAATGTAACACATGAAATACTACTACATTCGTACATAACCATAGGTATAAACATGATATTCGGATCCATTTATTCACACATCAAACAATTCAATCAGATATTAATAGCGTATGCGTAACATTCACTTTCGTACATTCGCATACTTAACAAGTCAACCAAATATTAATAGGCCATAATGAATAATCGATACTTTTCGGGCTTTAAGGCCATTAGTCCATCATTAATCAATCATCTCAATGACTAGTATTTTTCCATAAGTTATTCACATCCAAAATAAATTTTATTGAGCTCGGGACCTCTACTATTCTAGCCGGTGGATCAGAATATAAATATATATATATATCATCCAGGGGTAAAAACATCCTGGGCCACCATTATATCTGGTGGATTGATACTCATGAATATCATCTAGGGAAAAACATCTTGTGCCACTATTATATCCGGTGGATCGGTACTCGTAAACATAATTCAACTAGGCCTGGCTCATTAATCTTTAACTTTAACAATTGGTGTTTTTCCTTTTTAATCAACACAATAATTCCGTTTATTTTCCTCGATAGAGAGATCAAGATCCCGGGACACAAAGGTACACCGGTCGCACTGGTGCATAAAAGCTACTTAGTACCCTTCAACTATCAACCTAGGGACACAAAGGTACCCTAGTCGTACTGGTGCATTAAGCTAACTTAGTACCCTACCGACAATGACACCTAATCCTTAAATATGCATACCCCCTAACTAGGTTCGTAGAGCTAAATAGAGTAGATATAGGGCCTGACTAGGGCACAAAGGCACTCCAGCAAATACCAAATAATCGTGGGCTAGACCACGTCTTTAGGGTAGCGACCCCTAAAGAGCCACCATTCCCGATCTCAAGGTCTTTCACTTTAAGTATTAGTGTCTTAATTAATGGTGATTACAAAAGCACAACAATCAGATAATTGTCCACTTTTAATCGTTCAAATATCATTAGAAATTTCTTATTCAAATGGTTGTCCAAGGTAACACGGAGGAATCATTAAAGTCATCCTAACTCATCTAATTTCGAATTAGAATTCGTTCTCGTGATACTTACTAATCATCAAATGCTCCTACCTCGTTAATCAACATTATTAGAGTCATATTACGAATTCCACAATCACAACGATATATTAGATACAAACTACTCATTTACCTCTTACTAATAAAATCACTAAGTCATCCCTTCTTTATTTGATAAATTACCATATTACCCTCTTTGATACAAAATTACCAAGTTACCCCTTACTCGATTTAGGTTACTAAGTTAACGCTTATACTTATTAGGTCACTAATTCCCCCTTCATAAATATTACACTTAATATACTTTCCATTTAGTTGGTTAGATTACCACTTTGCCCTTTCTCCTTTATTATAATTAATAAATTATCCTTGCGTTGGTTAAATTACCAAATTACCCTTCCTCATTATCCTAATTATCAAATTAACCCTTTATTTAGTTAATTATCAAATTACCGTCCTCTATTATCAATTACCAACTACCCTTCTCTATTATCAAAATTACCAAATTACCCCTGGTTGATTAAATTACTAAATCACCCTTTTATATTATCATAGTTACCAAACTACCCTTCTCCATTATCAATTTTACCAAAATACCCCTGGTTGGTTAAATTACCAATGTACCCTTTTATATTATCATAATTACAATTTTACCCTTCTCCGTTATTAAATTTACCAAATTACCCTTTACTTATCTAAGTTACCAAATTGCCCTTCTTAATTGTCATAATTACCAAACTACCCTACTCCATTATCAAAATTACGAAAATACCCTCCAGTCGGTTAAATTACCAAATTACCCCTCACATTTATCATATTTACCATTTTATCCTTTTGTTATAAAATTACCAAATTTCCCTTTTATTATAAAATTACCAAGCTGCCCCTTTTTATTACAAAATTACCAATTTGCCCTTTTATTATAAATCAACAAATTGCCCCCTTCTTACAAAATTACCAATTTACCATTTAATCACAAAATTACCATTTTGCCCCTTTAATTTCGAAATTATAATTTTACCCCCTTACTTTTAAAATTACCATTTTATCCTTTTATTAACAAATTTACTATTTTACCCTTACCTCCAAAATTACCATAATACCCTTTTTAATTGAGAATTACCTTTTTACCCTTAGTACACGACTTATATTAAATTATTATTATTACTACATAAAATATTAATATTAACTCCTCATCCACCACTCTTATAATTAATATAATATTATTAGCACCCATATATATATTAGGCCATATTCTTGTACAAGATACCTTACTAAAATCCCCTAAGGCTTCCAAAATATTAATCATGCATTAAGAATCACAATAGCATAATATAACATGGTTAATACTTAACATTTTCATTAACAACCAAACTCTTATCCTAAATAATATTTCCATACATAGCAATGATCTATCATGCTTCCTTTTCATCAATCAACACAAGAACCACATATATCATATCAAACAACACAAACTAAGCATAATAATATATTAAAATTTCTATTGTGCTACACACATTAATCCATGTGTTTAAGTGGGATTTAACGATTACCTCTATTCACGCAAAAAATGAACCTTAACGGTATCTCGGTTAAAGGTCCAAACTTTGATTATCAAAATCAATATCTACAAATAATATCAAGGCTTATTACATTAGAAAAGATAAAAACCAAATTATAAGGCTTTATAACACTTAATTAATCAAATAATTAAACTAAAATATTATTATACCTTAAAAATCATTAAACAACTAAATCAAGAAATGCTGAGACTCATGCTGCTCATGCAGCATGAGTTGCATGCAAAGAATTGGGGAGGAGGGGCTCAAGGTGGTGAAAAGAGGGAAGAATGGGCATTTTCGGGTTAGAGGTTTGGGGCTAAGAAAAAGACATGATGGGGAAGGATTTGGGGCAAGGGAATGGTGCAGAAGTGTAGAGGAGGTGTAGGTGGTGGTTGAGGATGGGTTAAAGGTGGCTAAGGGTGGCGGAGACGGCGGCAGCGAGGCTGTGAAGGTGGCGGCCGAGGAGGGAGGTCGAGATGGAGGCTAGTGAGGAAGGAAAATGGGGAGGGAAAATGAAGGCTTTTGGGGGACAGTTTCAACCAAAAGAGGAGGGGTGGTAGAGGGGGTTGCAGGGAGTAATGTGGTGGCTGAGTTGGCGGTAGAAACAGCGGGACGGTGAGAGAATACGGCGGTGCAGGGTGGTTGCCGAGAAGGGAGGGAGAGAAGAGAAAAAGAGGAGAGGAGGAAGAATGGGGGCTGCGGGGTGGCTTGATGGGGGCTGTGATCGGTCGAGGGTGAGGTAGAGGGTAGCAGGAGGTGGTGTAGGTGGTGGTTGAGGTGTCGAAGCGGCGACGGCGAAACAAAAATAGAGAGAGAGTGGGGAGGAGAAGAAAGGGAGAAAAGAAGGGGCTCGGGCAAGGTATAAGGCTATAAAAAAATGCCCGAATGGAACGAGAAGGGAAGAAGAAAAAGAATAAGGAGAGAGAGGATGGGATAGGGAGCCCGGGGATGGTAGTAGGTGGTAGGGAAATGGGAGTTGCAGGGAGAGGGAGAAGGGATGGCGACGACAGGGAGAGGGAGGTGGAGATAGGGATGGTGGGACCGGTATGGCAGGAAAACGACGAGAAGGAGGGGGAGGGAGATAGGGAAGGTCAACGAGTGAGAGGGAGTTGCAGGTTGGGCAGCGAAAATGGTGGAGGATGGATGGGATTATCGCCGGGGAAAGAGGAAGAAGAAGAAGGGAAGAAGAAAGAGTTAGGGGAGGGGTGCTGGGCCCAAGTAGACTGACCGAAGGAAAGAAGGGGCGGGCTGACCCGATCAAGGAAGAAAGGAAAGAAATAAGGGTGACTGGGCGACGCGGGAAATGCAGGGGGAGGAGTAAGAATGGGCCAGCGGCCCAGCGCAAGAGAGGTGAGGGAGAGGCAAGCCAGTCGGCCGGCAGCCCAAAGAAGGAAAATGAAGGAGAAAGAAAAGGGAAAAAGAAGAAAAAAGGGGAAGGAAAAAGAAAAGGAAAATGGGATAAAATAATTTAATTGATAAAATAATAAAATAAAATAATTTTGCGTAATATATTTATTTAATATTTTAATTTAAGATAATTAAAATATAAGGGTTAAAAAGGATAGTTTTTGTAAAATAAGGGTTTAAAATTTTATTTAAATAATAAGAGTATAATAAAATAACAAAATATTTATTTTAACTTATTAAATATTTATAATAAATTTTATAAGCTCAAAAATCCATAAAATAATTAAATTAAAAATATTTAAAAGCTAATTTATCTAAAATAAAATTTATTTATTAAAATATAGGTTTTTAAAAATTTGAGGGATTATAGTGTCTGTGTATATAGTAATAGTAATACCGACTGAGTAAATTTACCTTGTTTTTTTATTGAGAAGGTGAAGAATATGCATTTATCACTAACATGATATCCTCGATAATCTCATTTAAGAGAAGATAGAACATCCAATTAACCCTCACTTCTCACTTGATATCCATCTTTTCTTACACTAAATAATGGTTTAATGAATGATCTACAATAACTTATGAAATTTATCTCTTTTATAATAATGTATGAGTGTATCATCTGTCTGTTATTCATAAAGCTTTCCCATGATTTAGACATATGGGGGGAAAATAAAATAAAGCTTACTTGATAAGTTTTATTTTGGTACCATTTTAAATTTTGCCAAAATTTAAAATTTGAAATTTGCAATAATTGATGAATTTTGTGTAGTTTTATGTAATACTCTTAAATTTACTATTTAAAATTTTCATCTTACGAAAGTGTTAATTAAAAAATAATGGGTGTTACCACTGCATTTAGCATAAGTCCAGTTACCTCATCTTCCTTATGTCAAGTGTTAAGACTAAAACATGTTAGATCCTAACCCAAAAAGTGGAAAGAAAGGGGCAATAATATAGATATAAGCTATAGATAAACATCCTCCATACAACAACGGAAATCAAAATACAATAAGAGACATAGGATTCCAAGGGAAAAAGTGAATACCACAAAATATAACACTCTAAGGTATAACATCAATTTACCTTAACTTTTAGACTCAAAAGCCCTTGATAAGAACATAAACTCCTCCCAAGGATCCCTGGGTCCTTGGTATAATAAGGTGTCTCATACCACTCCAGGGTACGCATAATCATTTAGAAATGTAATAGCAATACAATTTCTTCATACTATGTAAATCACAATAATTCATAAGAGGCAGTATACTCACATTTTACATTATCACACAATAATCAGGAAAAAAAAACATGCTAAAAGAATAACAATAGATGACACTCATGTGATAATAGGAATATGATTTACATAAGATACATATATAATCTCATAATCTCATGTTCCACAACCAACGTACTTATCTATCATAGACACATAAATAACCATATCATAATCTATGACCAAGTAAAATAGCTCCCTAAGGCTCTCTCAACCAACAAAATTAATTCCAAAATAAGGCTAAAAGAACATTGCTAATTCAGATACGTATAAATTACTTTGGTCGTACTATAGCATAAGACAACACAATACCCTCACAACCAGTCCATTAAATCAATATATGCCAATCATATTTAGGCATAGAGGCAACTACCAAACTAATAATCAAATACATTGCTAATAACCATATGCCTTAATTATTACCATTTTTAGTACTCAGAAGGGATACAAGATGACAAATCCAGAGACTTATAAAGTATACCAGTCATACTGGTGCATAAAGTAACACAATAACCTCCCAAACATACAACCTAAAAAAGTATAAAGTACACTGATTACACTAGTGCACTCATGGTAGCATGATACTCTCCAACATAGGTCGTTTAATCCTTAAATATCGATACTCCCTATGAGTCTCGTAGGTTACCTTTAGCCTTACGGGGGTACTAAGGCACATCTGTGAAACCAAATCTTAAGCGAGGACTCCTATATCGTCTTTAGGATAACTAATCATAGAGAATAAACCATTCTCAAATCTTGAGGTATTCCACTTTAAATATTAGTATTTTATGGGGCTGATCACAACTACCACATCATGCACAAAAATTCTCATTTCTATAATTATCCATTTCCCTTTATCTCTAATTATTCAAGTTAACACTACAATCAACCTATCAATATATTAAGGCTATTTTAAGTTCGATTATTAGTATTAGGCGCATTAGGTTAAACATGACCAAAATGCCTTTACAACCCTTATTACACCATATTTACCAAATTTCGTACCAAAAATTATTAATATGAGTTTTTTAGGAAAAGGCTAAAAGATAACAATTTACAATAGTTTAGCATGTAGGTAGTTTTTAAGGCTCAAGTAATTGACTATATTTTCCATATGCATGCATTTAGCAACTTATGTTTACAAACCCTAAAAACACATTTCTAACATGTTATATATTCCATGCAACACATACATACATATTTATAGTATGATATGGCATTAAAGAGGGAAATTATCATCATGGTGTATGGAAGGAAGCAATTATAACCCTAGGGCATGCAAATACCAATTATCATATTTTAACCTAATTAGGCATGTATAGTATAACGTTGCGTATCTGTAAACCCTAACGTGAAACAATAATTAGGGAGCACTTAGTATGGTGAAACATAATGACTTGACATGGACACATACCATAACAAAACCCAATCCTTGTAACATATTTCACATACATACGTCTCATGTTTAATAATTAATCGAACACACATGCTAGCCATTTAAGATAATGTGTCATCTTTCCACACATTAGCACTAGTATATAGTAACACCCTAAGATGGTTCTATTTCTAAATAGAGTATCATACTCACATACAAATTCTATTATCTTATAAGTGATTGGATTTACCTAAACCCAAGCTACATAGAAGCACAAAAGTTGTCTTCTCTACGACACTTCAAGGATTACCTAAGTAAACAAGACCCAATGACACCTATGTTAGCATCAAAGATAACATAAAAATTAAAAAAAAATTAACCAAAACTAACTCGAGAAAAGTAATAGAAGAAAACCAAGATAAAGGAAGACTGCGTAAGGCAACAATGTTGTAAGGATACAACAATATGAGAAATTCACAATGCAAGGGCTTAGCAGTGTGAGCTTTCCACGCTATATGAATGGTGTAGTGTCACTCACTCATGCAGGGTAAGGGAAGTTGCATTGAAATCTCACACAAGCCAAGGGTGAGATGAGTTGAAGGCTCACACAAAAGAGGTGGAGCTATGACACATTCTCGTGTAACAAGGGGTATGCAACAACACAAACTCATGCAAGAAGAAGGGTTAGCATGGATGTTTCATGTAGAGGAGGAGGGAGTAGTGTGAATCACTCCCATAGTAAGAAGGGAGGTTGTATTGGGGTGTAGATCTTCAACACATAAGGTTTTAATGATAACAAAAGGAGAAGGCTAGTGTTGTTGCAAAAGGAAGCTTGAGAGGAGGGGGAGAGATGCACATAATAAGACTCTAGTTTTTTGTGGATCAAAGAAAAAAAACGAGGGAGGATGGGGGTATTACATAGGCATGTTAGCGTGTAAAAGGTTGAGGATGGGATGGGTTAGCAAAAGTTAGTTAAACATGCAACAACACGAGTTATAGAGGCGTGCACAGGGGATGGTGTGAAAAAAAATACACAAAGGTTGGAGTATATAGAAGAATGAAATCACATCTAGATTAAGGGATCTAGGTATGAAAACCAAAATAGGGAAAAATATTAGGTTAGTAGGACTAGATTTTTTTAGTAAAATAGACACACATTGGGATCCAAGATAGGGTTAAATTTCATAAACCAAACTCTATTAAATTTTAACCAAAATAAATTTATATCTATTTTGTTATATTAGTGTACATAATAATGATGATAATAATACACTCAACTCCACAATTACCACCATAATAATTACACATAATTATAAATTTAAAATTACGGTGTCTAAAAATGGGGTATTAAATTTTTGTTTTCTTTAACTACTCACCAATGGTCTTTGATGATGAGATTTGGGTATACAGCATCTGTTGGTGTGTATGGATGGTTCACTGACCATATTCTTATGTAACAACATTTGTAAACAACCTCCAATACTATATAATCTACCGATAGTGATAATAGTATTTTGCTTCATATCACATCATTTCTCTTACAATTGGTTGACGATCTTTTTTTTGTATTATTATGACTATAAGTGACCAATATGGTATGTTATTTTTTTTAAACTTATAATATAAATCTTCGACCAACCATTGAAGTTTATAGTTCGTCAACAAATTCTTGAAGATCATCTTATCTACTCTAGGGAAACAACAATCAAGCATGTAGGGCCAATGGCAAATCACTAAAATTTATCATGTTTGCCCCTGGGGAATGATAGATGTAAGGGATGAAATTTTAAAGAAAAAAATTATATGAGTATTTATCAAGCCAGTACTATTGGGCTTGAGGAGCAGCAACCCAAAGAACAAAGGTCGGCTCACAAACCCTTAGGACACACGCATCCCCTCAAGCTCCTCACTAGGTTCCACACTAGGTCGGTTTACTATATAGAGCAGGGACAATTCCCTGTCCTCGACAACATATAAGTCCATTCACCCTTATACTATTCCCTGATTCTATCTCTAAAAATATTGAGTCTTATACTTGTTTTAAGTGGATTGAATAATTACAACTTCTTATTTTTTCTCTCACCTCTAAGATTTCCCTTCAACGTTATTTGATTACTTAAGATTTCCTCTTGGTTCATGAAACACCAACAACAGTCTTCAAATCAATCAACACATTCCAAATAAATCAACACATTTATGGTTAATTTCAAAAGTTTGAATTGCAACATACCATTTGTCAGGTTAAAAGCTTTTAGATGTTAAAATATCAGTCAAATCATACAAAATTAGTTCAGAAATATTGTTTAGGTCATAGCACCTCATTCGAATCGTATGTTAACTAATTATTTAATATTTTTAACATAAGATAAATGAGTCAATTGATAATATAGAGGTTGATTGATTTATTACTGGTTTAAAAAATATGCATACTACATTGTCGATTACAATGTTAACCTTTCTTTTGTGCTCAAAGGTAGATGATAGAAATTATATACCTAAACATTAGATACTCAAATACTTGTTTATCCACTACACTCTAAAGAAAACACATTTCAAAACAAAATCTTTTGAAAAAAATCTAAGCAAGCATCAATTGCTCAATAATAATAGTGTTTATCTAGTTGTAATTTATTTGATTTCTAATCAAATTAAATTTTGAATACAATTATTGGACTTGATTATTTTTTCTAGTGATGATCATCATTCTAATCACATATAAACCAAAACTCTCAATAATTAAAGTCAAAGAGTAAGTGTGTCTATAATAAGAAAAATTCAACAAAAGATTGTCTCTTGAATTTGAGAGATACATAGGCTAAGGTGTAAATCATGTATAGAGAAGATCAATGAGAGGTTGTATCTTAAACATAGATAATGGGTTGTTTTCACTTGCAATCATATACATAGTGATATTCTAAATCCATAAAAAATAGCTTTTGATGGTGGATTAAAGAAGTTTGTGGCCATTAAATCACTATACAATGCCTTATTTTTTATTCGATAATTATTATTCATAATACCATAAACATCACATCTAAAATATCCAATTTGATTCTTTGAAGTTTGAGAGAAAAATAATTTATAATGAAATCCAAACTCTCACCTAACAAGCTAACACAATCTTAAAACAAAAAAATGATAAATTTGGGTTTCTTCTTTCTTTTATATCATTAAAGTACTACAAAGCGTAATGGCTATTAAGTTTATTAGTCTATAGTGAAAAAACTAAAGTGAAAGTGGATTGATGACTATTCAAAACAAATCTTCTAACCATAAATTATTATTTTTAATGATTTGACACTTCATAGTTCATATCCTCCTTTCATATATTTATTTTTAAAATCCTTTTCACTGTTTATCCTCCAAATTATCTTTTTTTACTCTTTATTCCTTCTATAACTTCCTTCTAAAATTTAATCAGAATATTTATCAATGTAAGAGAAAATAACATTAAAATTAAAATTATAAAAAAAAAACAATTTTAACAAAATATGTTTGTTTTTTGTCTATGTTGTTGTAATTTGTTGGATTTTTTTTTTAAATTTAGATCAAGCATTGAGTTGGCTTCTTATTTTTTCTTTTTATACACATATATTCAATCAATAAGACACTTATTGATATTACACTCACATAAGGCATCATTTGATAAACAAATAATTTGACACCTTCATTTTAGTATAAATTTAAAAATTATACATATTTCATGTCATTTTCACTATAAAGTGTTTTAAAACCTTTTTTTTTATAGGATTGTTAAAAATAATTCGTCACCAATTTATAGCTAACTAATGTGAGATTGAAAAAATGTGGATTTTCCCAAACCGTACTTGAGGCAAAATTTACACCAAATAATTGCTATTGTTGTTGTACATGCTATAGTTAATTTAACCAAAATATTAATATCCATGATTGCATTTCATCTTCTATCTTAACAAATTTTCACCAAACAAGACCTAAAAAGGTGAAATATAGTTTGGTCAACATTTTTAGCAAATAAAAAAGATCTTAAATTATCAAACCTAAAGGCATAGTTATTTTTCATCATCATCAATATTAGTTATCAAATTTGAATTTGACTAAAAGTTAATTTTTGATATCTATGTATTACACCATCTACATTGCTACAAAAATTAGGGAACAAAATTTATTTTGCCACCGATAACTTTCTAAATCCTAAGTGGCATAAGGAAAAAAAATAATAACATACGGACAAATATCTCCATGGATTTTTTTTCCTAATAGAAGAACAATGCATGAAAAATAATAGAAAAAGAAAGGAAAAAAAGGAAAAAAAAAGGAAAAGAAAGGGGAAAAGAAAAGAAAAAAAAATCAATGGTAGAAAAGATGGTCGGGTGGCGGTGTTTTGGTGCGGCAGTTAGAGTGGTGGTTAAGGGAGGTGAGGGAAGGGTTAGAAGGGAGGTTGGTGGTTGTGTGGGCAGCTCACACTGCATGGGGGTGGAAACACAAGGCTAAGACTTGGCTGGAAAAGGGACATGAAAAAATAGGGGGCAGCAACGCCCCGAGGGGTCGATGCAAAGGAGGAGAGGGTTGTGTGAGGCGAGATTAGTGGTGACGAAGGTGATGGTGGGGAAGGGAAAAGGTACTCAGGGGTTTTGTTATGGAAACCCGAACGGAAAATGGAGAGGGAGTAGGAGGCTAAGGTTGAATAAAATGAAGAGAAAGAGTACGGGGGTATATATATATATAGTTAGTGGGGGGAAATGGTTTTAATGTGGAGGAAAGTTAAGGGTGCATGGTTGTAGAAGGCATGCTTGGATGGGGTATGGATTGGCACAGGCTGGTCTGGCTATAGGGGAAGGATGATGTAGTTTGGGAAGGGTGTAGGGTCGTATGAGATAGGAAAGGAAAGGGGGAAAGGGTGTGCATACATGAGGGGAAATGTAGGGCATGCATGGTTAGGAAAGGCAAGGTGATAGGGAGAGGGGTGTAGGAGGAAGAGATGTATTTGGCCTAAAGGGGAAGGAAAGGTTGGATTGATACACGTGGCAGAAGGAGAAGAAATAAAGGAAAGAAAAGGGAAAATAAATGGAGAAATAAAAAGAACAAAAAAGGAAGAAAAAGGAAAAGAAAATAAATTTAAGGTTAATATTAGAATTAGGTTTAAATTCAGAATTAAGGTAAAATTAATTTATCCAAGGTTAGAGTACCTGATTAAAAAAAGTAAACTAGGAAAAAAATTACCAATTTAGGGTAGGTTTAATAATAGGAAAAAGATAAAAATAATTAGGACATATTTATTTAAGAATTTATCTTGGTTTGCGAGTCAAAGGTTAACAAAAAAATAATTAAAGTAAGATTCAAGTGTTAGGTTTTAAAACCCAAAACCACGAGACCCATTATGAACCAAGGTTTTTGGGTTATGAAATATTAAGATGTCACATTTCTTGTCAATAGTTAAATTTTAGACCCATTATGAACTAAAGTTATGGATTGCTGCAATATGTATCATCATATATCATAATGATTATCATTTATCTGGCCTTCAATAATGCAAGAGACACTATAACAAGACTTACACTAATTCCATAAGTTTTAGTGGTTGCTACAACCAAGCTACAAGAGTTACGAAAGTGGACAGTCAAAAGTAAATATCATTACCACAACATATGAATTTTATGAGTGAATAAATAAAAACATTAACTCATAAAATTCATGCATATGCACTATCGGAAAATTTTAAGGCATGAAATAAAATGGTTGGCAACGAATGAACTTTTACTAGAAGGCTCAACAAGTAGCAACAAACAAGAGTAGGATTAATAAAACTAGTGGATATTTAAACACATCCTCACATCTTGATACTCTGCCTAGTGTTGCACCAACAACTCAATTTGATGCTCATCTACTTTATAAGGGAGGGAATTCTAAAAAAAAATATTTCTCAAGAGGCAATGAATACATGTAATGAAAATAATTATGTGATAGAAGATTTATCTTGTTCTTTGAAATAATATGATGTATTAGAAAAGGGAAAGAAGTGATCGAAAAATGTGCATTGAGGAAGAAAGACTAAAAAAATAAAACGAATTCAAATGGAGGCATGTGCAATAAAAGTAAAAGAAGAAAAGCTAATGCATATTAAGTGGTTGTTGATGGAAAAACTAATGGCTACCACAATCAATTCACCACCACAACATATTAAGTATAAAAATTGTTTAATGAATTGTATAATGAAGGTGGTGTGTGATGGATCTACATATATTAATGTGTTGATTTTAATTATGTTTTTAGTATGAGTATAATGTTTAAGTTTATAGAATATTTTGTAATGTACTACTTACATTTATTTTCCAAATGTATTTTAATTTAAATAGAGTATTTTGAGTTTCAATGTAATGTACTATAAGGAATCTAACATTATCATTGTGTTCACATCCATTTTGTATTGTCTCTATCTGCTCCACTATTAGAAACAAATGAATTATTTCTATTATTAGCTAAGTTATTGAAGAGTGATTTGTGGGGTCATATTCTTTTGCATCTTTTAACACATTGAGTCAAACCACCATTAATAATAATAATAATAATAAGATACCCTAATACAATTATGCATCGTTTACATGAGCTTTAGGTTCATTTTATCAGCATTTAATGCATTGAATTGTACTATTATTATTAAAAAGAAACCCCAACACAGTGATGAGTTTATATGGTGTAACTGGACACACATTTTGCATTGTGTATATTGCTGACATTATTATGACGTCCGTAGTTTTTAAAATTAAAATATGTCTTAGTAGAATTAATAAAAAAATAAAAAAAATATATCATAATGTTCCTAAGATTTTTCTGTACAAAATATAGATCCACATTGATATACATTTGGTATAAAAATATAGTGAAAAACACTAATAAAGCATAAGATAGTAGCGGTGAAACATGAAGTTAATTATGGTGAAACATGACAAGTTAGTATTATTAGGAAAATTATAACTTATGGGTGAAACATCAAGTATATTGCATTAAAACATAACGATAGAGATAAGCAGACCTACATAATGTTGGACCATGGTAAAAAATTAATTATAGTATGGTAAAATATAAAGTATATCATGATTAAATCCTTATTATATACCATGTACGTATGGTGAAGCACCAAGATTAATCATGATGAAATATGGTAATGGTTGATATTAATTAGACTATGGTGAAACATCAAGTATATTATAATGAAATATAATAATGAAGATAAGTATGGTTATATAATGTTAGACCATGGTGAAACATCAAGCACACTATAGTAAAACACCAAGCATATTGTAATGAGCACATAAAACATATTGTAATAAAACATCAAGTAGATCATAATTATATTCACATTATATAACATATATATGCGGTGGAACCCCAATATTAATTATGGTGAAACACATGTATGGTGAATATGAGCTCAATTATGGTGAAATAAACAAAAAACAATGGTAGAACATAAAATATGGTGGAAAATATAGTTTGTGGTGAAACATGAGGATAATAGTAGAAAAATACAAAATATGATGAAAGACATGATAATACTTTATATAGTAATTTTTTTAGTCAAACGTATATGAATATGGGTCTTTATTTTTAGAGAAAAATCTTATCAACATTACGATATAATTTTTCTATTCATTTTTTTAATAAACCAAACTAAAGATAATCTAATTTATAAAATTTAAGTAAACAAAAAGTTGGTATTATTTACACAATTGTCACTACGAATACATCATTACACAATTCTTCTAAAAAATTATTGGTTTATTTACAAAAATATCATTGGTTATATTATATACTACTTAGGTGTATTGTTCACACATGGTTTAGGTCTACTTTTTCAACATTCATTGCATTAAGTTATACCACCATTATTGAAAAAGATGCCCTAACACATGGCTTAGGGGTAAAAGTTAGCCGATGATTATCAAAGGTTCCATATTTGAATGTCCATCCCCCTCTCTTGGTATTGTTACACCTTTATGGTATCTTTATCTATATGATGTTTGATACTTACCTTCACAGATCCCTTATAAATAAATAAAAATTAAGACATGCTCTATGAGGAGTTTGATCTTACTTTTCCAACATACAATGCAAAGAATCTTACATAGTGATGTGTCCTTCTCATGATGATTATTTATCATCCAATTTACTAACTTGGAGCATCATCATTTCAATTATAAACATAAATACCTTTTATAAAAGAACACCATATATTACCATCCATTCTTAGTAACAATATAGAGCAAAAATAGTACAACAAAATGTCTTTAAGTTCTCCGAGTTCCTTTTCATTAGATGATTATAAAATAGATCCACTAGAAGTAGAGCTAGAGCAAAGAATTGAAGAGATAACAAAATGAATCCATTAATTGATGAAAAATAATTAATAAAAAGATTAATGATTGTTCACCTAACATTACAAGTTTTCTACTCCAAAATTCAAAGTTAATAAGCAAATTTACATCTTTAATTTCACTACACAAAAGAGTAAATAAATACACTTAGGTATCATTTAGGTAAAATAATTATGATCTATATATAATATGAAGTAATAATGTATGAAATGATAATACAGTTGAGCGTTTGGTAAACATAAACTACTTTTTATATAATGTGGTTGAAGTAATAATAGTATTTAGTAACTTATTTGAAATGAAATAAATTGATGTAAAATAAAAATTTTAAAAGTATGGTTGAGGTTGGAAATATTAATTAATAACATGTGTTTTTTTAATAAATATAAACAATATATGATTTTTTCAGTTATTTAGTTGAAATAGTTGGATTTACTTATGAAGAAATAATAAGTTGTAAATAAGTTTGTAGATAATGAGACTATAAGGATCTAAAAATAATAAGTTAAAATAAATAAATTGATATATATATATATGATAATGAGAAAATAATAAGTTTAGAAAACAGTGACTTACATAGAGAGGGATCGTGAATCTAAACATAATATTTTGTATGCCAACCAATTTTCTCATAATCCGACTTATATCAAGGATCAATTTCACCCCAAATTCTAAATGAGGAGGCATATTTTTATTTGTATCATGGAAGCTCTAGGTAACCATAGTCCATATTTTTACACAAATATATGATGTCTATGGGAGGCATAGTTGATCGTCGTATAGAAATGCATAGTTGGCATGCAAATGTTGGCATACGCAATGTCAGCTGATGCTTGTGACGAATAAATGTGTATTGGGGAATCATGGCCCAAAAATGTTTTATCAAATTGCTAATATTTTAGTTGTATTTTTTTAGACAAACATAATTAAGGAGGCAAAACCAAGCCAACCTCCAACAATTGTTTTATGTTAATGAACAATGTGGCATTCCTAGTATAATTGATAGTATTGATTATATGAATTGGCGATTGAAGAATTATCTATTAGATTGATAAGGTTAATATGCTTGTGGGTACGACAAGGAAAGTGTTGTTCTTAAAGTTATTGCTTCGTATAATATGTAGATATGTCACACATATTTTTAGTATTCCTGACATGCATAATGAACTTAATGTCCTCAATAATTCTCTTATTTTTGGTGACATCTGCAATGTCCCTACTCCATCAATAAAATATATTGTTAATAATAATAATCATAATTTGGGCTACTATGTCGCTATTAGTAACTACCCACCATGAGCTACATTTATTCAATCTATACAATGACCACAAGGCGAAAATAACAAACTATTTACATAATGTTAGGCATTAGTATAGAAGGATGTTGAGTGTGCTTTTGGAATTTTGCAAGTATATTTTTTTTTATCACAAGAGACCCAACATTTTTTTTGAGAATTATAAACCTTAAGTAATATTATGCTTACATGCATCATATTACACAAAATGAGTGTCGAAGATGAGTGTAGCACATACTTTCTTGTTGCTGATATACCATAATTTAGTCAAAGCAACATGAAGGAGCCATATTTTTGTGACAATATTGTAGAGCATGCCCAATATATTCAAAAGATGCTCAAAATTTGGGATAGAAACAATCATCATCAATTGTTAATAAATTTGGTCGAGTACATCTAACAATGTTTTGGTTCAGGTAGCAACTAATGTCTAGATTTTGTCTAGTGTTATGTACTAATTTTCTTTATGAGGATTTATCATCCAATACATTGGATTAATTTATACATATTTCATGCACTATTCCATCCTTGAAAATTTGGTGTATTCATGATGTTGTTTAAATTTTATATACATGCTATTATACTCTAATTACTAATAACATTATAGTTTTATTAGAATGACTACTTAAAGCACCACATCATAAATTCATTACATCTTTGATAGAATAATAATAAGAAGAAATACAGTGCCACCTATCATAATCCCTAAAGTAGTAATTATCTTCAATTCCTTTGCTTCTTAATTAAGTATAAATATATCATCCCTCAAAGTTTGAATAAATTACGTGACATCTCTATTGGCATTGTTGAGTCAAGATTGTACCTTGGGGTTTGAAGATGATTTTTGATATGTGGTTATAACACATATAAAGTAATTTCATGTCCAACACTTATTATGTAAATGACTTGGGTTACCTTCACTACATGAGATGATAGTTTGGCAACCCTATCATTACAATGACATGATATGAATTATTACATGTTGGCCCAGATAGCATTTGAGGAGATTGAAGATGCATACATAATATGCCTTTTTGATATCCAAAATGATAGTGGTAGGAGAGTGTATGAATTTTGAGATGATTGAGGTTTTGCATCTATAGGAAATAAAAAAAATTATTTATTGAAGGTAAAGGTATAATAGAAGTTTCACCATATAAATATCCGTTGAGAAATAAAAAGGCATTGTTGTTAAGAGTATTTTAAAAGTTTTTAAATTAATATATATATATATATATATATATATCAATGATTAAAAAATCAACATATAAAATATATTAGCTTCAAAAAATATTATTAATAGTATCTATTATTAGATTACACTAGTAATAATATCAAAATTTGAATTTAATAATATTAACAAAATTTTATGTTAACAAAATTTTATGTGTTAGAAACCACTAGGTCAGTAGTGTAAATGTATGTTTGGTAATTTGATGATTGTGCAAATATGCATCCATAGGATTATACTAATTATAGTTCCTTAATTATGATAAATATTTTTAAAATTTAAGGACTAGAATATTTAGTAAAATCTCTTAATTATGGGGGTTGAAATACTTAGTAGAATCCCTTAATTATAGGAATTGATTTAGGAAGATCTTTTTTTCATTTATTACCGATTAGTTAGAAACTTTTGTATAAATATGCTAGTTGACATTTAAATAAAGTATATCAATTTCTTTTTATCTCAAAATATAGTTTTAAAGCTCTAAAATAGTCTACTATGGGATTTTTTTCCCTAGCCTCCATTTATGAGTTCTCCCTTGGATCTTTAGCCTTCATTACTATTTTCTTGCCTTAGTTTTTTTTAGCAATTGTTTGGCATTTATTACCAATTTCTTTCCCTATCATTGCCTTTTGAGATTGACCATGAGTAGCATTAGTTTTTCTATCTACTCGCTTTATCATTCCAATAATGACAAATTCTAACATGATTGCAACACGTACTCCTCTCCAAACCAATGAAGTAATAATGAATTTTCAGCCACATATTGGTGATCTAATAAATATCTAGATAGTGTATAAATTAAATGGCCACTATTTGAAGTGGTCAAAACTAGTATGTACCTATTTAAATGGAAAAGAAAATCTCAGCCGCCTACTTATAATAGGCCAAAACTAAGATATCCAAAATTTGATGCTTAGAATGAAGATGACTCAGTGATTATGTCATAGTTGTGAGGTTCAATGACACTCGAGATTAGTGATACTTGTATGTTTGTTCCCTCTATAAATGATATTTATGATGTTTTCTAAGAAACCTCTTGTGAGGCCAATTATATTACTCATTCCTATGAGGTCAAAGTAAAGAGATTAGGAGTAGGAAAAAAGGGAGTAAAAGTGCTATAAAATATGGAAAACTTGCTGCAAAATACGTGGCATGACCTTGATCATTACCGGGTTCTCAAGATAAAGTGTGCTGATGATATTGTAATGTTGAAGATTTTATTAAAAGAGATAGAATAAATGATTTTTTGGTTAGATTTAATATGGAATTTGATCGGATAAAATTCTCTAAAATGAGGAAGTTTCTTCATTGAATGAAGTTATAACACGTGTTAAAGTTGAGGAAATACATCTTGGAATCATACCTAAACCTAAAGATCTTGAAGATTTTTCTACGGTGGAAAAAGAAGGAAAAAACCTTAGTTCAAAGCATGAGAACATCCATAGGTTGGCCTATGATACAACTAGTTGTGACCCTGAGGATAACATATGGTGTACTTATTACAAAAAGCCCAAATACATGAAAGATTATTGTTGAAAACTCCATGGGAAGCATCCCACATCTAGTAAGGAATAAGGTGAAAAACCATGATATTTGAAGGTAATTCAATATACTACAACATCTGAACAATCCCATAACAAGAAAACTCATGTTAGGGCCCATTTAATGAAATCATATTGTGGTTCAACATCTTTTGCTCTCTCAAGGTGTAATACCTTTAGTTTCTTCTAACCTTGATTCCCAAGTGATTAGTATTATAACCTCTTCTATAACTTTAAACCTTGTGTGGACCCTTATTCATACCTCTTAAACCTTCATTTTATCTTCTTACCCTTCAAAACCCTAGTTCATCCAACATGTGGTCAATCGAGCATTAATTTTAGTCAATCGGCTAGCAGTGCTCTAAACCCTATTGACCTCAAGTGGTTAATCACTATCCTCTTTTAGTCAACTAAAGCTAGGTATTTTCACCATTATGAATTTTCTTAATTTATTTTTTTATCACAAATTAATTTCTAAGCCCAATATATTTATATATTTGGGACCCTTAATTAATTCCTCACCTTTCCCTAATTTTCATGATTTATGAACATTATTCAGTTTATTTTAAACATTTATTGCACTTTCTACCTCACCTAAATTATTTTTAATCATTGTTAACTTTCTTGGATATGAGGGATTCAAATTATGATATTCTCATACCCTATGATATGATCCCACATGGTTCTTACTCATTTAACCAAAAATATAACCATGATCATCTCCATCACTATACCAACTCTCTTACACTATCTCATTTATGACATCCACTCACATCATTCTTCTTAATTGCAAGTAGTCCCTCCCATATTAATTCTATCTCTCTTGTACCTTGGTTAACATCCATAAAGAGGTGATTTCCCTCAGTTGATCATTTTTGAAAATTCCAACTTTGCTCTCTCCTCTCTCACTTCCTCTTGTTCTCTTACTCTTGAGTATTATGTTTCTAGTTTTTCCCCTTGACCAAGCCCCTCTTTTCTTTCTATTCATTTTTCTTTCATCTTCTTACTTCTAAAATCTTAATTTTAGCTCATTGGTGTTTGTTGTTAAGCAAAGGAGAGCTAATGTTATAGATTGGTTAATTTTTTTCCAAATCATTCCCCAATCCAAAATTTGAAATCATAGGGTCTTTCTCAAATCTTTTAAAATTTTCTTTCTCTTCTAACCCGTGCCATTCTCTTTATCTATTTTTTTTTCTTATTTAGGTGACTCAAAGGTGGAAGAAAGAGTCGAGGAGTATTTCATGCATAGAGATCGGAGTAGCATTGGTAAGGAATATATATATCACTAGGTTATGGCTCATTTGTATTTATGTGGTGATTTATATGGTTTTCATATTTTAGGTTAGAAAACATGTGTAGGTTTTATTTTTATCTACATGCACGCATTACTTGGTAAAATGATTGATTTTATAAGTTTTGTGATTTTATGAGAATTTTTTATATTTGTTGTCTTACTAAGCTTTGCCATAAAATTCTAAGCCTAAAAATATATTATCTTATATATTTAAGTCTTAGATTGAGTAGATTAAAATTTTATTTAAGTATGGTAATTGGTGTAATGTGTTGAAATCTCAAATTTTGGGAGTTTTAGGCCTTGGGGAGGTTTTGGCCATGTGGCCTATGTGGTGTTATGGATTGTTTTGATCTTTGTAAATTATATTTTTAGAATGACAATAATACAAATGTGATTTGGTGTAAAATTGGCAATATTGGAAACTTATAGAATTGGGTGCATTTTAGGAGGAGACTTGGCCTTAAGGTTAAAATGGCACTCTTGTAAGTTTTTGAATGAAATAGATATTTCATTGTGTTCCTTGAGGTTTTTACATTAAATTTGATGTATAATATGTTAAGTTTTGTATAAGAATGACTTAAGTCATGAAAATAATAAAATTAGAGACACTTAAGTAAAAGGCATCTTATTCCTTTTTGGTTCTATAAATTTGGGTGTTGTATAAGTATTACATGGACTGAAATATAAAAAATGAGGATTTATGAACTATCTTGATAAATTATAAATAAGCATAAGGTATAATTTTATGAGAAAATATTTAATTTGGGAATAATAACTAAAAGGGTGGAATTGGCATTTTATGTGTGAAAATTTAGAGTTGAGTTAAAAAATCTTGGATATGTTGTTTTTAATAATATTTTAAGTTAGTGTGTTAAATTTAGTGAGTTGGAAAGTCTTATGGATGAAGATGTGGTTAACTTATGTTATAAGGGTATTATGGTCTTTTACCTTGTGAAAGGATTTATTATGTTTTTAATATTTAATGTTATGCATTACCTTTACTCCGTGTAATGTGTTCAATGTGTTTCTAATGATACACTTTAAGTGTTGGATGTGATTAACTGTTAGAATAAATTCATGATAAACAAGGATCGTGATGAGTAATTTATCTCATAATAAGCTTGATAATAAAAGTGGAAGTACAATGACCTAAGTGACTAAGGAACTGCATTTTCTATGTGTTAAGTGTTGATTATGGTACTAATATGATATTACTACTTAAAGTGGAAGAACAAATAAGTTAAGAGTAAATAATTTTGAATTATTGAAATTAATTGCATGGCCCTAACTTAACCAAAGGACCCCTCGTATACTCTATTTGATTGATCCACCAACTTATAGAAGTATGTATACTTATTGATTTGAGGTTACAAGTGACCTGGGCATGCTTTACCCTAAATGTGAGAGTATCAATGAGACTAAATACATTTTCCCTCTTTGTGGAAAAAAGGGGAGAGTATTATTACTACCGTTTCCTCCACCTCAATGTGTTAATGGAATGGGTTTTTTGACCACCTAATTATGGGTATTTAATATGATTTCATCTTAAATAGTTCCCAATCATGAGTAGTATGCATGAAGAATTTCCTCTTGGTGACCTTGTGTGCTGCATGCCTTATCCCAGTGATATATATTTATTACTTTACCTAATATACAAGTATTATCATTTTTTATGGGTATTGATCATTATCATGAGTAAATAACCTTTTTGTTGACATGTAGGTTTTTAATGACCATCTCAAAAAATTTATTGACTTTGATGTTCTGCTTGTGGAAGAGTGATTGTTTATTGAGATATGGTCGTAAATTCTATGTTATTTGGTAGTTAGATTTTTTTGTCCAAATATCTTATGGACTCTCAGTTCCATGGGTTTTCCTTTTGTATTATTTTGATTAGCATTATACTTAGAGTTTATCCCTGAACCTTTTACTTTATTTTATGAAATTCCTCTCTATCTCTCTTTATCTTATTTAAATTCTCGTAACGTTTTACCTTGTATTTAATATGAGAATGGTAAGATGAATCGGACTCGTATTAAATATTGTAGTAATATCCATTTATCTTATGTTTTACTTTTACAAAAAAAAAATTGTAGTAAATTTTGAATTGTTACATAATAACTCTCTATCTCTAGGATTACATGTCTCGACTAATGTTTTTCCATGGATAATTGACCCTAGAGATACTAACCTCATGACACCTTCTTCAATACATTTTCTCAATAATAGACCTTATTTTAGTGGCAAAAAAAGGTTCTATTTTTGATGGTTCTTCCACCATAGTGGCATGAATTGGGAATATTTAGATTATTCCATCCATATTACTTAAAAATGTGCTCCATGTTCCTAAGTTATCCACTAGCATTATCTCTATACATAAACTTACCCAGGATGTAAACTACAATGCTATGTCATTTCCTTCTTATTGGGTACGTTAGGATCAAGTTTCAGGGAAGAATATTTGACTTACTAAGGAAAGGGGAATACTATACTACCTTAAAGTAACTGACAAACTATATCACATCATTATGCATGCCATATATAATTCATACTTATCCACATCTAATAGAGATTTAATCTAGCACCATCATTTCTCCATTAACCATCCTTTATTTGCTGTTAACATTTTTTACCTTATTTATTTAAAGGTGTAAGTGTTTAAACCCTTCATTTTGATGTTTGTGAATTTGCTAAATGCAAAAGGGTGCCTTCCAAGTAAGTAACAAAAGATATTCAAATCCTTTTGTTTGATTCATTTAGATATATGGGGTCCTTCTCAAATTACAAATATTATTAGTTCTCGATGTTTTGTCATATTTATTGATGATTGCACCCATGTCACATGGATTTTTATTCTTAAATCAAAATATGATTTGGGCACAATTGTTCAAAGCTTTCATAAAATGGTCCAAACTCATCTTGGTGTAAAAATTAAAAGGTTTTGATTTGATAATGCTACAAATTATTATAATAAGATCCTAAACCCATTATTCCACAAAGGAGGAATTTTACATGAATCCTCTTATGTTTACACTCCATAACCAAATGAGTGGTTGAAAAGGGAAATGATCATCTATTACAAACCACTAGAGCCTTTCTCTTCCAAAACCAAGTTCTCAAACAATATTTGGGGTATGTTTTCCTTATTATAGCATACACTATAAATAGATTACCCCTACAAAAATACACTATAAATAGGTTGCCATATAAAGTTCTTGACAACCAAAGCATACCCCTATATTTGAATTTCAAATAACCTCACACCAAGATTTTGTGGTTGTATTGCCTTTGTTTATAACCAAAATAAGGGAAAGTTAGACCAAGACTAATGAAGTGTCTCTTATTAGGGTATTCCCTAACTTAGAAAGGTAATCAATGTTATCATCCAACCACAAGAAAATTTCTCACCTCCATCAATGTCACATTTGAGGATGGATAATTCTTCATTTCTCAATCTTATCCTCACGAGAAGTCCTATTTAATGGAAGATAATGCCTCATATCTTTTCTTCCTAGATGTACTACTACCCTCATATTCATCCAACCATCTAGAATCACAACACTTATAATCACACTCCTTTGATCACCACACTTATGAGCACAAAAAAGAGACAAACAACCTAATCCTATAACCAAATGTTGTTTGAATCCGCCACTGATGTGAATAATGGTGCGATATATATATATATGAAAGTTTACTTCAGGAGAAGAAATCATGATCCTAAACTTGTGTAGGTCTAAGATTTAACTCTAAATCTTGAAATTAAGGTATGTATAGAATTTTTACCTCCATAATCTGAGTATGATCTATCTATTACCTTGAGAAATGGAGCCAGAGAATGTACTAAGCACCTATTGTACCCCTTAACCAAATTAGTGTCACTCCCAAATCTCTTCAAATCCTATAATAGTTTTCTAGATAACTTGAATACTATCCTAATTCTTGGAACTCTATATAAGACACTTTCCAAAAATTAGTGGAGGAAAGCTATGAGAGTGGAGATGGAGTTACTAGAAAAGAACAAAACATGGGAAGTATTGGAATTATTGAGGAAAAAAATAAGATTGTTATTGATTTTATAGTTTTTATGATAACAAACATAAGATGTTTTTTCTCTTTGTTCTATGTGTGTATATTTTATAGGTCTAAAGTTATTGAATAGATGAATTTAGATGGAATGATAGACAAAACAAAAGAAGGGATGGTCTATACATGAAGATCTTGAATCTTGAAGGAGTATCTAGGCTAAGTGTCTTTATGTAAGACAATAAGTTTCATATTGAAGTAACTTAAGCAACATAAGCCAAATTTTTTTCTATAAGAGTTTTTGAAATGGTTTTTAAAAGGAAACTGAGCTTGAGTTTCATATTAAGTTTCTTATGGGTTCATGTAGAGTTTAATTAATTAGGAAAGTACTTTGAAAATTGAAAAATTATTTTATATGAATTATTTTTTTTATATAAAATATGAGTATTAATGTTATCTTAATTTTACATTTTTGGCATAATTTTCAATTCATGATTTTTGGTAAAAAAAAATCAAGAGAGAGAAGAATGGAGTAATTTTTATTCTTAAAAAATAGCATCTGAGTTGACTTATTTACTTGCTTTACAAAGTGAGCTATCTATCTATCTATCTGTCTGTCTGTCTATCTATCTATCTATTTGTCTGTCTCTCTCTCTCTCTCTCTCTATATATATATATATATATCTATTATTGTTTAAATATTTTACATCATGAATTAACATTGTTTTTCACCAAGTGGCTTTGCATTTAGTTGTATCAGACTAAGATGTAATTATCTAAAACTTTCCCTATGATTTTAACGGAAGAAAATTTGGGACCATTTTTAGGTTTTACGAGGGTAAATTTGATTCATATATTTTCTATTTAATAATAAACCCCTAGTAATTTAATGGCATGTAGCCTATGTTGAAGAGAAAAACAAAAAAGGAAAAATAGTTCTTTAACAATAGATCATTCATAGTGAAGTTGTTTTAAACCAAAAGGTAATTTTGACATTATTGGGTTGTTGTTGATGAGGTTATTCATTAGGTGCTTATTGTTGATCTCATTACCTAATTGTAATCTTAATAATCACAGAGTAGAAGTCATCATGGCAAGTTTATTTGTTTAAACTTGTGCATTACACCTTAGAGTTAAGGTGGGGTTAGCACCTAGAGTTAGGTATGCATTGGCCGTCTGGAGTAGGGTTGTGTAAGTTTGAGAGTTCAAACACATTGTGCTGGTTCTATTGAATTATTATGAGAAATAAAAGGGATAGGGTTAGGATCGTGGATTTATGCTACTTAAGAGAGGAGTATCTCTTAAGCAGAGGAACCACACAATATAGTTTGTTGATTTCATTATTACATTATCATCACAAGGAAAAAAAATTAGGGAATGTTACACAAAATGCAACGTTAAACAAAATCAAAACAAGAGATTTTGACATTCAGATCGTCACTTGACTAATTCTAATGAGTTCATAAATTGAGCTTACTCTCTCTATACATGAAGTTTTGATTTGTATCTCTATTTCTAGACTTAAATATGTTGTACTAACTCTTATAGCTATAGGTTGCAAATAGTGTATACAATAAAGTACATATTTGATAGGTCATTAGAAAGGTACAAAACATAATCAATAGATAAGGAATATGCATAAATATATGGGGTAGACTATTAGGAGACTTTTGCTCCAATGGCTAAAATGAATACAAAAGGTGCTTATGTGGTATGAGGGTAATATGGCTGAAAAAAGTATCCCTATATTTTATATCGCAAGTACAATCTATTTAAAATGAATTTTTTTAAATGAATAGCCATTTTAGATTTTACCTTAGACTAAAATAAGTATTTCATTGAAAAATATTTTTATTGTTTCTAAATACTTGATATAAAAGATACAAAATAAGGAAAAATATTTCCACCTCTATTACCCTTATACCAAACTAGCTCTAAGGATGTTGATGTTTTTGGTTGCTAACTTTAATTAGGATCTACAACAGTTTTATGTGAAGAATATGTTTCTCCATGGTGATCTAGCAAAGAAGATATACATGGACATTCCATCAGGTTTTGGAAAGGATATTAAAAAGAATAAAGTTTTTATATTGAAGAAAATACTATTGGCCTCTAACATTCTCTAAGATCATGGTTTGGAAGGTTAGTAAAGGTGATACACAATATAGGTTACAAGTAAAGCCATTGTGAGCATACATTATTTATCAAACACACAACTTCAAGGGGAGTTTCCACCTTTTTAATCCATGTGCTTGATATAATTGTTATTGAAAATGATGGAAAAGAGAAGGTAGCACTAAAAAACCACCTTGTCAAAGAATTTGAGATAAAGATGTAGGGAGATAGAAGTATTTTTTTGGGAATTGAAGTTGATCATTCTAAACAAGACATATTTATTTCTTAGCAAAAGTATGGTGTTGATCTTTTGAGAGAAATTGGAAGATGGTATGTAAAACAACTTCTATACCCATTAATATCTATCGTAAACTTGGAGAAGCCAAGGAGATATTCCAAAGACTGGCAGAAATGCTCATTTATCTTGCACATACATGACTTGATATTGCATATGATGCTTTATAATAACCCAGTTCATGCATAATCCTAAGGATATTCATGTGCAAGTTGCTCATTAGAATTTTCAATGTTATAAGGTCAATCACGGGAAATGAATCGTATTTAGAATAACTAGATGATAGGTTGTTGAAGCATAGGGATGCTGATTATGCAAAATCTCTCTAGATAGATAGTCCACTTTTGATTATTATACTTCTTGGGTAGAATCTTAGTCACTTGGAGGAGTAAGACACAACTCGATCAAGTGCCAAGGTAGAGTTCAAATTTATGGCACTAAGAGTGTGTGAGAAAAATTGGTTGAAATGCTCATTTATTTTGCACATACATGGCTTGATATTGCATATGATGCTTTGTAATAACCCAGTTCATGCATAATCCTAAGGATATTCATGTGCAAGTTGCTCATTAGATTCTTCAATGTTATAAGGTCAATCACGGGAAATGAATTTTATTTAGAAGAACTAGATGATAGGTTGTTGAAGCATAGGGATGCTGATTATGCAGAGTCTTGCTAGATAGATAGTCCACTTTTGATTATTGTACGCGATCAAGTGCCAAGGTAGAGTTCAAATTTATGGCACTAAGAGTGTGTGAGAAACCTTAGTTGAAAATAATTTTAGCAGACTTAAAGATTCCACTAGATGGACCTATGAAACTATATTGTGACAACAAGTCGGTCATCAATATTACCCGCAATCTTGTCAAATATGACATGACAAAGAACATTAAATAGATTGACACTTATTAAAAAAGAGAATGGACAATAAGTTAATTTGCATTGCTTGTGTTTCTATCGACAACTAGTCGATGTTCTTACTAAAGGGCTCACTAGTAAATATTTTCACAGGATTATGTCCAAGGTCGAATGGTGGATCTTTATTCAACAACTTGAGGGGGGTGTTGGAAAACATTGGGTTAGAAGTATACATGCATATTTGGTAATTTGGCGTAATTTGGTGATTGTGTTAATGTGCATCTCTAGGATTATGTTCATTATATTTCCTTAATTATGGGGAATATTACTTAAATTTGGGGATTGAAATATTTAGTAAAAGTAGCGATGATAATTTGTTTTTGCTATCTTCCGGAAGCTTGCTCTCTTTGTTCATTGCCTTAGTAAGCTTTGAGGTGATCTGTTTATTGAACGAGAATCCTCCCTTCTCCAAGAATGCACGGAACTTCTTTTTTGAAATGGATTTGATTATTGACTTTTTCTGTCAACTTGGCAACTACTCTTCCAGTTGATGAACAATGGTGGTTTACGTATTCTGTTTTTTAGCTTTGGCTCGCACAATCATTTGTATTCTTTTACTAAGGCTTTCTTTCCCTGGTCTTACTGGTCAAGCGAAAGAAAAGACTGACAAAAGGCTCATCAAGAGTGTATGCCATCTGCTCGCCCTCAGAAAATCAGATTGTTATACTCATTGACATTCCCTTTGGGTCTAATGCTAGTTGTTTTCTCTTCATTTATATTCTTCGGTTGCAATTTCTACACCAGCCCCTACATTGACTACCAGAAATGGACCTACTCAAGTTCCTACACTAGGCTCTTTTAGATTAGAAATTAACCTACGACTACAAAAGCTGGTTCTGTATTCGATCGCACACTCGTTCGGTTGGTTGTTGCTGGATCAACGTATACTTCATCAGTTTTTTAAATAAAGAAAGCACTAGTGCCGCTACTGGCTACTAGGGATGTAAACGGGGCGGGTTCGAGTCGGGTATACCATATCCGTATCCGTACCCAATAAAAAAATCCGTACCCATACCCGAACTGGTATTCGCTAGCACATCCATATCCGTATATGTTGGATATCCATTATCCAACGGATTATCCGTTTACCTGTTAATGGATATTATCCAACGGATAAATCCATTACCCGATGGATAAACTCATTTATAGTTAAGTCAAATGACAATTTTAACCTTACTTTATACTATATTTATTTCAAAATTAAGGGTAAAAGAGTAATTATATATCGGGTAAACGGATACGGATATGGATACGAGTATAGTTACGGGTACGAGTATGGATATCCCATACCCTTATCCGTACCCGAACCCGACAGATATTTTAATCCATCATCCATATCCGTATCCGTACTCGTTTATCCGTACCCGTTTAAGTATCCGTCGGATAAAATCCGTAGGGTTTCGGGTAAAACCCGCCCCATTTACATCCCTACTGGCTACCAACCTGGAAGTTGGGCAAGATGGTGATGGATAAGCTATTTATGGTGTCAGTACATAAGCCAAATCAACTGGATCTACTTCAAGCACTCCATCTGGAACTTTACCTGTAAAAGGATATGCTTTTCACGCCACTGGTGATGGATCAATAACTGTATCTACTAATGAATGATCTTACTTGTGCTTCTGAATACGCTATTGGCTATGCTGACTCAGATACCCTCACCACCTTTGCCCCAGCGGTTTTGCCTCTCCTGCTCCTTAGTGAACCAGATCAACCACTTAGGTCTACTTGTACTGGTGTTGGTCCCTGCATAAGTGGTTTATCTTAGCGTTCTCTTATTTCGTATAGTGATAACGGTTTCTCTTTCTTAGCACCCTGCCCTTCTTGTATAATAAGGGGAACTCTGGTTATGCGCCTTTCTCTTATAGGGGTCTATTTTATCCGACTTGACTCAGCTTGACCTACTTAACTCAGTGGTTAGAGTATCACTTTCATACGGTGAGAGTCATTGGTTCAAATCCAATAGTAGGTAGAACCGGCCGAAACCCCTGCTCTAGCCACTTCCCATCTCTATGAATTCAGGCGGGCAAAGGGTGAGCTGAGACTTTAGTAAGATAGTGAAAATCAAATAGGATCCACGTTTCCTAGCGAGATCCTTACGGTTCTTCTTAATAATCGTTTAATCAGAACCGTCTACCATTTTTGGAGAGCCAGGAAATTCAGAACATCAATCATGTAGCCCAAACAAGATGTCCAAATAAGAACATCCACGCCCAAACCGATAAACTATTCATACCAAAAGGTCCATTGATAAGTTGTGAAGAGTTTCACCATAGATAATCCCTTAACCATCCCATCAAATACGTGGAAGATTCATTCAATTGTGAACCATTACCTTGCCATAATGTGATGTGCTTCCAATTCCAATAAAAGGTAACCCATCCAATGGTATTGAACATCCAGAAAACTGCTAAATCAAATGCGTCCCAAGCCGAAATATCACAAGTACCACCTCGTCCCGGACCGTTGCAAGGAAAGCTATAACTGAAATCCTTTTTATCTGGCATTCACTTTGACCCGCGTGCATCTAAAGCACATTTGACTAAGATCAATGTAGTTGTATGTAAACGTAGACAATAGCATGATGAACCAAAAAGTCTCCGGGCTCAATTGTTAAGAATAGTGAATTACTATTCTCATTAATAGCATTTAACCATTCGGGCAACCATATACTTTGACCGGCATTGAATGTCGGACCATTCGTTGAAGATAAAAATACATCGAAGCCATATGATGTTTTCCTATGAGCGGATTGTATCCATTGAGAAAATATAGGTTCGATTAAGATTTGTTTTTCTGGAGTACCAAAAGCAAGCATGGCATCATTATGAACATAAAGACCCAAAGTATGGAACCCTAAAAATAGACTAGCCCAGCTTAAATAGGATATGATAGCTTCTTTAAGGTCTAAAATTCTTGCCAATACATTATCTTCATTCTGCTCTGGATTGTAATCTCTAATGAAAAAGATAGCTCCATGAGAAAAAGGTAAATATATTGCTTATTCCATCCAGAAACGGAAACTACCCAAGCTAATGATAGAGGCAAGAACTGCCGAGCCTTACTATAACCAACCTAAAAGATCCCACTCAGTCTTTTACACCAATGTATCGTACTCTCTCGACCAGGTCATCATAAGAAAAGACTGCTAAATCTTTCCGAAGTGAGAGAAGGAGGGAAAGCGCACTACAACTAACATAAAAACACTGAAAAACGTTAGCTAGCTAGGCTAGCGCGCAATGGCTTTCTCTGAGAGGGGCTCGCTTCTTCAGGCTCCGCCCAACCTATCAAAGGTGTTGCTCGCTTTCTCTCAGCCACTAGTGGGTAGTGGTCGGCATTCTAACTTCCTTGTCCCCCCTACTTAAGAATCCAAAGGTAACCTTTGGATGTTGTCGTGACGCTTTGGTTACGAAGTCTAGGTTTATGGATGGATTCAGTCAGCGAAAGTCCCTCCAACTCAATAAATATAAACAACATGTCGTGACCGGTTAGGCTTGGTTGATTTTGCTTTATTATTAGGAAAGAAAAAGTAGGTTTCTTCATTGATTAGTACACCTTTGGTGCTGGTAAGGTCGGGACCGTGATTGTCTGTCTCCGGTTTGTCAACCGATAAGATCTCTAAGATTGACAAGCTAGTTGGGTTGGTTTGGCTATTCTTTTCTATTCAAAAGGAGTCAACTGTCTGCACGAGTCACCTTCTTCTAGGCTCTGTAGGTTTATGGATAAACAACATGTCCCCCCTACTTTAATTATGAAGACTGAAATACTCATTTCTCCATTTACAACTAATTAGTCAACAAATCCTATATAAATATGCTAGTTTACATTTGAATAAAGCACGTTAGTTTCTTCCCATCTCCAAAAAAATATATATGTAATAATAATATTATTAATTTCAAAAATAACATTTATAATATTATCAACTTTGAAAATAACATTAATTATAATATTAATCTTTGAAAATAATAGTAACAACAAAATTTGAAATTAATAATAATAACAATAATAATAATAATTTTGATATTCAAAATAAAAAATGTTGATAATAGTATTACCTTAGAACTAATATATTAATTTTTGAAAATTAATAACATAATTTAGTAGTCGTTTATATTTTCCATCAATAATTAATATTAAATTAAATTTTATTTTATTCAAAAATAAAAATTATACTTATATAAATAATAGAAATTAAAATATAGTTATAATATATGAATTGGTAAGATATGTGATGATATCAATATATATTATATTATTATTTTGGGGTTGACAATGTGGCAAAATAAATAGCAAATTGTGTGCTAAAATGGGGATAATTGCCAAAGGAGAGACTAAGGATACTAAGAAAAAGTTCAAGAAATAGATACCATGTCAACTCAGAAAATATGGGATATGCCCATAACAATTCCCACTTCATAGTTACAATTCCTTAGGGTTGTATAAAAGATATACAAAAAATATCAATTCCGAGATTCAAAATTGCTCAAGTTCATACCAACAATTATGTGACTTATGTCTTCCTTTCCGTCTCTTCCTCAAGCACATTATAGCAATAAGTTTTCCGTTGCTATAAACTAAGTAATCAATCATCATCATATCTCTTCGCCAGATGCCTCTTCCAGTCTATCCAGAAATCCTTTGTGTGACGTATCCTGGAGAGTGGAGAAATTACTATGGAGCCCAGTTGTTGATGCAGCTTCGAACTTTGTCCACAGCTCCCTCTTTAGAGTATTCTCCCCAGGGTGCTTGCCTGTACACACAGTACTTCGAGGCTCCTTCCACACTGGCGTGCTTTTCTTTAGCGCAAAGCTGTCACCCAAGTTACCTACCAGACAAATGCTTAAATGCACCGCAAGCTAACTAGGTGATAAACATAAAATTCAAATCTAAAAGGAAGGAAGAAGTTTACCAGCATTCCCAGCTTTCTTGTTCCTTTGATAGTTGTCTTGGACATCATTTCGATCAGGAGCAGCAGAATGCACTTGCTGATATAGAGCACCAGGTAACCCTTGCACATGACACAACAATGAAGCATCATCCAGTGATTTCTCATCAGGCGGTTCCATTAGAGTACAGGTCTTGGGCGGTGACATGAACCAAGCAGGCGATGCCTGTAGTGCTATCTTTCTGTCGCCAAATGTAGAAGCATTTCTTAATCCTAAGAGCTGTTGATACTTCAAACCCAAATTTCCATTACTTTCAGTGTTACAGGATTCGGAATCTGGTGAGTCACTCATCCTTTGACCACCAACAGGATTTGGAAACGGGGTAGACTTACGAAACCTACCAGTATCTCTGTTAGAGAACTCATCGTTGGGTTCAAGTAACATACAGGATTTAGGAGGCGACCTCTTTAGGCAGGGTGTCATGAGAATCATAGAGCAGTCTGCCTTGGTCAACTTTGGTGAGGCAGCAGCTCCAAATTCGAATGTGGTATCTAGCTTCTTGGCAACAGCATTAGGAGAATCCTCGGAGTTTGGTTTCGCCAGCACAGGATCAAACTTGCTGATGTTTGCATCACAAGTATTAGCGCACAAAGAGGGAGTCCCAACAATAATACTTGGTTGGATCCTTCCAAATGTAACCGTCTTTGATAAGGCTTGACTTTTAGCCATTGATTTTTGCGTCCTAGGCAGAGGTGTGAGAAGAAACAGTTGTTTACCCACCTCAATGGTACAGTCAGCAGCACGCCAGGACACGAGGGGAGAAGGAGAGACCATAGAATCCAGCTCACTAGGGTCAGGGCTTTCAATATCATGATCAGCATACTTTGTCACTGTATTTGCGTCTTCACCAGGCACAGGCTGCCTCCCTTGATTCTCAGACACAGGGGTAGAGCCATAAAGTGCCTTCTGGAATCTTGGGGCCCAAGGCTGCATTAATTGGAGGTGGGGGGAGAAGATAAGGGCTAGCATGTAGGATCACGGGTGTAAGAAGGAACCAAAACAAAATAGCACAAGAAATTCAGAGTTGGACCTGGAGAATGGAATTGATCTCTGATAGGACGGTGGTAAAAGATTCAACTTCCTTTCTCCCTTGTTTGACTGTGACCGCTTGTGCAACAAGTTCGTCAATCTACAATACAAAAAAGAACTGTAATAGACAGATGCAGTTTCGAAACGATTGTCTATGTAGCAATGTTCAAGAAGAGAGTAAGCAACCAAACATCACAAGCTTTTACAGAGCACGTGCTATGTAGCAGCATAGGATCTTAGTGAGTTAGTGTGCGTTTTTTGCTAGCGATCAGTGAGGCCAAAAAAAGACGTCACGGGCATCTTAAATAATCACTGAGGGTAGCGCTAGTTTAATTCTTGGGATTCAGCAAACTAAGCGACCAGAACTCATTACAGCACTGCCAAGAAGTACTAACATATTGGCTGGGTCCTTATTTAGTTATTTTATAAATCAACAACCAGGATCTAGTGGCCATAAAAACTACTTCATCCATCGCAAGTGTTTTCTTCATGTTTATTCGTGAATTTAGAAAGAGTAGTGACAAAGCTGGCGTGGGGGAGCATGTCTAATAGATTTCAACAATCGTACTGAGCACTCTCTTCAAATCCCTGAATAGCTCCACCCCTGATCAGGGGATCTTATACAGGGGCCACCTGGTTAAGCCGCAGAAAAATTTTGCTCAGTAGAATGAACGAGGCCATAGTAATTCCCGCTCAGTTCCAGAACTTCGGAATCAACATTACAAAACATAATACAAGTTTACTGCTAATTATCAGCATATAGAAATAAATCGAATAATTGGAGCAAACTTTAGATCAACTCAGGTCAGCAGCAGACTTTAGACATAAGAAATTATAGTATACAACATCATTGTATAAATACATAACCCTGGATAGGTTGTGATCACAATGAGAACAACAATACCCTCTTCCCTTCTTGGTTTTCCATCTTCTTCATTCTATCACGATTATCTCATTCAGCCATTTTGTAGAATCAGCAAAACTACCCCAGGAATATGACCACCAACTTACTAGACACTGAAGACCGTAGAATTTTCAAAGCTTTTAGCTTCATAATTTTCTTTTGGTTTTACTGCATTGCTGAATTCCTGATGTACTTCCCAAAAAGACATAAACCACTGCCCCAATTCACCATTCTACAAACGTCTCTGCTCAAAACATAGCGACTTCAATTGATAAGCACATTACACAATAGTTGCTACAAAGAAAAGCGTCAATCAATTTGCGACCTAATAAAAAGCCTAGAGATATAGCAAAAACCTCAGAATTCTTGGGAACTATAGCTTTCACCTACGAAAAGCCTCATCTAGTAAAAATCATGGGTCAAATTTTAACAATTACAAGTCCAAATGACCTAATGCATAATACTTCCACCATACGGTAACCAATCTAATTAAATGAATTAATATATTCCACTTTCTCTCGCTCTCTTCTATTTCAACCAAAATATTACCTGATGAAGAAGATTAGTAATGTCGGAATGAACCAAAAGAAGGCGATCTACTGCGTCTTCATCTACGCGGTCGCCCGCATTGGCTGCTTTCTTCTTCGTTAATTGAGAGGATTTTAAGGTCTGATTGGAAACTTCTCTCAGTGGTTTTCTGCCTGATTTGGCTTTCCCGTCGTTTCTTCTCATTTCTCTACCCGTCTAACCTCGTTCCGGCGTCTGGATTTCCCTGACTGTGTTTCTCTTCTTTTTTTTTTTTAAATTTTACGTGTCTTGCGTCTTGCCTCGTTCCGGAGTCTGAATGATTCCGGATAGCGTCTCTGCATTATTTGAATTTTCCGTCGAGGCCATGGAAAGGCGGGCTTTTACGTTTTATTTATTTATTTATTTCAGTTTTTGCCTTGAAATATTTTTTTTTCAAATATTAAGTTAAGACACTAGAAAATTAGCAAATGCACAATAGCTACTATCTAGAAGACATTCTGAAATAATAATAACAATAATAATTTGAAGGACCTCCATGTTTCATAAAAAAATCAAAATTAAATATTATATATATATATGAACAATTTTGTATTTGTTAAAAAAACTATACATTATATTACAATAAAAGTAAGATAAAATTCAATTTAATAATATGATATTTAGCTTTATTTTCCTTCAAGTCTTGAAAAATTAGGAATTATCTCAATTAAAATCCCCAAAATGTTAGTACTTATTAATGTGGGGGGAAATTTTCTGAAGAGGGAGAAAAGAGGTGTCATATATTTATAATAAAATTAATATTTATATTACACCACTAATTTTATTACTTATAAATTTTATTTCAACAAAAATAATTATACAAATATTAGGTGTTACTGTCATATTTAATATAAAATAAAGTATGACCACTAGCTAACTCAAGACAAATGTAAAGCTTAAATACAATACAAAAAGGTCTACAACATTCGATATTCTAAAAATGGGATAATAAGGACACCAAAACTAATAGTAGAACAACAAACTATGACCCAACCCAAGTCACCACCAAACCCTACAAAATAACCACATGAAAAAGTAGAATTAATGTGAATGCCTCGTATCGAGTAAATCACTATACCTTAAAAAGGGTAACATGTCTGCATTACATATAAATAAACAACAACATAAATCGAACATGAAACATATAATTACATGAGATACCAATAGTTAAGAAAAATCATGAAACTATAAACTCCACATAAGATATTAATCTACCATACCCTAATAAGGGTCCAAAGATCAACATGATCACAACCATATAAGCTTATACAAAATACCAACAACACGATCAACCCGATGTTTATTGCTTATACCTAACAAATCAACATGGTGTTTATTTATTACATCAAATATTTCAATGATTACTAATCCAACCTTGCTCTAATCATTCAAGTGGTACTATGGCGGTTTTCTAGTCTAATTCACAACTAACTTCCAAGATAGTTAATTAAGGAAGTCACACGACATAAAGTCGTGTATACACAAAACCTCACCACTCCAAGTTTTTAAGTACGTGTACCCACTAAAGGGTTTATGAATCCCTAGAGAGAATAAATGGTCCCTTTGACCCAAACGTCCATCTACGCACTCATGGTATATTCTGAGACACAAGATTCCTTTATAAAACCTTAACCAATATTATCATTCCAAGGATGATGAGATTCTTAGTAGAAAAAACCACTCAAATCACAACCAACCATCTCATCAAATCAAAAGGACCCCAAGGGCACTACAACTCAAAGCCATCTGGGCCTATAGTTAGGCATCAAGCCATAAGCCATTTTAATTCAATCATTTTCAACATTTTTATTTCCAATTATTCAAAAGACAAACATATAATTGACCAAAAATTTAATTCAAAGGTTCTTCCTCGTTTCAACAAACCAACTAAATAAAAATATAACATAAATGGTAAAACACACATAATCTAAGGTCAAACTCTGAATCAACCTATAGGGTCAACCCTTAAAAAGTCAACACAAACACTCCCAAGGGACCATTTGACTAGTCCACAAACTAGTAAACTAGTTTGGGAACCAAAATAGGAAGGAAAAAAAAGTTGACAAAGTAACTGGCTTTCCTCTACTATTCAACTAATGGTTCTGATGTATGAGATGCTCACATCCTTGAACAATTTAGTATTATAACCTTTCATGAACTAAATCAATAAAATTCCACGTAAAGTTGTTTTCCCTCTAAAATATAAAATAAAATATTATATTCCTTAAATAAATGAGGCAATTCACCTCAAGTCATTTTTCAAATGAGAAATCTTGAACAAGATGTATTTCAGCTTGACTTAACTTATTTATAATTTGTTATTGAATACAAAAATAAAATGAGTAAAATACTAGTATTATCTAATTCATTGCACATTTATTAGTTATTTTAAGTTGGTTAAGGTACTTCTTCCTCTTAAATTAACTATTATTCTTTAAATTTATCATGTTTTAATGTTTGAGTTTATAATTGAATAACAAGGATTAATTTAAAATTGGCTATCTAAATATGATAAATTAAAAGTATAGTGGTTGTTGTAAGAGCAATAAGATAAGTGACCAATTTAGACAATTAGTTTAGAAAAAAATAATATTTAACTCAGGACTTGCTTAGTACGGGGATAATTGGGATGGAAATAATTCTCTCATATTTTATGTCTTTTATATTAATTATTTAGACATAATAACAACATTTTTAATAAAATACCCATTTTAGAGGAACTTAAAAACTAACATGGATATTTAAAACGTAATGGGTTTTGGGTTTTCAATTTGTCATTCCTTGACTAGTACTATTACTAACAGTCAATAATAAACTCATTGCTTTGTTGCCTAGATACCCCATTCTTATGTTCCACGACGCCTACGAGTCCACATTATCAATCTTACATACTATTTTTTATGCCTCAATGCCAAAAAGTTAGATTCTTTCATCTCATTCACCTAATTTAATTATGGTCCCCTAAGTGTGCTGATATATCATACACATATTTTTAGTAAAGGTGACAACACCATTTAATTCATCCATTAATTGAGACACAAAAATTAAATTGCAATTCAGTTTTGGCACATACAACACATAACCCAAAACGATTCCATTCCCTAATGTGGCATACCTTCTTTTGTGGTTATTATTTCTTTGCCATTAGGTAGACCAATTGGACAAGGTGTGATTGGCCATAAGTTTTCTAGTACACTTATTCTTCTTATCAAATGACTTGACACTCATATATATAAAAACCATTGCAAATATTTAGCCTTCCTATTAAATTTGTACTGAATGCAGGTTTATAACTATTTAATAGTAAGGTAAGAGATTTTAATTGTTCATCTGTGAAATTTGGTAGTTTGGTACGATTGTCATTAGTCAATGTTGATTCTTTTCCTCCTTCTTTAGTCATTTGAGGTGTCTTGGTTATGGCTTCTCTTCCATGCCCACCATTTTCCTCAATTGTGTCACTTATAATGAATAATGATTGTATGTGAAATGCCTCGAAAATTTCTAATTTTATAAATTATATTTAAATGTTATTTTATTAGAAAATTATTTAAATAAATTAATTTTATTAAAATAAAAAGGAATTCATTAGGAAAAATTAAGAAGAATTTTGTAAGTATTTTTATTAGAGAAATTTTGGTATTTTGGATAATTAAATATGTTATTTTGGAAATTAATTAAATAAATTATTTTATTTAAAATAAGAATGATAAAATAGTTTTAAATTAATAATAATTTTATAAATAATTTAATTGGAGAAATTTAGGGTGTTTTGCTAATTAAAATGGAATTTATGGAAACTCTTTTAAAAATCCTAATTTAGCTTAAAAAGGGATTTAGAGATTATTTTATTTAAATATTATTATTTTTAAATATCTTAAATATTTAGATTAATTTATTTGGCCCTAACCTAATCGATGATTTTTCCCTTTTTTCTTTCTTTTTCTTTCTTTTTCTTTCTTCTTCCTTTTCTTTTTCTTTTTCTCTTCTTCCCGGACTGGGCCTGTCTCGGCTGCCCAATTTCCTTTTCCTTTTCCTTTCCTCCGCGGCCCAACGTCGTTGGCGCCTTCCTGCGTGCTTCCAGACGCGGCGTTTTGGAGCGTTTTATGTCGAGACGCCGTGTCTCATTTAATGAAGGAAATAATCGGCGCCAATCGGCCCGGTTCTCCCCTTTTTCTTTTCTTTCCCGGCCGACCGGACCGCCTCCTTTCCTTCTTCCTTCTTCCTCCTTCCTCCTTCGTCGTCGCAGCTGCAACTCTCGACCCCATCAATGGCTTCTCCCGCTACAACAGCTTTGACCGGCTGTTTCTTGCCTCATTGAATTCTCCTTGACCCGAGGAATAAATTGGCATAACTTTCGTCCGTTATCTCTCTCCCGTTTCCTCTCCCTAGCCTCGCGAACCGTCGAATCAACCCAAACATTGGCCGACTGTTTTCCGCCGCCGGCTGCCCAAATTCTCGCACCCCATAACTTCCTGCCGACCCCCAAAACCCTATTATACCATCTACAATCTATAAATAGCCTGATTGTAGGAGTTTTGGAGTTTTTCGTCCCCGAGGCCCTAAGCCCGAGTTGCCGGCCACCGCAACTTCAGACGCGTATTTTGCCGCTGTTAGCCAACTTGAACGCCACCGCCACATCCCAAATTCTTCCCTGCAACGCCATATAGTTAACTAAACCATTTTCAACCTTCGATTATTCTTGCACGGGCCTCCATAACCGTGCAAAGTTGGTTGCTCGTTTCGCCGGAATTTTTACCCCAAAACCTTAAACCACCGTCTGCCGCCTTATACGCCACTTATTCCACCCTATAAACCACCCATTATCTCCTTCTAAGTCTCCTCCACCCAACCATAAGCTTATTTTATTGTTCCCCTTTCTCCTTCTCTCCTTTTCTTCATCTTTTTCTCTCTTAGATTATTTTTCCGGCCACCACCGTGAACCACCGCCTGTGCCGCCTATCCCCACCATCTTAAGGTTGAACCCTAGACCCTCTCAACCATTTTCCATATTATTATAAGCCTTGATTTAATTTATTTCAATTATTTGCATATAAATAACATTATTATTATTCTTAATATTTATATTCTTAAGATGTTTTATTATTATTAGTTGTAGTATTATTGTTTTATTATTATTTATGTTAAGGGCTGGAGCCTTATTGTATTTTAATTCGATTTTATTTTTATTCGCCTTATTATTTCTTTTATTACTATCATTAATATTAATATGTTATAAGTATAATAATAATTATTATTATTTTATATTTCGAATTTCTATTATTCTTATTCTATTATTATTAATACAAATATTTTACCATTAGTGTTGTTAATAATGTTATTATTGTTATTACTATTACTATTATTATTATTGTTAATATTATTTATATTCTCATTGATATTAGTTTTATTATCTTTGATATTATTATATTAGTATCATTATTATTATTAGGGTAAAGTTTTTAACCCTATATTATCAAGGTTTATAATATCTCTATTATTTTTATGTCTTTAGCAAGTTAGAATTTTTTTAAGGTTATTTTATTAGTATGTTATTATTTGGTCAAAGCCCTAAAGAGACATAGGAACGTGCTCCAAGACCGGTGTCGATTCAGGTAAGGGTTTACTAAGGCCTTTTATGGGCTAATGTGCATTATGCGCCTTTTATGTTATGCATCCTATGTTATTATTGTAATTATTGCATATTTGGTATGATATGAAGTTTAATCATGCTTTTGTGTTGTTATATGGCATGTGTACTATGTATGGGATGATATGTGTTGTGACCCTCTAAGACATGCATGTGAGGATATTAATATGCTTTGTGTGGGAGAAAGGATGGAAAAGGAGGATGGAGAAAGAAGTTGATTAAGGGATGTGAGTTGACCTAAGTATTCCATTGATTCATGAGTAGAAGAATAAAATGGAGAATTTTAGGGTTTCGTGTAGGAGAATCTGATTTATATTTTTGAGGTTTTGTATGGAGAATATAATTGATGGTTTTATATGGGGAATTTTAATTTATGGTTTTGTATGATTTTGTGTGAGAGAATATAATTTATGGTTTTATACGGAGAATATAATTTATGGTTTTGCTTGGGAGATTCTAATTTATGATTTTATGTGGGAGAATCTAATCAATTGTAAGGTAAGGATGAATCTTTCGGTTTTATGTGATTTGAATCTAGGGTTTGGTAAGGATGAATATTTGGTTGGTATGGATTGAATTTAGGGTTTGGTATGGACAAATCTTTGGGTTTTATATGGTTTGAATCTAGGGTTTGGTATGAATGATTCTTTGGGTTATGTGTATTAAATTTAGGGTTTTGTATGATGAAATCTTGGGTTTTGCATAATGGTTAATGGTTGTATATATGGTGGTATTAGGGTTTGTATGATGTTACTAAGGTTTGTATGGTGGTACTTATGGTTATATGGTGGTATTAGGGTTTGTATGATATTACTAAGGTTTGTATGGTGGTATTTATGGTTATATGGTGGTATTAGGGTTTGTATGGTGGTATTTATGGTTTGTATGGTGGTATTTATAGTGGTATGGTGGTATTAGGGTTTACATGGTGGCATTGATGGTTGAATGGCGGTAATAGGGTTTGCATAGTTGAGTTAGGGTTTTGCATGGGGAGATTAACGTATGCATGGGTATGAAATTTACGTGTGGAAAGTTAATTTGAGATGTAAGGAAGGTCATGTAAGTGTTGTTTGAGCGTTTGAGCACTTGGGATGAAAAATAGAAAGTGGAGAAAATTAAGGGTACAGAGGAGACTGAATTATAGTTTGTTGAGGTTAATTGTGGTCTGTGGTGGCTGCTTAGGGTTTTTGTCGTATCAAGTATATTTGGTGATTAAAGTGTAATTTTGATTTGTGATGTGTGTTGATTCATGCATGTCCAGAGCAAAAGCTTTGAATAAGATACTTAAGACACTAATCATATGAAGTGGAAGATATTGAGACGGGACCAGCCGATCCACCGGTCAGAAATAGTGGTTAGGGTTTTACCCTATTATGACCGATCCACCAGTAATAATAGTGGTTAGGACATAATGTCCTATTGTGACTGGCCCACTGATTATAATAGTGGGGGATCCCGATCTCAATGAAAATAAACCAGAGTTTTGCTAAGGTAAATATAAGACACTAATTACTTACAGTGGAATACCATGCGAGGAGGAACCAAACCGATCCACCGGTTAGGAATAGTGGTTAGGGTTTCTACCCTATATGTGACCAATCCACCGGTAATAATAGTGGTTAGGGCATGATGCTCTATTGTGACCGATCCACCGGTAATAATAGTGGTTAGGGCGTGATGCTCTATTGTGATCGGGCCACAGGTTATAATAGTGGGGTGTTCCTATGCTTGTATGGATTGATAAAAGGCATGGTGTGAATCGGATTCTGATAAGAAATTAATTAAACGATTAATCTGGATTATATACAGGCCTTTGTACTTTTACCTGCTTTATCATATGCAGTAATGGTTATGCTTTTTTATGTCGTGCATGATTTATGTGTTTTTGTGTCGGCCTTAGTATTCGGTTACCTTACTCAGTACGTAGCGTACTGATCACCCGTTTCACGGGTGCTGCTCATTCCCACAAGTAGTACGCCCTTCTGATTTGTGCAGGTGGGCGAGACATCCGCCATGGGCCGAGTGTTGAGCATGTTTGGCTCGAGGTTCGCGAGAATTGTGGCCGTATTTCAGTCTTTATGCGATTTATTTCCTTCTATTATTTCTTTTGTATTGGAGTTATCCTTTTTGATTTATTACCTTGTATTGAGTATTTATCCTATTAATTTCGCACTCTGATTTCTATTTTATTATGGTTTATAAATGTTTATGCGTACTCTGATTTTAAGGTATGATCTTTCGAGTTCTTTTATGAATTGTTGGTTTGAATTTAATGTAAATCTTTTCTTTAGCCTTAGCACTTGGTACTGGAACGGTTGGAAAGAACCAGCTTGGTACTAAGTGTGGCGGTAACATTCCCAGAATTCACAGGTTTTAAGTATTTCTACTTTAATTGCTTCTGCTTTTAAAAAAAAATTAGTGAATTTTGGGGTGTTACAATATGCACTTCATGCACCCCTATGGGGATCTGATACTATAAAATGTAATGGATTTTGGATTTTAAAGTTGTCATTCCTTGAGAGAAAAATTAAAACTTTTATAATACAAGAAGAGTAAAATTAGATAACTTAGATTAATTAACTTAGCTCTTAGAAGCATGCAATTAGCTTCTAGAATTTTTCACCATTAACTTTCTAATTCCATTTTAATTTTGAATATTATGGTATGCAAGTAATATGGTACATAATTATTTCCATTACTCCAACCCTCAGCTGGCTATAAAAATGATTAAAAAGTTATTGGTTATGTCCATCAAGATATCAACCAATGGATTATATGTTCGAATGTAAATAGTATCAATATTTTTAACTTGTATGTCATCCCATATGAAGAGAAAATTAACTTCGATATGATTTGTTTGTTCATAAAATACTTGATTATGACTATCGAAAAATATCCTCATTGGTTGTGCATGATTTACACCCAGGTCCCATAACAACCCTTGTAGTCATTTCAATTCGTAGGTGGGAGTAGCTAGTGCTTTATATTTAGCTCCAACTGACAATCTTGATATAGAGACCTATTTTTTTTATTTTCCAAGAAATGGGGGAGAGCCCTAACACGTGATAAAATAACCTATTAAATATCATCTAAATAAAAAAATGTCCTATTAAAGATCATCTAAGAAGACAACTTCTCTAATAGGAGTCACTAGACACATACAATCACAAGTCACTATCACCACATAAAAAAACCTTTAACCTAGATTGCCTTTCAAATATCATTCAACATGAAGGGTCTCTTCCCAATGCACTATTTTTGGCGATTGCATGAATTGGGAAAAGGGTATGTACCACATAGCTTAATTCATATCTGGTAATAACCAGATAAGTTAACTATCCAATGCGTTATCAATATTGCTCTAGATTTTCATAATCACCTTCTTTCGCAAGAGACAACCTATGATTAATCTCATTAGGCAAATAAGCATACTTCAATCCTAGTAGTCTAGCTTTACTAACCATATCCAAGGTTTATTTCTTTGACATAAAATAAGCCCTTCCATGGCTCTTGCAAACTCAATCCTATGAAAGTATTTTTACTCACCTAGATCTTTCATATAGAAGCATCAAATCAAATACTTCTTAAAATGTGCCACTTCATATCCGCTACTTCTTATAATTATTAGATCATCGACATACACAAGTACATAAAGATGCAATCCATGTCTTTGATAAGTAAATGATGATTAGTCCCCATAAAATCGTATAAAACCATATGCCTTTAGTATCATGCCTAATTTTATATTCTAATCTCTTGGTGCTTAACTTACAACATAATGAGACTTTTGAAGCCTCCACACTTAGTGTTGTTGAACTCGTGATCCAACTTGTAGAATTAGACAATTCTATCTTAGTCTAACAATTCAGATTGTGTATAAAATTAGAATTGGAACATAAGCATACATAGAATCATTGGAATCACTTGGAATCACATAAAATTGATCAAAATCATGATTGAAGGAATGATTCTATAATTAACATATTTTTGTGCCTATTATAGTGGTCATTCTGTTTGATTTCCTCAAGGAGTCCCTATTTCCATCTCTTTTAGTCTATTTGTTTTTTCATCACTCATCTTCTACCAACTTCTGGCTTATCTTCTTCTACCTTGTTTAGGTCGTTTGTTTATTCTATTGTAGCTCGTCCTTATTCACCTTGCTTTACATATATATATTTTTTCCTTTTCATGTCATAACAAGTCCGACGATGAGTTGTAATCCTCAACCTTAAATAGTAGCAATATCTAACAATGCCATTAATGAATGTTGAAAACTCTAGCAGCAACGTCAACATGCATGTAGTTAGGGTTGTAGTGCTTGATCCTATTCGATGAAGATTCTTAGTAATTTTGTTTAAAGGTTCTCTTTCACTGTAGATATGACTTGATAATTTTCAAGGCATATTTAATTGAGTTGTTAGGTTTGAGTCTATGCTTGTCATGAACATTTTTTTAATCTAGTTTAATTTTCCTTGTTGATGAGCACTTTTTATTCCATGCCTAAGGTAGAATCCTACCTTTTGTTCAAATTAGGTTCCTTTTTCAATTACTTGATTTCTTTCGGCTTTTAGGGACTATTTTTTATTCATCTTGGACTGATGTTGGATTTTACTTGTGAAATTAACGAAACAATAAACTTATGTAGACCTATTCCGATTATGAATCACAATAAATTTGCTCGTTTGCTTATATAGACTTTGAAGGTGGGTAAAAGTGTTATAGGGGTTCATGTTGCTGAAGTTTTCAAAATTGTATATGTAGATTAATGTTCCCTTTTTTTTTAATTGTTAATATTCAGGTGTGCTTATTTGCTTTACTTTGTCAATGTTCTAGTTGAATCCCTGTATGATTACTATTTTATTGAGGTATTGATTTGATGATGCTATTAGCTTGATTAACCTATTATGAGTATACTGATTTAGTATTGCTGATAATTGTGATGATTTTATAGGTCTAGGTTACTAGGGCTTATGCATAGTGTTGGTTTATAGTGAAATAGTTTAACTACGTAGTTTGTTACAACTTAATTTGGATTTTTTTTTGGTAATTAAAATATTTTATTACCAAATAGAGAAATGAAATACAGATTGTCAAAAAATATACAACCTCACAGGGGCATTCCCCTTATCAAACTATACTATCCATCTATCAAGCCTCTCTAGATAATTTTTTATATGCACATTCGGAGTGTCATCAAAGCAAACAAAAATCTCAGTAATAAGTTGTCTAATAATGGTCCTCGGATTCCTTTGTAGCATCTGGAAAACAACCAAATTCCTATTAATCCAGATATGATAGAGCAGTGCATTGAAGGTAGCTCTCCACACCACTTTCTTGCCTTTTCCCTTAGTCTTCTTCATCAACCATTGAAAACAACTCTGCCAGTTGTTGAAATCCCCCTGTATTTTCAGCCACTTCAGTATAGAAATCCAAAGGACTCGAGCACCTGGACATTTAGTAAATAGGTTATCCAGATCCTCTTCTTCATCTCTGCAAACTTCACACAATTTATCAATGGTTATCCCCCATTGATACAATTTGGATTTAATAGGCAAAGCAGAATGACAAATAAGCCAGGCAATGAATTTATGTTTCTCCAACCCTCTATGCTTCCAAACAAACGCACTCGATTCAACTGGTAGGCCTGAGGTTCTGATATGCTGATACACTAGTTTAGAACTTAGTTTTCTAGAACGACAGCAATTGGCATAGCAAGTTCTTATCTGATTTCTTACCCTGAGCAGTTGTTTTATATTCCACGAAAACTTTAGTTTCTCTTCCAGCTGCCAAACATCCCTCCCTTTGAGGTACCTCTCATGAATCCATTTAACCCATAGACTTTCTTTAACTTCAATAATCTTCCACAAGAATTTTGCAAGACAAGCTAAGTTCTAGTGAACCAATTGTCTCAAGCCCAGCCCTCCTTCTTGTTTAGGCATGCAAACTTTCGACCAAGCAACATGTGCTCTTCTTTTTTGTGGATCCATATTGTTCTACAAAAAATATCTACACAGACTGTCTAGTTGATGAATGACAGCCTTTGGCAGAACAAACATTTGCATCCAAAAGTTTTCAATACCAAAAATAACAGACTGAAGTAACTACAACTTCCCAACAAAGCTGAGATATTTCACAGTCCATGATTTCAGCTTATGCACAATTTTATCAATGAGAGGTTGATATTGGTTGACAGAGAGGGAAACAGGATTTAGAGGAACACCAAGATATCTGCATGGAAAAGTGCCCTCTTTAAAATTTAACTTCTGTAAAATCAGTCTTTTATCACCTTCATTAACCCCTCCAAAAAATGCACTGCTCTTTTCAGGGTTTTCTTGGAGACCAGAGGTGAGGTGAAAGATCTTCAGCTTTTCCTGAATCAACTTAGCTGATATAACATGCCCTTTACAAAAGATGAGTAAATCATTTGCAAAACTGATATTAATGATCTTTATGGTCTTGCATTCTAGATGTCCTCTGAACTTGTTTTCATCCCACAAAGTTTTCAATAACCGATGGAGATATTCCATGGTTAAAACAAACAGATATGGTGACAAGGGATCACCTTGTCTTAATCCCCTACCACCCTTAAATGGTTTGCATAAGGTACCATTCAAACAAATGGAGAATTGTGTTGTTGAAATACATTGCATGATCAAGTGTATAAAGTGACTAGGAAAACCCATACCTTCCATAAGATGTTTAATGAAACTCCATTCCACAGTATCATAAGCCTTCCTTAGATCAACCTTGAGCATCATACGGGGGCTAATATCCTTCCTTCCATACTTTCTCAGCAACTCTTGAGCCAGTAGAACACTTTCACCTAACCATCTCCCTTCCACAAAAGCATTCTGTGAGCTGTGTACTATGTCTGGCAAGATTTTCTGCATTCTGGTAGTGAGTATCTTGGAGATAATTTTATAAGCAACATTACAACATGAGATGGGTTTATAATCTGCCACAGTTCGAGCATCGAAATTTTTTGGAATTAAATGCAAGGAAGTGATGTTCAAAGTTTTTAAAAGAAAACCCGTCTCCCAAAATTGTCTAACAGCATCCATAACATCTTTCCCCACAATAAGCCAACCTGACTTATAGAAATGGGCATTAAAGCCATCAGGTCCAGGAGCCTTTGTGTTTTCCATACTAAAAACAACCTCCTTTATCTCACCTTCATAAACTGGTCTACTCAGATGTGCTCGGTGAGCACTGTGAAGTGTAGGGCATTTATTCACAATTTCAGGATGAACCACCTCTAGCATGTGTGAAGAAGAACCAAGCAGCTGAGCATAAAAGTTTTGGATTTCTGTGCTGATATCCATCTGGGAAGTGAGCTTTCTTCCATTTGCATCATACATAGCATATATAGCATTGTATCTTCTCCTCTCATTAATTTTTGCATGGAAAAATCCATTGTTACCATCCCCCAATTTTATGTACTGGATTCTGGCTTTTTGTTGAAGAAAATGTTCTTCCATTTTAGCTTGCTGCCACCATCTCTTCCTTAGAATTCCCTCTTGTATCTCCAATTCAATATCTCCAGGATTGGCCTGAAGATTGTGCTTACACTTCAACCAATCAGATTTAGCTTGATCCATTTTTCTGCTCAAATTACCAAAGTGATCTAAATTAAATTGTTTTAGAGCCTGTTTTAACCGTTTGAGCTTGATAACCAAACAAAACTGTTTGGATCCCTGAACAGGTTGTTGCCAAATATTAGCAACAAATTGTAAGAAGTCAGGAGAAGTGGTCCAAAAGTTAAAAAAACTTAAAAGGTTTCACCTCACTTCTATCATTATTCTGCCACACAAGCTATAGCCTACAATGATCAGAGAGAGAGTCTTCAACCACTTCAACCCAAACATGATTAAATCTGGCAAACCACTCCTGATCACCAAGAGCCCTATCCAGTCTATAGCTGACTCTAGCCGACCCTGATAGCTGATTTGACCATGTAAAAAGAGGGCCAGTGGATCGTAGCTCCCCCAATCCACAAGTACATAGGCAGTCTGCAAAATCTTCCATATCAGCTAAGTGTAAATTACCACCTTTCTTCTCCCTAGCTGAGAGAACAACATTGAAATCACCAATTACTAAGCTACCCTTATGTGAGGAATGAAAATCCACAAGCTGTAACCATAGTGCTCTCCTAGCAACATTATCATTCTGAGCATACACAATAGAAGCATAAAACTGTTTGCCATCAGCTAAAGCAACAGAAACATGAATAACTTGTTCAAAAATACCCAGAACTTGGAGTTTCAGCATAGAGTCTCTCCAAAGAATCCATATTTTACCATTATGATGTGCAGAATAGTTATGGACTAAGTAATACTGGTTCCCAATTCTCTGCAAAACACCTTGCATTTTTTCTTTTTTCACACGAGTCTCTAAAAGGCAAATAATATCAAGGTTATTATACTGTATATATCTACTAACTAATTTTTGCTTCAGGAGTTTATTAATACCCCTGAAATTCCACATAGCAAGATTCATTTGAGTTCAAAGGGTGGTACACTACCACTTTGTGCAATAACCCCTCCAGGATCAATATACACCCCTTTGCCTTTCCCCTTTGTAGTAACTTCTAATAGTTCATTTGTATTCACAGGATCAATATACACTTAATTTGGATTATTTATGAGCTTAAATTTGAGTTTTTAGTGTTACTTGACCTTACATATGAATAATTTATCACATACAGATTATATAAGATTATATTTTTTTGGTTTTGATAGAATATTACAATTCTGGTATTCGATTCTATGGACCTTTGATCGATTTTACTTAGAATTTTGATTTTAACAACCTTGGTCATTCTCAATGGTAATTGATGATTCCTCAAAATATTGGGTTTATGTATGCCGTCTGCGTTTTCATTTCACTTCTCCAACTTTCTCCCTTACGTATAGTGTGGGGATAGTTACTTCATTCCCTTGTTCTCCACTACATAATACATGCTTCTCTCCACTCTCCTGTCGATCAAATTTATCTACATCATTATAATCATTTATATTCAAAAACACATGGGGTTCTGCCTTCTTCATTTGTCTTCTTTTCTACACATGAATAATTATAGGGAAATTCTAATTCAAGAAAGGTAACATCTCTAGACACAAAGAGCTCATCTTTATCTAGATCATACAATCTCCAGCCTTTCTTTCCAAATGGATGTCCAACAAATACACACCATCTACTATGCTCTCAAAACTTATCTATATCACGATTTTAACTATGCGTGTAACAAAAGCACCCAAAAATATTAATGTGCCTATAATTTGATTGGTTTCCAAAAAATATTTCATAAGGGCTCTTTACTCCATTGAGAGTGTTTGCTATTTAATTGATCAATTATCCAGCAATGAGTATGCATTCTCCCTAAAACTTAATGGGAAAATTGCCTTCAAAATTTAAAGCATGACCCACGTTGAGAGTGTGTTGATGCTTACATTCTACACACCCATTTTGTTGAGGCACTCCAACACAAGAGGTCTGATGTATTATGCCATTTTCAGCAAAATACTTGCTTAACCCATTGAATTCAATTCCATTATCACAACGAAAGAGTTTTACTTTTCCATTGAATTGAGTGCTTGCTATAACACAAATATTATGTGCACAATTCACAACTTTTATCTTTTCGGCTATCAAATATATATATATATATACCACCCTAGAATAATCATCGATAATGGTTAAAAAATATATAGCACCGCAAGAAGTGGGTATACGACAAGTTCCCTATATATCACGGTGAATCAAAGGAAGAAGTTGATAAGCTTTATTCATACTAAGAAGAAAGAAACTTCTAGTTTCTTTTGCTTGAAAACACACATCACACTCCCTATGCTCACTAGTGCTACTAGTAACATGCGGTAACACACTTATTACTTTGTTGTTTGGATGCCCCATTCTTCTGTGCCACAACATGTATGAATCCACACTATCTTTTCTATGCCATAGAGTGAAAAAGGTAAACTTTGTCATCTTATTCACATACTCCAATCAGGGTCGTCTAAAGCTTATTAGTAAAAGTGACACCGTACTTTAATTCATCAATTAGTTGAGACATAAAAATGAAATTGTAATTCAATTTTGGCACATATAACACATGATGCAGAAGCATTCCATTCCTTAGTGTAGCATTACCTTCTTCAGTGGCAATTGTTTCTTTGCCATTAGGTAAACTAATTGGACAAGGTGTTATTGGATAAGGTGTCATATGGCTTGACACTCATATATCTAAAAGTCACCGTTAATATTTAACTTTTTCCATTAAATTTTTGGTAGATGTAGGTTCATAATTGTTCAACGGTAAGGTAAGAGTAGGGCTGTAAATGAGTTGAGCCAGTTCGATATTCAACTCGGCTCGGCTGGTTAAAAGCTCGATTCGGCTCATTTGTTTAGTTAAACGAGCCTAAAAGTGAGGCTCGGGCTCGACTCTTTTAATAAACGAGCTGAATCCGAACTCAAAAAAGCTCGGATCAGTTCATTTTTTGGCTGTGGCTCGTGATCTCGGCTCAACTCGGCTCATTAAAAGCTCAGTTTGGCTCATTCATTTAGTTAAACGAGCCAAACCCAAACATCATTTTAGGCTCATTTAGCTAAACAGGCAGAACCCAAGCCTAGAGGTATTCGGATCGGCTCGACTCGTTTACAACCCTAGGTAAGAGATTGCCATTATTCATTTGTAAAATTTGGTAGTCTAATACGATAACCATCAATCAATGTTGATTGTAGTCCTCCTCCTGTAATCATCTAAGGTATATTGGTTGTGGTAGGTTACTATTCCACGCTTACCATTTTTCTTAGTTCTGTCACTCATGATGAATAACGACTATGTGTACTTTGTGCACCCCTATGGTTATGAGGTTCATAATGGATTTTGAATTTTTAAGTTGTTATGTCTTAAGATAATATTGCAACTTTTATAGTACAATGAGAATAAACTTAGATAACTTAGATTAATTAAATTAGTTCCTACAATCATGCAATTAGCTTCTAGAAGTTTGTTCACCATTAAATTTTTAATTTCACTCTAATTTTGAATATTATGGCAGACACAATCTTACTATATATAAAAGCAGAATACATGCAGCATATTTTTTCCGCTCATTTCTATACACTGTACTTGCCAGGTGTCAATTTAACATTCAATCTGACTTTAGAAGGTCAGATGTCAACGTAAAATTACATCATTTAAAAAAAATTAAACACTTTCATTACAACTTTGTTTCCCAGCCAATGCAGCAATACATTTTCCCACTCATTTCTATACACTGTACTTGCCAGGTGTCAATTTAACATTCAATCTGACTTTAGAAGTTCAGATGTCAACGTAAAATTACATCATTTAAAAAAAATTATACACTTTCATTAAAACTTTGTTTCCCAGCCAATGCAGCAGTACATTTTGCTATGTGTCCAAATTTGATTTGTTTTGCAACTCTTCCCTGGATAACTTAATAATAGACGGTCAGATCTATTTGTTTGACTTCAAACACTGCTCTCCCTGCCTATATATACATCACAAAAACAAACTGTGCTGGTATAGTCGTGAGAATTGTAAGGTCATTTGGCAGAATCATCAGCATCCCCAGGTACGCCAACTATTTTGACCAGATTTTAATTAGTTGTGTTTGAAAATTTTCTCATCACTATTTTATCACCACTTAAATAAAATTTTAAAACTTTTATAGATTACTTTTTTTCTAAACACTTTCGCATTTACAGATACATACCTTTTTAGGATATTCAGAAATATCAGTTTTACCTGATATATTTACAGATAACGATGTCAATGTACACAAATCTTAGAGAAATAAACCCTGCCAAGAGCAACTGGTGCGTTAAACTTCGATTGATTAGGCTTTACTATAAGCCTTCTTATGGGAACAAAAAGGAAGCATACAGTTTAGAATGTGTATTTCATGACAATGAGGTAAGTTGGCAGGCAAATTTTATGTTATTTATTTCATTAGTATTTTGAAATATATAAATAAATCTGCTAATTTATGTTGCTTGAATAAAACAGGAAAACAGAATTCATGCTTCAATTAGGAAATCTCAGATTCCACAATATAAAGCAAAACTCATTGAAGGAGAGCTCTACCATGTCAAGAATTTCATAGTGGTAGATAATCAAATGAAAATAAAAACTACTGAATTCAAATATGTGATCTACTTCAACAATTTTACATAGTGTAATTTGTCAAAAAATATAGAAGTATTTCCAACTGTACTATTCAATTTTGCAGCATTTGAAGAATTATCTACATGGTCACCAACATGTCTTACAGGTACCATATTCATTTTTATAATTTATATACTACTAACTGAATTGCTTTAACTATCATACCAACAACTACTATGATGACAGACATTATTGGAAGAGTTTGCACAGTACACACATTAAGAGAGAAGGAAGTTTATGGCCAAGTCACAAAATACATGGATTTTGTGCTGGAGGATGAAAAGTAAGACAAGTGTATATGAATGCTTGGACATTGTTATGCTTTTTCCACAATCGTTAATATCAAGTATTTACTTACACAATTTTCAGAGAAAATAGAGTACATTGCACACTTTGGGGAGATTATACTACAGAACTAAGTGAATATGTTTCACAGTCAAATCCAAACCAGCTTATTATTATTCTCCAATTTTGTCGAATCAGCAAGTTTAATGGTAAAATAGATATTTATTTTGTTAGCAATTTTACATTATTAAATTAATTAAATTAACATTAACTACACTTAATACTTGCAGATGAAGTAAGGATATCAAACACTTGGAATGTCACAAAACTAATTCTTGATACTATAATGGATGAGATTAGAGACTTCGAAAAGAGGAAAATATCTTTCAACACTTCTACACATTAATTACTTTCACAACAATGAAATATGAAAACTAAACATAATTACCTTTGTATAGATTACCTGAATGTGAATCTTCACAGATCACAGTTTGTGAAGAGAGGCAATCATTATCTTCACAAACAATAACAGAGGAGCTAGAAAGCGAGAGATCTATTTTCAAAACAGTTGAACAACTTCAAGAGAATGAGGTAATATTAATTTTCTTTAATACATATAATAGATAATAGATGTTTCATTACTAACAAAAATATTGAATTTTGGTTTAGGTGGGAAAGTTTTGGATCAATGTCAGGGTTGCAGGAATTGAAACAGTAAGAGAGTGGTTTTATGTAGCATGTAAGAAAGGCCTAAAGAAACTCAAGCCTATTGGAGACTCTTTTTATTGTGAAAAGTGTATGAAAAATGATAAAGGAAGTCTCAGATACATGCTACAAATTAGAGTTGTTGACGGAACAGGAAATATTTCACTACTTCTATGGGATAGGGAATGTACACAAAGTATTGGTAAATCAGCTCAACAACTTAGGGAAAGCAATGTAGAGGTAAGTCCTAATTTGATATGATATAAATTTTATGGTTTCAGTTTATGCACACTATTTTATTCACATTTTAAAGTTTACACAGGAAGATGTTGAATATACAAAGCTTCCCACAGATTTGGAAAAACTCATAGATGTGAAGGCTCTTTTCTTAGTCCAAGCGAGGGAGAAACAATTGGGAGCATATTCAGTTATAAAGCTAACTGTGGACAAAGCTTTGGTTTCCAAATATTATGGACCTACTTCCTTAGACAGTCAGGTTAGTGTAAAATATTTTTATAATTTCTAAACCTTAGTTCAAGGGAAATATTATGTAAGGAACCAATTTTATAAATAACATTTGTGCATTATTTTAGGACTCTGATATGCTTTCCAAATTAGAAACTGTAGCTGATGAACAAGTAATATGCATAACAAAAACATAATTATTGTAGTGAATTAATGGTTTATTTAATAATTATTTTATAACCTGATAATGTATTCTTTGTACAGGTGGAATCTCAAACAGATGAAGTTCACACACCAAAGTAAGGCACAAAATGCAATTCTGAGAGTACAAATGAAGAATTTGGAAAGAGTTGTTAAAATAGAGAAAGTTTAGGCTCATAGAGCAGAGGAGTGAAGTGATGTGCTCTGAAGTTGATTAACTTTGAAATTTCTATTTTATGTTGATGTTACTTAATTGTGATTTGGTTGAGAAACCAAACATAATCTAGATTATTAGTGACTTCAGTATGTAGCAGAAGAAAACAGTTTGACATTACTTTTGTTTCAATTATGTACGCTTTATTATTAAGATTTCCTCTTCTCATGTAATAGCTATTTTCCTATCTGTGCATACTCTTTAATCTGACCTATTATATTTGAATAACTTATCATGATGAATGCGCTATTATTATTTATTTTCTTTTGCTAGGTCATTACTATGAATATTATCCTAAATTAGATGACACTAGCCACTTAGACAATAAAAATCCGTAGCAAATTATAAACAGAATCATAATTGGGTAGGAACAATTTTGGTATTACTATATCACAGTTTAATAATAAAATCATACATATTATTGTTATTTCAGGAGGTTTATCGAGTATTTGTTATGAATATTATCCTAAATTTTATGAAATTCAACATAATTGAGCTGAATGATTCTTTTATATTTTTTGGAGGCTCAGGATTCAAAATATTTACCATCCAATGATCATAGGCTCATGCCTAACATTCAATTAATTTATAAATGGTGATTTTTAACTGATTATTCCCTTCAAAAAATCTGCCTAAACTCTTACCTACTGTGGGAAGGGATGAAAAATGATTATTTTGAAATTTTCTGTTAATAATCAATTAAAAATCATCCAATATAAATTAAAACACAACCATCATCATTATTTCTAAGTCTTAATAAATAGATCCCCTACATCACAAACAAACAGACCATAAGAAAATTTACTATGAATCACCACTATTTTGTTGTTCATAAATCTTAGTGAGATTGTATATAGAGCTCAATACATGTCAAAACAACAATCAGAAATTTACACTTGGCTTTTTGGGAACATTAAAATCATTGAGAATTATAATATTACAAAAAAAGTACAAGTCTATAATTGCTGACTGTTGTTACATTAGATACCACAAATTTTTATCATTGCCCATTTCTTATAGTCAAGTTTGATGGAAGATGGGGATCCTTGTAATTATGAACTTAGAATAATATTTTTATAACCTGAAATATTTTATTTAAAAAAAAGTAAAGAATTAGTATATTCAATGGCAAATTTTGTATCTACAATATACCAATTTTACTTTCTGAAGCTCAGCATGAAAAGTTTTCCCTCTTAAATTTAAGTTCAAAAATTTTATACTTCTTATAAAAAGACATACAGCCTACACATGACAATAGACACATACACAACAAAAATCTGCAGCACAATATAAATAGGAACACATTCACCTGACATTCATTCTTCTGAAGTAAGTCATTGCTCAATCTATATTGTGAATTATATTACAGTTATTAAATATGATTATACTAATTATTCAATTTACTGTTTATGTAACATACTTTCAGATTGGGTAGAAGAGATAAGTTCCCGAGGGCATACTCTCCCGAGGGGTGAGGACATGCGGGACCGATATCGTTGTGTTAGGGTTAGCCCACATTCTCGGGAGAGTGTGCCCTTACTACGTTTCCTTATGTATAAGAGTAAGAGGGGATGGACATCGGGGTGTGATAAGGGGCGCAGGAGTCTCAAGATATGGGACGGGCCCCCTGGGGAGGAAAGAAGTAGAGGGTAGTTGATATGCATGTCAATGGTGGAAAGCTTTTTGATAAGACACGAATAAAATACTAATTACTTAAAGAGTAAGATTATTGAGCCGGGCCCAGACCGATCCACCGGCATAATAGTGGCTAGGTGCCGGGGTGCCCTGGAGACCGATCCACCAGCGTATAATAGTGGTTAGGTGCGTTCTACCCTATACGTGACCGATCCACCGGCTATAATAGTGGGGGATCCCGAGCTCAACAAAACAAACAGTGTGTTGTAAATGAATTATGGGGAAGCTACTATATACTTACAGTGAAACACCATGAGAGTCGGGGCCATACCGATCCACCTGCATAATAGTGACCAGGAGCGTTGTGCCCTGAAGACCGATCCACCGACATATAATAGTGGTTAGGTGCGTTCTGCCCTATAAGTGACCAATCCACCGGCTATAATAGTGGGGTTTCCGCACTCTCATGGGTTAATAAAGTTTATAATGTGAAATGACTAATTACAAGGGTTATGAAAGAAGAGGTTTGAGTAGGCCATTGCTGACTTGCACCATCTGTGTTATTCCATGTCTCCTGTGTGTTGTACCTTGTATATTATGTTGCACGTTGTGTTGGCCTTAGCTCGTCTGTTACCTTACTTAGTACGTAGCGTACTGATCACCCGTTTCATGGGTGCTTCTCATTCCCACGAGCAGAGGACCCTTCTGACCTTGTGCAGGTAGGAGATCATGTTTTCAATGCCTACGATACCTACGAGGCATCGGGTGAGGCCGAGTGTTGAGCCTACCTTGGTTGGGGCTGAGAGCGAGCCGACCGGACTCTTTTACTATCCTCGTTTCCGTTTATCTTGAGTTAGCTGTATTTGTATTATGTTCGTATTTTGGAGAGGAACTCTTAAGTTGTAATCTTAAACAATATTCTGTCTGTGGTCAACTCTTTTTTCTTGAATGATTTTATGATGGCTATGAACTTATGTTTTTTGATGGTTCTTACTAACGATGGTTTGATTTAGCCTTAGCACTTAGTATCGGGACGGTAGGAGTGAACCGGTCTAGTACTAAGTGTGGCGGTAATACCCCCAAGTTTACGGTTTTAAATCTTTCGCTTCTGCTAAACCTTTCGATTTAAACGAAATTTTTCAGTAGTAAATTTGGGGGTGTTACACGAACACCCAATGATCTCTGAAATCTGTTTGAAACATAAAAACTCAATATTTGATTATTATTGAACTTATTACAGAACTGAAAATATGTCAGTCATAAGTGACAAAACTAAACCATAAAAAATATTCACCTAATATCGAATGGGACAGACAAAATGATCATAACAAATACTAAAAACAAAACCTGATGGGATTGAACATACGAAAAAAAAGACTGAAAAGTGAGTTCAAAAACCCATATTTTTGTAATTCGTCTCGGTTGACTTTCACTAATTTTTGAAAGCAACATATCATATGTAAAGAGAGCAGCACATGATAAGTTTGAATACCAAAAATTTTGGGCTTCGTGTGTGTCCACTTTCAATGTCTTTTGAAAGGAATAGAAAAACTTGCAGAGAATATCAGAAGGTTTTTTACTTAAAAATTAAGAAAAAATATTGCTCGACCAAAAAAAAAACTTCAGATCCGTGTTAATCATAGAAATGATATCAAGTTTAGCCTATTTTATGTTAGATCTGTGTGTTCGCTTATGAAAATAACAGATCTGAAATACAAAACATATGGGACTCAACGTAAAACGATGGATCTTTGTTTCCTTACTCTGAAAAATACAGATATGAGTTCGAATACCCAGATTTGTTGGCTTTATTTGTGTCGACTTTCGAAACTTACGAAAGGGACAAATAAAAATGCACAGAGAATAAATATTTTTATTCATAATATCATTAGTTGCTTGGTGGCGAGAGTGGGAAGTTTTGGTGGCGAATGTGTTCTTCAACCTAACGTTTGCCATTGCCACCACCTACCTCCATGGCTAGGCCTCGAGGTCGTCCGCCGAAACAACCGCGTCACTCACCTAGTTCGCCAATGAATTCTGCCCATACCAATCCCAATTTCGTGAGGAGTCGACCCTCTGAAGCAACTCAATTTCAAACCCGGCCGCAATCGAATCAACCCAGCCAGTCGACATTGGGGGATTTTCTGCCAGCTGAATTTGCAGCTCATAACCAGGTATCGCCTCGAGCAATCTTTAAGCACTCCATATCAGATGGTTTGCAGGCATTAGGATTCGATCAGTCTGATGCCCCTCTACCTGGTAACCTTCCGCGATATATTGCCCAACCCCCTCCATTCCATTCTGCAATACAAGGTAATTCCTGGGCTGTTGTGGTTAATGGCCCGTCCCCTGAAAAATTGGGATTTCCATTAAACTTTGTTGATAATGCTGCTCCTAATGGCTTTGTGTGCATTGAATTAGATGACATTATTGATGAGGTTAAATACTGGAATAATACCCTGGTAGGAAGAATTATTGGAAGTTCACTGACTCTGAACCAAATCCTCCTCTATGTGGATGCTAAATGGAAAATGATAGCTAGGACCCAAGTGTTATACCATAGAAAAGGGTGGTTCTATTTCAGATTCAACTCTGAGGCAGATAGGGACACCATTCTCAGAGAGGGGCCTTGGGCATTCGAGAACAAAGCTCTCATCCTGAAGAAATGGTACCTGAATATAGATGCTGATCTGGATGCAAACCATGTTGTTCCTGTTTGGGTCCTCCTCCCTGGCCTTGATCCCTATTTCTGGTCCTCTAAAGCATTAAGCAAAATTGCAAGTGCCATAGGAAAACCTCTCTTTGCTGATAAAATAACTTCATCCAAATCCAGAATAGGATTTGCCAGAATTCTCATTGAAGTGGATGTTTCCTAGAATTTAGTTGGGGAACTTGCCCTCCATTCCCCCTTTGGGGATGTGGTACAGAAGGTTCAATATGAATGGGTTCCTTTCTTCTGTTCTAACTGCAAAAAATTGGGCCACCATGAATCAAAGTGCAAGATGAACAAGCAGTGGGTTCCCAAGCAGCCTGCCAAGAATCATGTGCCTTCCCTTGCTGCCCAGGCCCCTCCACCATTGCCTGAGCAGAATAAACCCAATCCCTCTGAACCCCCCACCGTCCCTTCCCAATGTGATCCCATCTTCCACACACCTCTGGTCCATAAGTCCCTCCCCTTTGATCTGATGGAAGCTGACTCTTTTAACAAGTTTGGTATCCTGGAAGGCATACCTGATGATTGGGAATCAGAGATTGATATGGCTGGACATCCTAGCAATTGTGTGGACTGTGTCGAGGGTAAGGTTTCTCCCTCCCTCATCCCCTCATGATCATCATGTCCTGGAATATCAGAGGGTGTAACTGCCCTCTGAAACAGCAAGAACTTAAGAAGGTCTTGCAGAATAATAATGTAGATATTGTGGTTGTTTTGGAAACCCGAGTCAAAAGCCATAAAATGGGAAAAATCATCAAAAAGCTGGGCGATTATGGATACTCAGAGAATTACAACTGCCACCATAATGGCAGAATGTGGGTTCTATGGAAGAAGAATAAAATAGATGTTTCAATTATTTACAAATCAAGCCAGCTTATTCACTGTGAGATCACCACTGACTCCCACAGATTTTTGGTGTCTTTTATTTATGCTGCTAATGATGCTAATGTCAGGAATGATCTTTGGAAGCTTTGATTGACATTGGACAAAATGTACAATCTCCCTGGGTTTGTATGGGAGATTTTAATGTGGTTAGGGCTGCGGATGAAAGGATCAGCTATGCCTATCCTGACTTGAATGCTATTGCAGCATTTAATGACTGTCTCTCTCACATAAATATGTCTGATCTTGCTTATACAAGCCAATTCTATACATGGTCTAATAAACAGGATGCAGACAACAGAATTTAGGCAAAATTGGACAGGATCATGGTTAATACCCTCTGGATGCAGAGCTCAATCTCTACCACTGCTCATTTCTCTGAACCAGGCATCTCAGACCATGCCCCTGCTTGCCTGAAGATTCAACAACTTGCTCTTCCAGGGAGTAAACCTTTTAAATTTCTGAATTGCTGGGTTGAAGACCCTAATTTCCTCTCCATTGTCCAGGATGTTTGGAACATCCCCCTGCAGGGCTGCCATATGTTTAAACTGGTACAGAAGCTCAAGATGCTGAAAAAGAAACTAAAACAGATGCACTTCTCCAAATACAACAAGATTGCAGACATGATCTCAGAGTGCTACCAAAGGCTGAAGGGAGTTCAAGATTCACTGATGAACCAGCCCATGAACACAGTTTTGCAGAATGAGGAGAAACAACTTATTAAGGATTATCAGAAGCTGAGAAACATTGAACTTCACTCTGCTTACCAGAGGGAAAAAATCACTTATATTCAAAAATGGATGAAAATGTCCATTATTTTCACTCAAGAATCAAAAACATACAAGCTAGAGGCAGAATTGGCACCTTACATGATATTGATGGAGTTTTACAACACTCGTAAGAGGATATTATTGCAGCCTTCCTCAACTACTACAAAAACCTCCTTGGCACATCCAGAGATACCTTAAATGACATTGATCCTGATATTATGAAGTATGGCCCTTCCATCTCCACCTCTCAACAAAAACTTTTGATACAGAATGTGACTGAACATGAGATCAAGCAGGCCTTATTTTCTATTGGAGATGACAAATCCCCATGCCTAGATGGCTACACTTCTCTTTTCTTCAAGAGCTCTTGGCCCATTGTGGGTCCTTCCATCTATGCTGCTATTCAATAGTTTTTTATTTCTGGGCATTTACTGAAACAGGTAAACTCTATCTTTCTGGTTCTCCTTCCTAAGGGGCAACATCAATCAAATGTCACAGACTTTCGGCCTATCTCTTGCTGCTCTGTTATTTACAAGATTATCGCTAAGATTCTTGCTGGCCGATTGGCAGGGGTTCTCCCTTCTCTGATTGGTAGGGAGCAAACTGGTTTTATACCTGGAAGACATATCGAAGATAATATTGCACTCACTCATGATCTCTTGAAGCACTACAACAGAGCTCATATCTCTCCCATATCCACCATTATGGTTGATATTAGGAAAGCTTATGACTCCCTTGAGTGGTCCTTCCTTGAGTCGGTGCTGATTGCTATGGGTATGCCTCTGCAATTTGTTAAATGGATTATGACCTGTGTTTCCACGGCTAGATATTCTATCTGCTTTAATGGGATTCCTCACGGGTATTTTAATGGTGCTAAGGGGGTGAGGCAAGGTGATCCAATGTCCCCCTTTTATTTACCATTGCCATGGAGTACTTCTCAAGGATGATGAAGAAAAATTTTGCAGAGAAGAAAGCCAGATATCATCCCAAATGTTCGAGGATCAATCTCACTCATATTCTCTTTGCTGATGATCTTCTTATTCTAACCAAAGGCGACTCTCAGTCTATCTCCTCAGTGGTTCAATGCTTGAAAGATTTTGCCCTAATTTCAGGCTTGGAAGTTAGCCCTCAAAAATCTCATCTGTTTTTTGGTGGTGTGACAGAATCTGAAAGAGAGAACATCTTGCAACAGACTCTTTTCCTAGAAGGCCATATCCCTTTCAAATACCTGGGCATCCCTCTCTCCAGCACAAAACTATTTGCTCACATGTGTTAGCTCCTTTTGGACCAACTGGATAATAAACTGAGATCCTGGACCGTGCAATTCCTATCCTATGCTGGTAAGGTCCAGCTCATCAACTCTACTCTCTTTGGCATGTATTCCTATTGGTCTTCCATGTTCCTCCTACCGCAAGCTGTGATCCACAAGCTCAACAAGATAATCAGAAATTTCTTCTGGGGGGACACCGATACTACCAAAAGATTACACATGATTGCTTGGGGAAAGATATGTAGGGAACACAACTATGAGGGTTTAGGGATCAAGGAAGTCCTAGGCTGGAATAGGGCTATGATCTGCAAATGGATATGGAAACTAACCCAAACATCTGACTCCCTTTGGGTGGCTTGGGTTAAAGAGTACTACCTGAGACATTCTAATTTTTGGCATGTATCTGCAAAACGCAATGACTCTTGGGCCTAGAGGAGTTTGATCCATTTGAGAGATGTCCTTATCAGGAAAGCTGGGTCGATTAACCAAGCAAGTGCTCAATTAGAGGCATGTGCCCGCCATGGTAAACTCTATGTTAAAAATATTTATTTATGACTGACTGACCAACAGAGAACATGGAGATTCTCTCAAGTTATCTGGGAGAAGGTATGTATGCCTAGGCATACTATCATAACATGGTTGGCTAGCCAAAAATCTCTTGCCACACATGATAATTTGCAGAAAAGAGGGATCAGCTTAGCAAGTGTTTGTTACTTATGTGACCACTCTCAAGAGACTGTCTCCCATATATTCTTTGCTTGCCCCTTCTCTACTCAGCTGTGGTAAACAGTGCTCCTATGGATTGGTATTCACAGACCAATTTGGTCCATCTCCCACGAGCTCTACTGGTTCAAACAACACTGTAGGGGGAAAAATGGAAGAAGAAATGCCTCAGAGTAGCCTTCCAAGCTACTATTTACACTCTCTGGCAAGAACTGACTCAAGAATATTTACACAAAGAAGGTCTACTCAAAATAATCTGTTAAGACGGATCAAATTTTCTGTAGCTATTAGAATTTTTGCACTCAAATGTACTGGTGCAGACACCATAGCTCAGTTTTTGATGAGATGAATGTTGTTGTGCTATGCCGGTTTTAATTTCAGCTGGCCCAACAGTCATGTAAGGCTCTAACGAGCCGCGTATGGTTGTATTGTTGGAATAGTTGGCTATTATAGCCTTATAATATTGACTCTTTTTTCAAAAAAAAAATGCACAGAGAAATAGAAGGAACTATAGTTAAGAAATATGAAGAAATCTTCCTCGATAAAAAAAAACTTCAGATCTATGTTAGTAACACAAATGATATAAACTTTAGCCTATTTTATCTTAGATCTATTTTTGAACTCTCGAAAGTAATAGATCTGAAAGCGGATCTTTGTTGGTTTTATTACATACTTTAGATGAAAGAACAGTTGGAAGTTAAATAATGAAAAAAATGAAAGAACAAGTTTGAAAAATACAGATCCATGTTCGAATGCCCAGATTTGTCGGCTTTGTTTGTGTCGACTTTCAAAAACTTCTGAAAGCGACATATACAATCTCAGAAAGAAACAGAAGGAATTATACTTAAGAATTACGAAATAATATCTTCAACGTTACCATGTTTTATCTTAGATCTGTCTCTTGCTTCCGAAAGGAACAGATCTGAAAAATATACCCAGATTTAAGTCAACATAAAAGATATACAAACCGACAACAATATATGTTCGAAAATTTTTTGACGAAATTAAAAAATTACCTAAAATACCCAAATTTCTCTGTTTCGAGTGTTCTCTTTCGAAAGCAAAAGATACAACACTTGAAGAGAACCAGATGGGTATTTTAGGACCAGTAAACCACGAAATATGCACCCACCAGATCTAACTAAAAATAAGAAATTTTTGAAATCTGTACGCATAAACCCACAACATCAAACAGAAATCATTCTGGGTATATAGTATAGCCGACAGAAAAATCAAAAGTTGCACACTTTTGATTCGGCTTTTCTATAATACACAAAAATCACATATGTAATCTTCGCAAAGTAATTTTTTTTTCTGAAACATCATATAACTGGAACTGAAATTAAATCACGAAACTAGAAGGGAAAGCATAGGAAATACAGATCTGGAGTGTAAGTTTCGAAAATTTCTTTCTTCATGAAAGATACAGACAATCGGACAGATTGAAGATGGGAGAGATGAGAGAGTTGAGAGGAGAGAGGAGAGAGCTGCGCCGCATGGTGGGTTGGAGAATTCTCCAGAAACCCTACCTGCTTTTATTATGTGATGATAGAACGTTACAAAACGAACGATGTAGATTATAGTACCATTAATCGGACGGTTGGGGGAGGGTTATGAAAGTAGGGTTTTATTTATCCGTTGCCACGGTAGGCAATGGGACGAAAGGGAGGGTGAGGATTAAATAAGTAAAACAGACGATTAGGATTAACCACAAAAAAATGTACGGTTATATTAAGTAGGCTTATATTTTTTTTAACATAATTCCTTTATTTATTTTGATCCTTATAAACAATTTTTGAGATGCTTAAATTTTGCATATTTAATTCTTATAACTTCAAAATTAATTAATACATAGATAAGTGTGAATAAAATAATATTCTAAAATTATATTGAGAGCTAATTTTTAACAATAAATTTTGGAAATAAAAAAATTATATAATGATTTAAACAAATATAAAATTCCTACTTAAAAATGGAAAATTTTGTTTTGATGAGAGTATAACTAATTAAATAATAGTATGTTAATCTTTTTGGAGAAGATTAAATTGCTATTATTGTTTAAATTATAAATTAAGAACATATTGTTCATGATCAATTACTATGAGAATTCAAAAAAAAATGTTTTTAATGAAACACTAAAAAATTCCTATTCAATATTAGGAGATATCATAATTAATTAATACATAAATATTTGACAATATTAATAATATTGTTCTTAGGGAAAGACTAAAAATCCTAATAGTTATTTGGAGATATTATAATGAATTAATACATACATAATTGAAAATAAAATAATATTATGAAATTTTATTTAAAATTATCTATTCACACTATTTTATTAAAATGAAAAAATTATATAATTCTTTAAACAAATATAAACTTGCTACTTAAAATTGGAAAAATTTGTTCTCATGAAAGTATAAATATTTGAATATACTTGCTTAATATTAGTATGAAATATTTAATTTGTTATAAAGTATATTAATCTATTTTAATAACATTTAATTCTTATTATTGTTTACATTATAAATTACAAACATATTTTTGTTTATCAAGTACTACAAGAGTTTTTAAAAATTGTTATTAGGGAAAGACTAAAAATCCTATTAATTATTAAGAGATATCATAATGATTTAATGCATACATAATTGAAAAAAAAATAATAATCTATAAATTTAAACAAACATATATATTGACATTAATTTTTTGAAATAAAAAAATTATATAATGATTTTAAGAAATATAAACTTCCTACTTAAAATTGGAAAATTTTCTTTTCATTAAAGTATAACTATTTGAATATAGTTGCTTAATATTAGTATGAAATATTTAATTCATTATAAAGTATATTAATCTATTTTAAGAAGACTGAATTGTTATTATTGTTTACATTATAAATTATAAGCATATTTTTGTTTATCCATTACTACGAGAGTTTAAAAAAATTGTCCTTAGGGAAAGACTGAAAAATCCTATTAATTATTAGGAGATATCATAATGAATTAATATATACGTAATTGACAATTAAATAATATTCTAAAATATATATTCACATTATTTTTTTGAAATGGAAAAATTATATAATGCTTTAAACAAATATAAACTTCCTACTTAAAATTGGAAAATTTTGTTTTCATGAAAGTATAACTATTTGAATATACTTGCTTAATATTAGTATGAAATATTTAATTTGTTATAAAGTATATTAATCTATTTTAAGAACATTTAATTCTTATTATTGTTTACATTATAAATTACAAACATATTTTTGGTTATCAATTACTACAAGAGTTTTTAAAAATTGTTATTAGGGAAAGACTAAAAATCCTATTAATTATTAGGAGATATCATAATTATTTAATGCATACATAATTGACAAAAAATAATATTCTATAAATTTAAACAAACATATATATTGACATTAATTTTTTGAAATAAAAAAATTATATAATGATTTTAAGAAATATAAACTTCCTACTTAAAATTGGAAAATTTTCTTTTCATTAAAGTATAACTATGTGAATATAGTTGCTTAATATTAGTATGAAATATTTAATTCGTTATAAAGTATATTAATCTATTTTAAGAAGACTAAATTGTTATTATTGTTTACATTATAAATTATAAGCATATTTTTGTTTATCCATTACTACGAGAGTTTAAAAAAATTGTCCTTAGGGAAAGACTGAAAATCCTATTAATTATTAGGAGATATCATAATGAATGAATACATACGTAATTGACAATTAAATAATATTCTAAAATTTTATTCAAAAATATATATTCACATTATTTTTTTGAAATGGAAAAATTATATAATGCTTTAAACAAATATAAACTTCCTACTTAAAATTGGAAAATTTTGTTTTCATGAAAGTATAACTATTTGAATATACTTGCTTAATATTAGTATGAAATATTTAATTTGTTATAAAGTATATTAATCTATTTTATGAACATTTAATTCTTATTATTGTTTACATTATAAATTACAAACATATTTTTGGTTATCAATTACTACAAGAGTTTTTAAAAAATTTTATTAGGGAAAGACTAAAAATCATATTAATTATTAGGAGATATCATAATGATTTAATGCATACATAATTGACAAAAAATAATATTCTATAAATTTAAACAAACATATATATAGACATTAAATTTTTGAAATAAAAAAATTATATAATGATTTTAAGAAATATAAAGTTCCTACTTAAAATTGGAAATTTTTGTCTTTATGAAACTATAACTATTTGAATATAGTTGCATAATATTTTTATGAAATATTTAATTGGTTAAAAAGTATATTAATCTATTTTAACAAGACTAAATTATTATTATTGTTTACATTATGAATTAACAACATATTGACAATAATATAATATTCTTTAAAAATTTTTAAATATATATATTAACATTAACTTTTTGAATTGATAAATGATTTGTACAATTGTTATTTTTTTGTATGCAAGTAATTTAAATATGATTGGTACAAAGTTGATCCCAGACGAAAATACACATACAAAATGTGCGTTCAATCCTTTTGAATCTCAGGGATTGTTATCTCCTCTTAGTGACATCACAAATGGTAATAAGTTGTTTACATTTATATGTGGCATTTTAAAAATCATGTCTATAGTATTCAATTATATTAACTATTTATTATTCCTTTCTTACAGCGGGCACTCCTATAAACTCTATTTATAAACTAAACGATGATGATGATCAAATGAAATGGTTGTCAAGTATTGGGACTTCAAATACTACAACCAATATATATTCAACATGTCATGCATCAAATGAAAGTGGTACTGTGAATTTATCAGAATCATAAAAAATGACAAACTTTTCTATCTGTTCTAAGAAGAATTATGGTGCCTCTATCGTAGGGCAACAATTGGAATTCGATGAAGGTTAGCATTCTCATTTTCCAATATGTGTAAACATTTATTATTAATATTATTTTATAAGTTTATAATTATTTTCCTTACATTGTAATTGTTATTTATATATCTATCGTAATTTACGTGTCAATAGATATTGAAATAGAAGATAATAGTGGAACCGTATTATCTGGTATGCACTGATTAATATATTTTATACATGCATATGGAATATTACATTTCTCGAAAAGTCTCATATAAATTTATTTTTAATATAATAAACATAATAGGAGAACGATATAATTTTTTTAAATGTCTAATACTTTACGTCTTCACAGATGTTGAAATAGAACAAAATAGTGGAACACCATCCGGTATACAACCAAAAATGTATTTGTACATAATTTTTTTTATAATAAATCTTTCCAAATGTCTTATATTAATTTTATGATATGTGTAGATAATTTTGATATTGGAGATGCAATATACATATGTGGATTTTGCAATTCTTTTTTTCTGGTATGAGGAAAGATTGTGTAAAAGTCGGTCATCTCGAAACCCGAAATATTCTTTATGCTACATGAAAGGCAAAGTTCAACTCCCACCAATGAGAAATCCTCCTAAAGTATTACATGATCTGTTATATTTACGTAATGATAGAAGCAAACACTTTCTCCAGAATATTCGGTCATACAATAACATGTTAGTTTCACTTCCATGGGAGGAAAAGTTGATAGGAGTTTGAACAATGGAAGATCTCCTCCAATATTTAGACTTCATGGTCAAAATTATCATCTTATGGGAAGTTTATTGCCAAATGAAGGTTCAGTGCCTAAATTTGCTCAACTCTACATTTATGACACTGATAATGAAGTTGAAAATAGAGTTCATTCTGTTAGGTGAGTTACTTAAGAAGCTCTGGTATTTATTGAGTTATTTTTATCATTTTTAAGTAATTTCTTCTAATTCCTTATTCCAACTGTATTGGTTATAGGGAAAGTGAAACCTTGAACAACCTTCGTACATCTATTGCTTATGATTTGAAGACGATGCTTGACGAGAATAATGTGTTGGTTAAATCATTCAGAATGGTCAGAGAAAAAATTGAAAAGGATGGTTGTTTAGATGTGAAGTTGAAGTTGATTGGTAGGAGGAATGGGGATGGAAGAAGGTATAATCTACCTACGGCTTCAGAAATTGCTGGATTAATTGTTGGGGACTTTGATGCATCATTAGGTGATAGGGATATTGAAATGCCCCGAAAATTTATAATTTTATAAATTATATTTAAATGAGGTTTTATTAGAAAAATTATTTAAATAAATTATTTTTAATAAAATAAAAGGATATTTAACTAGGGAAATTCAAGAAGAAATTTATAAGTATTTTTATTAGAAGAGAATTTGGGTAATTTAGCTAATTAAGCATTTTACTTTGAAAATTAATTAAATAAATTATTTTATTTAAAACAAGAAGGAGAAAATATTTTCAAATTAATATTAATTTTACAAATAATTTAATTAGAGAAAATTAGGATGTTTTGCTAATTAAAAAGGAATTTATGGAAAATCTTTTAAAAGTCCTAATTTAGCCTAAAAAGGGATTTAAATAATATTTTATTTAAATATTATCATTTTTAAATATCCCAAATATTCTAATTAATTTAATTGAGCCAACCCACTATTTTTATTTTTCCTTTTTCCCTTTTTTTTCCTTTTCTTTTTCTTTTTCTTCTTCTTTTCTTTTTCTTTTCCTTCTTCTCCCCGAACTGGGCCAGCCCGGCGGCCCAGTCTTTCTTTTCTTCTTCCTCCTCGGCCCAGCCCCACGACCGGCGTCCTTACCGTCCCACGCTGCGCCGCGTTCTTTGTCATTCCTCACGAAAACGCCGCGTTGCGTTTAATAATCCTTCGACCCGTGCCGACCGTCCGGTCTCCCTCCCTTTTTCTTTCTTTCTTCCCCGCGAACCGGTCCAGCCCCCCATCTCCTCCCTTCTTCTTCCCCGACATCGCCGCTGCTGCAACTCCTGCGCCCGATAATGGCGGCGACGGCTACGCGGAACTTGACCGACCGATTCACCCTTCTTTTTCTTCCTCTTGACTCGAACATTGAATTGGAACGATCAATTATCCTCAACTCTCGCTCGTTCCTTCTCTTTTGGCTCGCAAAATTTCGGCCCCGACCCAAATGATCGACGGTCGATTCTTGCCACCGGCCACCATAACCCTAGCATACAATACCACCCAGGCGACCCCCAAAACCCTAATAACCCATCTAAACTCTATATATATCCTAATTATGGATGTTTTTGAAATCTTTTCTTTACCGAAACCTTAAGTAAGAAACCCAGCCACCGCAGATTCAGACGCCCCGTCCGGCTCCGATAGTCAACCTTAGCGTCACCTCTGCATTCCAAACTCTTCCCTGAAACTCCATCTAGCTAACTAAACCATTCTAAACCTTCGATTCTTCTTGCACGGGCCTCCATAACCGTGCAAAGTTTGCCATCCATTTAGCCAGAATATTCACCCCGAGACGTTGAACCACCTTCCACCACCACATGCGCCGCTTCTAACACCTTCCAAACCAACCATTAACTCCTACTAATTATCCTCTACAACCCCATATAATTATTTTAATTTTCTTCCTCTCCATCACCCATTTTCCTAATTTTTGGCCCCTCTTAGATCCATTTTCCGGCCACCTCCGGGAACCACCGCCGGTTCCACCTACATCCTCCAACTCAAGGTGATGCCATAGACATTTTAAGTACTTAGTTTTGAATTATTTATAATTATTCTAATTTTAGCCAAAATTTTTGTATTAATTCAACTTTAATTATTATTATTATAATAATTATTATTAGTAATATTGACTGTATTCTAATTTCTAAATTTTGGTTATAGGTCTGGGAGTATTATTGAGTAAGATACAGTAATTATCTCGGCCTTTACCTATATTCTTAGATTTTTACATAATTGATGTTATTATTAATAATAATTATAATAATAATATTATTAGTATAATTACTTGGTTGATACTTTGATTATTACTGGAAGAACAGAGGCCTTAAATTTTAATTATGCCTCGCATTTATAAAATTTATTAACATTATTAATATTTTTCAACATTATTTTGATTATATTACCATTATTACCTTTATTAAAATATAATATAAGTATATATATACATTATTAATTTTATTGTCACAATTCTGAATAATATCATTTTTATCATTATGGGAAGGTTAGAAATCCAACTTTTAATTTTAAGAATTTTGATATCATTAATATCTAATATTCTATTTATAAAAAGTATCATTAATATTATTGTACTTTATTTATATTACTAATTATTTTTATTACTATTATTCTTATTATTGTTATTATTATCATCATCATAGTTATGTTATTATTAAATCTATTTTGGGAGAAGGGTAGAAACCCTTAGTTTATCACCTTTTCAAAAGAAAATAAGTGAATTAATTATATTAGTTCCTATAGTTAATTATTGAATAGTAAAATGTCATCCTAAAACCAAACCTCGAAATAAGTTAGAATTATATAAGAGAGTATAATTCTAGTATGCTTTGATATAATAGGAACCCAATCAAATCCCTAAGGAGGCGTAGGAGCGTGCTCCAAGACCGGTGTCGTTTTAGGTAAGGAGTGCTAAGGCCTTTTATGTGCTTATGTGTATTATATGTTTCGCATGTTATGTATCTAATGTTTATTATAATTAAATATTTTATATGTGGTATGACTTGGATTTGAAGTATGTTGTGCATGGTATGTGTATTAATTATGTATGATGATATGCATTGTGTATGTGAGGAAGTCGATGTGGTTTGTGTGAGAGGAAGGATGAAAAAGGAGGATGGGGAAAGAATTTGATTAAGGGAAGTGAGTTAACCTAATTTTATGGTTTTATAAGGAATAATCTAGTTTATGATGCTATTTGGGAGAATTTAACTTATGATATTATATGGGAGAATTTAATCTATGATTGATTGGGAGAATTAAATTATGGTTTGTTTGGGAGAATTTAGTTTATGATGTTATTTGGGAGAATGTAATTTATAATATTATATGGGAGAATTTAAGTTATGATTTGATTGGGAGAGTTAATTTATAATTTGTTTGGGAGAATCTAATTCATGATGTTATTTGGGAAAATATAATTTATGATATTATATGGGGGAATCTAATTTATGATTTGCTTGGGGGAATTCAATTTATAGTTTTCCTTGGGAGATTCTAATTTATGATTTTATGTGGAAGAATCTTTATGGCTTGAATTTAGGGTTTGGTATGGAATAATCTTTATGGTTTGAATTTAGGGTTTGGTATGGGTGAATATTTGGTTTTGGTTGGATTGAATTTATGGTTTTGTATGACGGAATCTAGGGTTTACCTGGTGGTATTAATGGATGTATGTTGGTATTAGGGTTTATATGATGATATCAAGGTTTGTATGGTGGTAATTATAGTTGTATGGTGGTATTAGGATTTACATGGTGAAATTGATGATTGAATGGTGGTATTAGGGTTTGCATGGTTGAATTTAGGGTTTCACGTGGAATTTTAGGGTTTGCATGAAAACGGTTCAAAGGTTTGCATGGGGAGATTAATGTCTGCATGGGTATGAAAATTACGTGTGGAAAGTTAATTTGGGATGTACGGAAGGTAATATAAGTGTTGTTTGGGTGTTTGATCGCTTGGGATGAAAAATAGCACGTGGAGCAAATTAAGGGTACGGAGGAGACTGATTTATGGTTTGTTGTGGTTAATTAAGGTCTATGGTGGTTGATTAGTTTTTTTTTGTGTTATCATATGTATGTGGTGATTAAAGTGTAAGTATGATGATGGTTATGGAAAATATGATTTATGATTCGTGCATGTCTATGGTGAAAGCTTTTGAATAAGATACTTAAAATATTAATTATCTAAAGAGGAAGATCGTTGAGACGGGACCAACCGATCCACCGGTTCGGCATAGTGGTTAGGGTTTTTACCCTATGTGCGACCGATCCACCGGTTATAATAGTGGTTAGGACATGATGTCCTATGTGTGACCGATCCACCGGTTATAATAGTGGGGGTTCCCGAGCTCAACAGTCACAAACCAGAATGCTTAAAAGATACTAACTACTTACAGTGGAATACCATGCGAGCCGGAGCCAACCGATCCACCGGTTAGGAATAGTGGTTAGGACGCGTAGTCCTATGTGTTTCCGATCCACCGGCTATAATAGTGGTTAGGGTATGATACCCTATATGCCTCCGATCCACCGACTATAATAGTGGGGGCTTCCGTACTCGCATGGATTTGATAAAAAGCATGGTGTGAATCGAATTCTGATAAGAGATTGATTAAGTGATTAATCCAGATTATTCATGGGCCTTTGTACGTACTTTTACTCGGTTGATCATATGCATTTATGAATATGCTCTTTTACGTCCTGCATGATTTATGTATTTATGTGTTGGCCTTAGTGATCAAGTCACCTTACTCAGTACTGGACCCGTACTGATACTACCTTGGTTGATGGGTCCTGTGATGATCCACTGATGGTGGGGAGCAGACCTCTTGTGCAGGTTTAAGATCAGAGACTGTTTTGGGGTGGCAGGCCTGACTTGAGTGAGTAGGCAATCCGGAATTTGACCCATCGGGTTTTATCTTGTTTAAATGTATTTCTATTTGGAAGTTACAAGTGTTAATAAACGTTTATGCGTACTCTAATTTTATTGTATGATCTTTCGAATTCTTTTACGAATTGTTAATTTGAATTTAACGTAAATCTTTTCTTTAGCCTTAGCACTTGGTACTGGAACGGTCGGAGAGAACCGGTCTGGTACGAAGTGTGGCGGTAACATTCCCAGAATTCACAGGTTTTAAGTGTTTCTATCTTAATTGCTTCCGTTTTAAAAAAAAAAATTAGTGAATTTTGGGGTGTTACAGATATCTTGGTCGAAACGAAAACGGGAATGCTGAAACGCATTAACCAACTACATGCTTCATATCTTGGATTACAATATCCTATATTGTTTCCTTATGGTGAAGATGGCTATAGAGAAGACATTCTGTTGATGTTGAATGGGGGAATGAAGCAGGGTGGCCGGAAGTATGTTAGTTTAACAGAGTATTTTTCATATCGTTTGCATGAAAGGAGTTCGGAGTTATCAATTATATTGTCTTCCATGAGACTACTTCAACAATTTATTGTTGACGCATATACCATGGTTGAATCTTCAAGATTGACTTACATTAAGTTACATCAAAAACATTTGCGGTGTGAATTATATAGTGGACTAACAGATGCAATTTTAAGTGGTGAGACCGATCCATCAACGCAAGGAAAACGAGTTATATTACCGTTATCATTCACAGGCGGTGCTCGGTATATGATTCAAAACTATCAAGACGCCATGGCAATTTGTAGATGGGTTGGTTATCCAGATCTTTTTATTACATTTACTTGCAATCCCAAATGGCCAGAAATAGTTTGTTTTGTTGAAAAAAGAAGCCTCAAAGCCAATGATCGTCCGAATATTATTTGTCGTGTTTTTAAAATGAAGTTGGATCATCTCATCAAAGATATTCGCAGTAACAAGATCTTTGAAATGGTTAAATCAAGTACTATTTCATAGTCTATGTGTGTGTGTGTGTGTATATATATATTATATTTAGCATATATTCTTACTATAGTTGGTTATAACCCTTTATTTTAATTCTACTGCAGTTATATCGACTATTGAGTTCCAGAAGCGTGGGTTGCCACATGAACACATATTGTTATTTCTTGCAACAACAGACAAGTATCCAACAGGAAGTGATATCGACAAAATTATTTCAGCCGAAATTCCAGATAAACACATTGATCCTAAGTATTATACAACAGTTCAAGAATTTATGGTACATGGACCATGTGGTGTTGCTGCTAAGAGCTCCCCTTGCATGTCTGCTGGCCGTTGTACAAAGCATTTTCCTAAAAAGTTTGTTGAATCAACAACTATTGATGATGATGGATATCCTATCTATAGAAGAAGAGATAACAAACGAATAGTGGAGAAGAATGGAGTTCCTCTTGATAACAGGTTTATTGTTCCTCACAATCGTTATCTGTTGCTCAAGTATGGTGCACATTTGAATGTTGAATGGTGTAACCAATCTCGCTCTATCAAGTATTTATTTAAATATGTCAACAAAGGACACGATTGTGTTACTGCATCTTTTTATGGAAGTACAACGGATGACGAAGTAGCAAAAAAGGTAGATGAAGTTCAGATGTACTATGATTGTAGGTATATATCATCATGTGAAGCATTGTGGAGGTTATTCAAATATGATATTCAATTCATAGATCCTCCAGTTGAAAGGTTAGGTTTTCATCTTCCAAATCAACAAAGTGTTATTTTTTCTGATTATGATCTGATCGATGATGTTGTTGATTGATTATCTGTTAATCAAAGTATGTTCTTAGCTTGGATGAAGGCAAATAAAGAATATCCCGAGGCAAAGGAATTAACTTATTCTCAATTCCCTACAAAATTCATTTGGGATAAGTATAATAGAGAATGGCGACCAAGGCAAAAAAGGTTCTCTATTGGATGGATTTTCTATGTCCCTCCTGGCAGTGGAGAACTCTATTATTTAAGATGTTTTCTTAATGTTGTGCGTGGACCTATAAGTTATGAAGACATAAGATACATTAATGGTGAGCAACATTCATCATACTGTGATGCCTGCTATGCCCTAGGTTTGTTAGATGACGACAAGGAATACATTGATGGTATTATTGAGGCAAGTCATTGGGCTTCTACATCTTCTTTGAGAAAATTATTTGCAACATTATTGACATCTGAATCACTCATTAGACCTGAAGTTGTTTGGAATCATTGTTGGATTTATATGACTTATGATATTTTATACAGGCAACACTTATTATTACAACACGAAGGTAACTTACCTTAGTTCTCTTAATTATTATTTTTTTCACATTGTTAAACTACTTATATATTCTTTCTAAACTTATTGAATTTGTTTTCAGAACTTCATTTGGAAGATGATGAGATAAAAATTATGGCTTGGTAGAGGTAGAAAAGTTGTTACGAAACTGTGGAAGAAGCTTAAGAGAGTTTGAGCCAATACCATTCCCACCATCTGAGTTTTTTTCTACCGTTGGTAATTCATTGATACGTGAGGAAATGTGTTATGATCGATCAAATTTGTCTCAAGAGCTCAATAAAAATCTATATGTTATGACCTCAGAGCAAAGACATGTATATGATGAGATAATGGAGGCAACAAGGTCAAATACAGGTGGATTGTTTTTTGTGTATGGGTGTGGAGGTACAGGAAAAACGTTTATATGGAGGACCTTATCAGCTGCTATTAGATGCAAAGGAGATATCGTGTTAAACGTGGCATCAAGTGTAATAGCTTCTCTTTTATTACCAGGAGGAAGAACAACTCATTCTCGATTCAAGATTCCTATAAATCCAACTGAAGATTCAACATGTAACATCAAACAAGGTAGTCCACTTGCTGATTTGATTATAAGATGCAAACTCATAATATGGGATGAAGCTCCAATGATCCACAGATATTGCTTTGAAGCTTTGGATAAAACTATGAGAGATATTTTACGCATCAACGATCAATTTAGTATTGATAAGCCATTTGGAGGTAAGACAATTGTTCTTGGAGGTGATTTTAGACAAATATTACCTGTCATTCCTAAGGGTATGCAACTATCAACTCCTCATACTTATGGCGAGATTGCAAGGTGTTATAATTGACAAAGAATATGAGGTTACGAAATCTTACCTCAGTCGATGAATGTGCCAAGTTGAAGCAATTTTCTGACTGGATTGCAAGCATTGGAGATGGAACAATTGGAGGTCCTAATGATGGTCATGCAACAATCGAATTTTCAAGTGATCTATTAATAAAATATTCAAATGATCCAATTGCAGCTATTGTAAAAAGCACTTATCCAGAGTTCACAAGCAATATCACTGATGATACTTATTTTGAGGGAAGATCTATCCTAGCACCAACTCTTGATATTGTAGAGTCCGTCAATGAATACATGTTGTCAATTAACTCAGCTGAAGAGAAAACATATTTGAGTTTAGATACAACATGTAGATCTGATTCAAATAATGATTTGTTGCAAGATCTACACACTCCGGAATTCCTAAACAGTCTTAAGTGTTCCGGTGTCCCAAATCATGTATTGCATTTGAAGATTGATACACCTGTTATGTTATTGAGGAATATTGACCATTCAATTGGCTTATGCAACAGTACTAGGATGGTAATCACAAGGCTTGGAGCTCACGTGTTGGAAGCAAAGATCTTAGGTGGAAATAATTCTGGTGAACGAGTATTGTTACCAAGAATGTCACTAACACCATCTGATCCAAGGTTGCCTTTCAAGTTTAATCGAAGACAATTTTCATTGATTGTATCATATGCAATGACAATCAACAAAAGTCAAGGTCAATCACTTCATAATGTTGGTATTTTCTTAAAGAAACCTGTATTCAGTCATGTCAGCTTTATGTTGCCATATCTCGAGTGACAAATCGTAAAGGTTTGAAAATACTTATATGTGACAATGACGTTGTAGAGAGTAATTCAACCACAAATGTTGTATTTAAAGAAGTGTTTGAAAAGATATAATTATGAAATTTCTTTGATTAGTTATTATTCAATGACTATATTTTATTTCAGTTTGTTTACCATTAATATCTTCTTAGAAACCAATTATATAATAATTATTTATCCTAAATGTTTCTTTACCAAATCTATATATATATAAAAATGGAGCTGTCTAGCAGACAATATACAGACAAATTTTCCCGCCTAAACTATATCAATTATTACTAATCATAAATTACCGCTGCCATATATTATTGCTAATTATTGTTATTGTTAATTAATAAGATAGAATAATTAATATAACTATTTATTAATATAATGTGACTATTCATCTCCTATGTGCATTAAATATATATAACTATTCATTTGCTGCACAATAATTAATGTTAATAAAGTATTAACTATATATTTTCTAATCACATATTTTTTTTAATTAATTATCCGAACATATGTATAAAACTATTCATTTCCTGCATATTAATTGAATTGTCGGACTATTCATCTCTTGCATATTAATATATAAATAATTAATACACCAAATTGCATATTTATTTGCTTCACATGTATATATCCATTAATACAATGCGATAATTTATCTCCTATGTGCAGTAAATGCATATAACTATTCATTTATTGTACATATGTCGAATAACTAATTTTAATAAAGTATTAATCAAATATTTTCTAACCAACTACTTTTTTAATTAATTAACTGAACATATGCAGTCAACTATTAATTTCTTGTGTATTAATTGAATTGTCAAACGATTCATATCCTACATATTAATATATAAATAATTGAAAAATAATTAATATACCAAATAAAATGCATAAAGCAGCCAACCAACACATATACATCTGCCGCTATTAATACAATGCAACTAGCAAATACATATAACTAATTTTAACGAAGTATTTTTTTTAAGGTTAGATCAACATCAATCAAATATGATGAGGATGATGATGAGGATGATGATGATGATGATGACGACGACGACGACGACGACGATGATAATTATTTATAATAATAATTTTATTATTTATTATTAATAATATGACTATTATTACTAATATAACTATAATAATTATAACTATTAATAAAATTAATACTAATATAATTATTTATATACATATAACTAATTTTAATGAAGTATTATTTTTTTTCTTTTTTTTAGGTTAGATCAACATCAATCAAATATGATGATTATGATGATGATAATAATAATAATAATTATTTTATTATTTATGATTAATAATATGACTATTATTATTAATATAACTATAATAATTATAACTATTAATATAGTTAATACTAATATAATTATTTATATAATTTTGATAATTACTATTATCATAATTTATAATATAATAATGAATATTAATATAATTGATTATTACTATTATAAATATTATCATGATTAATAATATAATTATTATTTAAAAAACTAATAACAGAACAACAACATTGGTTATTATATAAAAATAGAGTTGTTTGGCAGACAATATACAGACAAATTTTTCTGCCTAAATTATACCTATTATTACTAATCATATATTATCATTGTCATATATTATTACTAATTAATAAGGTCAAATAAATGATGAAATACTCCTATGTATTAATTGATTTGTCAAACTATTTATCTCCTACGCTACATAACAATAAAATGATATTCATCTCTTGCGTATTAAGTGAGATATTCATCTATTGAACATATGTCGAACAACACATATTAATCAATAATTTTCTTAATTAATTATCTAAAAATATGCAGCCAACTATTCATCTCCTGCGTATTAATTGAGTTGTAAAACTACTAAATATACGAATGTAACTATTCATCTACTGCACATATGTCAAACAAACACATATTAATCAAATATTTTCTTAATTAATTACTTGAACATATACAACCAACTATTCATCTTTTGCATATTAATTGAATTGTCAAACTAATAAACATATGAATGCAACTATTTATCTTATGCGAACAATAAATTTATATAAATATTCATCTTCTGTCATTAATATAGCACAATTATTCATCTCCTACATGCAACAAATGCATATAACTATTCATCTGCTGCACATATGTCGAACAATACATATTAATCAAGTATTAATTAAGTATTTTATTAATTAATTACTTGAACATATACGATCAACTATTTATCTCCTACATATTAATTAAATTGTTAAACTATTAATCTCTTATATAATAATATATAAATAATTAACGCACCACCCGTACATTGCACGGACAAATATAACTAGTGTTATTTATAAATTTGACTATTTATACGCTCGAATCCTCTGTGCATCGTACGAGTGCAAATCTAGTTATTCCTTATATTATTTGTCAATTTTTTATTATTTTAAATAGATTGTATAAAAAATATATAAAATACGATATATTTTTTTCTATTTCCGTTAGGACTCCATGTGAAAAAACCCTCCGACGGTAGACGGAAAAACAGCCAAAATCAGAAATTTAGACGAACGTGAATCATCGAAAGCCTGGAAAGCATAAAAATTTATAATTAGTATCATTATCCTATATTGAAGGAACGAGGCGCACCCACACAGAACCATGGAAGAAGAGATCTTCAAAGTAACCCACTTGCCTCAAGAAAAACACTATAACGGTGTAATTGATTTCCCTATAATTCTGTCTCCAAGTACAACTCTCACTTGCTACGAAACCTCTCAATTTTGTGATGCCATAAAAGCTTACAAGCCATGGCTTCAATCCCGTCTCCATGAAGCGGGAGCAATCTTATTTCGAGGCTTCATGGTTGACACGGCATCCGATTTTAACGACGTCGTTGAGGCGTTTGAATTCGAGGAGCTTCCTTATGTCGGCGGTGCTGCTCCTCGGACTAACGTTGTTGGTCGGGTTTTTACGGCCAACGAATCACCGGCTGATCAGAAAATCCCATTTCATCATGAAATGGCTCAAGTATGTTTCTTGGTTTCTAATGTGCTAATATGTTTGAATTAATCTCTATACTGTTGTAATTCTTGTTCAATGCAGCATCTGTCAGTCTTGCTTAATATTTTGATCATTATGTGCTTTTGATGGTGGTATGATCAAATTTAGGTGTAATATTTTGATGGTGCGTACGGTTCTGATTATCCTTTATTTGTTCCTGGTTTTGCCCTTTTTCGGATATCTGTACCAACTATAAAAAAAAAATGATCAAATTTAGGTGTAATACTTGATCGTCAATTCGTTGCTATTTGCTAACCTTTCTCTCTCTCTCTCTCTGTCTTTTTTTTTTTTTTTTTTTTTTAAGTAAGTGAAATATATATTAATGAAAAAGAGGCTACAACGTTCCGGATTACAAGAAGAAAAAACAAAATTATACGAGGGAGTTTACTAGGCCAACAAGTTCCCTATAAGATTTGCAATGGTGAAATAATTCAGCTCGCGTCGCCATTTCTTGAACAATAGTCTTTATGATTTGAGTGGGGGATTGACTAGTCTGTCGGAAAATTTTTCTATTCCGTTCATGCCAAATATGGTAGATTACGGCAACTGTTAGATATCTAATTTTTTTTTTTGCCGAATTCTTAGACCCCTTACTCCTTGAATGAGCCATTGAACAATATGCTCCCAAGTGATTAGGTGTTGAGTTCTTCTTGTTGTTTAAGAGAGAGCCAAATGGAGCTTGAGAAATCACATTTAAAGAAAAGATGAGCATGAGTCTCATCATGATGCTGACAAAATTCACAAGGTGAGAATCTCGAGATTGAGTTGAATCCCAGGTGTTGCATTCGGTCTTTTGTGAACAAACGGCCATGCATGACAAGCCAAAGAATGAATTGGTGTCTTGGGATAGTGAGCCTGTTCCAAACTAGGTTATACCATAGGACTTGAGCTTTTCCCTGGTCTCAAAAGGTGTTAGACTTTTGAGATGTTCTACTCTTCTGCATTTGTGCAAATAGTTTGAACATGATCAGGATCAAAATGAGGTTGAAACACAAGTCTTATTTCCATGAGGTTCTTAAAGACCCACGAAGCATTAGTAGGTGTATTGATACACCATAAGTCCTGGCCCTTGATGTAGTATGCATGAATCCATCTTATCCAAAGCACCTCCTTCCCCTGAATAATTGACCAAAGATGTTTGCCAATTGTTGCAGTATTCCACCAGTGAAGATTTAATATGTCCAAGCCTCCTTCCTCTTCTGAAGCACAGACTGTTTCCCAAGCAACGAGACTTTTGTGGGAAGAAATCTTTCCAGACCACAGAAAAGAGCAACTCATAGCATTGATGTCATGAAGGACTTGTTTAGGCAGCATGAAAAGGAGGCTCTAGTATGCTTGCATTCCCATAAGAACAGAGTTTATAAGTTGGAGACGGCCAGCATAGCTGAGAGTTTTGTTCTGCCACTGATTAAGCTTCCCATTAATCTTCTTCAGGAGGGATTTGTAGTGCTGCTTCCTTAGAGTGGAACCTAATAACGGAACTCCAAGACATTTCACTGGAAGATCACCTGTGGGAATATGCAGGACTGACTGGAGGAAGAGTTTAGTTTCAGCAGTAACTTGACCTCCATAGAAAATGTTACTTTTAAGGGCATTTGTTCAAACTAGAGAGTGAAGAGAAATGATTAAAAGTGGCCATTAAGGCCATAAAAAATCTTATATCACCTTTACTGAACAGAAGAAGATCATCAGCAAAGATTAAATTGACTAGCTTCACCTTTATACATTTAGGATGAGCGGCATAAGCCTTAAACTCAGTGTTGGTCCATAATTTTACGAGAGCTTGGTGAAGATATTCCATAACAATAACAAACAAGTATGGGGAAAGAGGATTTCCTTGTCTCACTCCTCTTTTAGCCTTAAAAGGGGGGAGAAGAGTGCCATTGATCTTTAATGAGTAACTAACAGAGGACACACAGGTCATGATAAGCATAACATCATGTGGTGGAAAGTGTAAAGCAAGCAGCATGTTCTCCAAGAAGCCCCAATTCACTGTGTCATAAGCCTTTTTCATATCAATTTTTATCATGCATCTTGGGGATAGGTTATGATTATTGTATCCTTTAACCAATTCAGTAGCAAGGAGAATATTCTCACCAATTGCTCTCCCCTTAATAAAACCTGATTGAGATCCACCTATAACAGATGCCATAATAGGCTGCAACCTGGAGGTGATAACCTTTGCAATAATCTTGTATAGCACATTAGCACAAGCAATAGACCTATAGTCACCTGGTTTATCTGCATTTGGAACTTTAGGAATGAGATAAGAGTAGTAACATTGAGGCTATGAGGCAAATTCCCTGTAATGAAAAAATCATAAACATATTTCCAAAGATCTTCTCCAATCACATCCCAAGCAGATTTGTAGAAGCAAGGATTAAAACCATTAGGACCAGGGAACTTTTTAGAGTGCATTGAAAATACACCTTGATGAACTTCCTCTTTAATGGTAGGCCTTAGCAGATGGTGTTGATGCATAACAGAAAGCTTAGGACCTTGGTTAATTATATCTGGGAGAATCTGACTCGAAACCTCATCAGTCTTCCCTAAAGGGTCTTGGAAAAAATCAGTAAGGATGGATTGGACAGTGATAGGATCAGACTGCAAGGTTCCTGCATCATCCTTAATTATTGTTATCTGATTATTATGATTACTACCTTTGAGAATATTATGAAAATATTTAGTGTTGCTGTCCCCCAGACTCAACCAAGAAACAAGAAGTTTTTGCCTGAGAAAACTTTCCTCACATTCAGAAAGATAAGAATAAAGAGTCTGCTACTTCTTCTCTTGCTGAATTAAATTTTTATCAAGTGGAGAAGAAGACAGCTGTTGCTGGATGATAGAAAGATTGGATCTAGCTTGCTCCACCTTTTCTGAGATATGACCATAATCCCTTTTGTTCAGAAGATTTAAAGGTTGCTTCAGGGCCTTTAGCTTAGCCATAGTTGCTGAGATAGGCTTGCCATGATAATATTTCAACCAATATTCCTGAACAATAGGGAGGAAATCTGCATTAAGAGTCTAGAGATTGAAGAAACGAAAAAGTTTAGGTCCATAAATAGGAGAATGAGAAATGGTTAGAACCATGAAGGCATGATCAGATATTATAGGTGATTGAAAGTTGACAGAAGAGGAGGAAAATCTGTCAAGCCATAGATGGTTACCCATGACTATCTAATTTACAATATATTTTGTCAGGTCCCTCTTGTCTGTTACACCAACTGAAGAAAACATCTGTATATTTAATATCAGAGAGCTGGAGAGAGTTGACACATTGTCTAAAATCATCAACATTCTGATCATTTATTGAATTACCCTACAATTTCTCATTCTGGTTAAGAATGATGTTGAAGTCTCCCAGCACAACCCAAGGAAGGGAATTTTGATTATTACTGAATAACCAGTCCCAAAGGTCTTTCCTTGCAGATCTAGTATTCAATCTATAAACAATACTTTTAAACTTGATGTCCTTATGAAGATCAGTGGTAACAACAGATATACCTTGAGCACATTGAGTGATAGCATCAATTTTCCATCATTTAGAATCCCAGCCCAGTCAGACTCGACCATAATGATGACTTGCATAATTATGACACCAAAGCCAATCTATGGGCAACTTATTAACTACAGTAGCAACTTTATCTTCCTTTATTTTTGTTTCTACTAACCTTACTAATGATAGCTTATTACTTTTAATCCAATGATGAATGAGTTTATGTTTTTGGAAGTCATTCATCCCCCTAACATTCCAGCAGCCTAAATTCATTGGAGGTGTATATCAAACTCAGGGAGATATGGTTCATCAATAACTCTCTTCCCTTTGACCATTGTAAACCATGGATACTGAATTTCTCCCTGCAGGTTGTCATGTTGATCTATAGCAGGTAGACCAACTTGATTAGATGATGAAGTAGCAGCTGCATTAACATTTGACACAACAGGGGGAATTTGAGCTGTATTAGTAACTGATTGTGCTGAACTAAATTGAGCAAATGATTGGTTTGCATCAGTCTCTCAATGGTAGGCTATCTTCTATCATCTACCACCCTCCAAACCTTCTCATGTTTAGTATTAGGAAACCTAACATTGGTCTGTTTATTCATTGAAGGACAGTGTATTGCCAAGTGACCAACTTGGTGGAAAACTAAACATAAGGAAGGTCTCCATTCATATTTAATACTCTGATGAAAAACAAAACCATCTGGCAGTTTAATAAGTATTGAATCTGGTAGGGTCTTTTGAACATCAACTTCTACCAACAATCTGGCATATGATATTCTTTCTTTTGCAGCAGTAACTTTAACAATCCCTAAAGGCCTGCCCACACAACTGCATATCCTTCCCAAGGAATCAGGGGACCAGTATCCAAGAGGAAGGTTTGGTAATTTGATCCATGTGTGGATGAATCGGAAGTCACTTTGTTGGAATATAAAATCAGGATGCCAAGACTTCAAGATTAAAGGCTTATTCATGAAGGTCCAATGTGAAGTATGAAGAATAGCATTACAATCATCTTTTGATTCAAACTGGAATAGGAAGTATCCTGCATCATGAAGCATAATCCTGGGCATCTTGACATGGTTCCAGTGACATCAAATGAAATGGTCATATGCAGGAAAGATGGTTTTATTCCAAAAACAACACCTATAATAGAATTATCCCAATACTGCGATTCCTTGATCACTTCATCCTGTTGAATTTCAGCCATTAATTCACCTTGATGAATCGAAGGTGGAATATATGATAAAGGAGTCAATTGGTCCGGTCAGCGATTCATCATAATTTTGTCTCGCCAGGACAAACCCTCATCAATAGGATTGTTATGATCACAAGAAATCGATTTCCTGGCTGCAGGCGAACCCTCAACGGCTGAGGAAGATTGAAATTGTGGGGGATCAATTCCGACAGGGGAGGGCAAATCAAGATTAATGGGTTTAGTATTGATTGAAGTCTGAACTTCTTGAACCACTGAATGATCCTCAGCAGTCTTAGAAATCTTATCAGACAACGAAAGAGAAATCTCCTCAATTGGTTCATCTGGTTCAGTCGGAGATGGCTCTGGAGACTTATGATTGACTACCAGAGGAGATTTGCGGCGAGCCATGGCAGCGTGTGACCATAGACTACCGCTGCGCTGGTTAGGCATGGCTCCAGCGATCCTAAATGTAAGGGGGAACTGATTATGCTGCAACATTTTTCATACCTTAGATCCGTTTAGATTATGTTACATGAACGGAGTTGAATGTTTTGAAATATTATTTGGGTATTTATGAGGGAATACATAGGTTGTTTGTTTTGAGGTGAATGGACAAATTTTTATAAATAAGTTGACTTTAATCTCCCTGAACATTTGAGAGGTGAATGGTGGTTAATATTTTAGAGGTGAATAGAGGTTAAAGGAAGTTAGTTTTTAACCTGAACTAACTTAGGTTAAGTTTTAAATAAGTTGTCAAATAGGGTGAACTAAAAAATTAACTTCTATTAACCTGGATTAACTGCCATCCAAATAGGGCATAAATGCTATGTATACTAGGTAGTTTCTTATCCCATTCTTTCGAATAAAAGACCGAGTATGACTGTGTTTGATTTATGGTCTGTTTAGAATGAGGTGAACCTAGGTTTACGTAAATTAGGTAGTGAACCTAGATCTATGTTTGAAACTGTTATTTAGGTATTTATTAATTTAGGCTCTATTTGGTTATAGGAAAGTTTAAGGGAAAGAAAATTAAAATCAAAATACTTTCCTTCAAACTTTCCTCAAAGAAAATCATATAGTTAATCTTTATCAATTTTATACCTTTTTTTTTTCCTATTTTATTATCTTATATAAGCCAAACACAAAAAATTATTTTCCTCTTTATTTTCTTTCTTTTCTTTAAAACTTTCCCTGAACCAAATGGAGCATTAACAAAAGTAAATAAGTCATAATTTGGATTAAGGTGAATGAGGTGAATATTCAAAATCATTAAAATAATTTGGATTAAGGGCAGGTTAACAATATGAGGGTAAATTTAGGTTGAATGAGGATATTTATTAGTGTTATCTAATCTGGAGGCCAAATAAATTTGACAAGGAGGATAATAAAAAATTAACCTCATTTAACCTCAAAACAAACAGCCTGTCTGATCAGACATTATGTTCCTAGTCCTTAGATTGTGGTTCTGAGCTCTTTTCTCTTTCATTCTATGCTATTTTTTATTGATGAATGGATAGGTTGATACCAACTACTGAACATGATCAGCTGCACAGACTCCAAGCCGAGTGAATACTTGATGCTGTGGCTGTAGTTGATCTTCAGGTTGTCTAAATCTTTTCATTTTTTTCAACTCGGGCATGCCATTGTGGATTATTGGTTTATTGTAGTCTTTATTAGGTGCTCGTTTGGTAGTTTGGTATGGGGGTAATGATGTGTAAAAGATACCCCATAGTGACATAGTCTACGCTAGATTGCTCATTTTATGTCTTTGTTCCGACAGAATTTCTCTGAAAGGCTTTGTCATTTTTTGATACACCATATAAGAGATGCGAAATATGAAGTTATCTTTTCCACATCTATTACTGCATATCAAATGTAACACTAAATGTTTTCCTCGGTAGCATGCCGTTGCACTTTATTTTATCAGTGTGTTTTTTCATAGGTCTCGTTCTTTGATTAGTGGGCATCAACATAAGCATTTTGATACAGAAAGAACAGACGTGGTTGTTATATTGGACTTCTTGTTAATCTGTCATATGCTATTTGGTTTTTAATGTAATAATGCCTTTGGTTTTGTGACTCAATTATAAGTATTCTAATAGGTTCCCCAGTTCCCATCCAAATTGTTCTTCTTCTGTGAAGTAGAACCTGCCCATGGTGGAGAAACTCCTATCGTTCTTAGTCATGTTATTTACGACAGAATGAAAGAAATACACCCAGAGTTTGTGCAACAGCTTGAGGAGCACGGATTAATTTACACACGAGTCTTGGGTGAAGATGATGATCCATCATCTCCTATCGGTCGTGGATGGAAATCTACTTTCTTAACAGAAGATAAACACGTAGCTGAAGAAAGGTTTGTATCTTACTGAAACTTGTATTGTGTGGATATATTTGTGTGTGATTCATGCTGCGTGGCACAAATTGCAGGAGTTGGTGCGCTTGGGGAAAGTAGCCTTACCATATGACAGCATATATACACACACTATATCATGCCTATTTAGTCTTTGATTAAAGTCGCATTCTGTCACTAATATTGCATAGACAACACTTATCTCATTGCCTGAATCTTTTCCTGTTCTTGTATATAGAGCCTAGCAGGCCTTATCTCGATGAGGGGGGATTGATAACCGATAGGCATTGAAAATTGCCGAAACTAGTCTTAATCTACATTGTTTTGCATCAGGGCCGCGGAGTTAGGAATGAAGCTAGAGTGGTTAGATGATGGGGTGAAAACAATCATGGGTCCAATCCCGGCTATCAAGTTTGACAATACCAGGCAAAGGAAGATTTGGTTTAATAGCATGGTAGCCGCTTATACAGGGTGGGACGATGCACGAAATGATCCTGTTAACGCTGTTACCTTTGGAAATAGGCATCCATTACCATCTGATATCATCTATGACTGCTTAAGAATCCTTGAGGAAGAATGTGTTGCCATTCCTTGGCAGAAGGGCGATGTTCTGCTGCTGGATAATTTGGCTGTTCTCCACTCCCGCCGTTCTTTTGAGCCACCTCGCCGTGTATTAGCTTCACTTTGTAAGTAATAGAGGAGTGTTGGGCACCATTGAGTTGGCATTGGCTATAGTGTTGATATTGGCTCATGGCTGCACGTATATTACAGATACTAGCCGTAAGCAATTTTCTTTGAATTGAACTTGGTACAATAATTTTACTGTTTCGTCGCTCTAGCTAGCCTCTCTAAAATTTGCTTGGTTTTAATGCCTTTAACTAGTGATTTTGGATCGTAGGCTTCATGTGGAAAAAAATTGGATTTAATAAATTCATTAGATAAAAGAGGTTCAAAGAGAATTTTTTGGGACAAGATGACAAAAGTCATATATGACTCGACCCTATAATCGTGGTTGTATAGACACTTATTAAGGAACATATTTAATTAAGAATAAAAAAGGGTTAGGCCAACTATTTAATTTGTTTTGATAAATTAATTGATGGGATTCCGAATGGATTTAGTTTTATATTGGAGAAGGTATTAAGTATATAGGAGGAAACATTTCTTCTTTTTTTATTTGTTTTATTTATTAATTTATTTCCTTTTTCTTAAAATTGTTCAAATCTATTGTTTTTTATGTATCACAATAGATGATTCCATTTACTTATATTACCAACTCGTGATAAAAATCATTTTTAGTTTAGCAAGTGAGGGTTAGATTATATTGTGTATTCACTAATTAGTTGAAAGTTTGGAACATATATAATATAGTTATAGATCCTCTTTGGATTTATTTATTAAAAGTTATTATTTAAGATAATTATTTATTTAAAAAAATTAATCTAATTTTTTAAATAAGTAACTATCTTAAATAATTTTTTCTAATAAGTAACTCAAAATAAATTAATAATGATGATTTTTATTAGCTTTTTCGTCAGCATATGAACTGTTATATCTATTGAAGCTTGGTTTGGGATAATTTCTTTACTCATAACTTTTTCAAATTACATATTATATAAGTTTTTTTTGGTAAATAAACATAGCTAGTTGTAAGAGCCAAGACTGATAGCTTTCACACAAAAAAAATCCAATAATCTACGAAAGAAAAAAGTTTTTGTTCATTAATATAAACAAATGTTGAGCTCTCTAACACAAACTTAGGAGTGAGCCTTAAGAAGTATTGTTAGCTCCTGAGTTGGGGTGAAACTAGTCTCTTGTGCTTCTAGAGAGAATAATCATCACAAATACAAATGAAAGAGTGAGACTTAAAACCTAAAAGAAAATATCTTTTAGTAGTAGATTAGAGGAGGTTTGGACCTTTGCACCATTAGAAATTATAGAACAAATCTTGATTTGGTATCTATCATTTGAAATACCATATTCACCCATCTAGGGTTTCTCTTATAACTTTTGAAGGTTATTTCATATGGTTCCATCCTCAACATACTTAAATTATTATTAATTAGATATTATGTGTTTAATGGGATTGTCACTTTTTTATTATAACAAATTTTAAGTTCATGAAATACTATTATTTTATATCACATATATTTATAAGCTAATTTTTAATTTGAAAAAAAAGGAGTTACTTCCAAACTTTTCAATATTACAAAATTCTATAACCGGTCTTTTTGGTCCACATATTAGAAATTTCCAAACCTTAACTAGGTCGTCGCTGAGGGTTAATTTAGTTTGGCCTTATTTTGTATAGTTTCACTTCCCTAAACTAAAAATTATATAATAAGATCTTGCACTTAAGTCAGCGGCACCACTTTGATAAACTTAATAAGAACAAATAAATAATGTATTTCCTCCTTACTCCACTTTTCCATCTAACTACCTTTTTTTCGCATACAATCTCTTAAACAAATTATATGATATTCATAAAGCTAAATTATAGTAATATTCCATTCTTTGCTTTGGCCTCAAACAAGCGCTTATTTATTTATTTTCTTGGGAAGTTGCACTATATAGTCCTAATTTTATGCAAAATATAAAATATAAACCTATTTTTTTATTTATTACAAACGGGTTTGGGTATGTATATAATACTTATAATGAAATTAAGATTTTTTTGAAGATTAATTTTTTTGTACCCTCGAGGTAACTAATTATGAGTTAGTGGGCATGTTACTCTTATGTTCGTATTTCACTTAGCACCCTTTTTTTTTTATGATTGGTAGGAGTATGCCCATATTACTAAGGGGTAGGGTAAATACTTTGGTGGGATGGCATGCCATCAATGACTAGTTTAGGTGGGCGTAGTATACGTGTACATGACTTCTAGTACTTTGTATGTCTATATATTAGGCAAGTGTGTAACACCCCAAAATTCACCAATTTTTTTTAAGGCGGAAGTGATTAAAATAGAAACTCTTAAATTAAAACCTGTGAATTCTGGGGATGTTACTGTCACACTTAGTACCGTATCGGTTCTCTCCGACCATTCCAGTACCAAGTGTTAACGCTAAGAGAAATTTTTGTTAAACTTAAATTAATACTTAAATCAAGGGTTCAAAAAAGAACTAGAAAGATCATAACATAAAAAATCAAAGTACGCATTTAGAATTGCAATTCATATCCAAAAGAGAAATAAGCTTACAACGGATAAAAGATTCATTTAAAATACTTAATACAAGTAATAAATCAAAAAGGGTAAGTTCGATACAGAAAAATAGCCGAAAGAGATAAAATAGCAAGAAGAGTAAATCCGGCTACACTACTCTCGAACTTGGAGCCAAAACATACTCAACGTTCAGCCCCGACTGATGTCTCGACCACCTACACAAAGTCAAAAGGGCCTAATACTCGTGGTAATGAGCAGCACCCGTGAAAAGGGTGATCAGGACGCTATGTATTGAGTAAGGTAACAGATGCACTAAGGACAACATATAAAATCACATAAACCATGCAGAAAATAAAAGAGCATAATCATGATAACATAATATCGTACAAATATTCTAGTAGATACATAAGGCCCAATATAGTCCGAATTAATTATTTAATTAATCTTTGATCAAAACTCATTTCACACCATGGTTTTTATTAAATCCATGCGAGTACGGGAACCCCACTATTATAGCTGGTGGACCGGAAACACATAGGGCATAAAGCTCATGACCACTATTATAGCCGGTGGACTGAAAACGCATAGAGCATAAAGCTCCTGACCACTATTATTCGCCGGTGGATCGTTTTAGCCCCTTCTCGCACGATGTCCTATTGTAAGTACTTAGTGTCTTTTCCATGTCTTGACACAAATATGTTCGATTTTGTTGAGCACAAAATCCCCCACTATTATAGCCGATGGACAGGAAACACACAGGTACAAAGCTTGACCACTATTATTATTAGTGGACCGGTTACACATAAGACATCATGCCCTAACCACTATTATTCGCCAGTGGACCGGTTCGGGCCCGACTCAACAATCTTTCACTTTAAATGATTAATGTCTTAAGTATATTATTCGGAAAATTTTAACCCTAGACATGCATGAATCACTCCCTTTATACTTATCCTCCAACTGACCCGTATCATATTATGAGAACCCTACACCTCCTAACTTGCCCAACGACCTTCCCTCTATACTCAAATTCACACTAGAACTCCAACATTGAAATATGTGGGTCAAGGCCCACTACTACACTACTACACACCTCCAAGTCCACTTATTTCTTTACGTTAAGGTTTTCCCCAAAAACCCTAATTTAGGCCTCAGTGGCCCATCTTACTCCACTTCACACAACCCAAATCATTTTAACACTCCACATACCACAACTCATAAACTTCATCCTTATAATTACCCTTTAATCATCAAATACACATGATATTAGAAAAACCCTAAGCAGCTCTTCCAAACCCTAATTGTCCATACAAATCCTAGCTCGATCTCCTACGTACCCTTACTTTGCTCCACGTACTATTTTTCATCCAAAGTATTCAAACAACCAAACAACACTTACATTACCTTCTTCACACCCCAAATCAACTATTCATACGTAAACTTTACTCCCATGCAGATGCCAACCTTCCTATGTAAACCTTCAAACTCTTTCATGCAAACCCTAAAAATTTCACATGAAACCCTAAATTCAACCATGAAAACCCTAGATTCTTCCATATAAAACTTTAAATTAAATCCATACAAAAACCCTAGATTATATCCTCCCATGCAACACCATAAAATTTTCCATGCAAAACCTTAAGTCCATCTATGCAAGACCCTAGATTCCACCATACAAAAGCCTAGATTAGATTCCCCCATGCAACACCATAAAATCTGCCATGCAAAATCTTAGGTCCATCCATACCCAAACCTTAAATTTCTTTCATGCAAAACTCAACTTTCCTTCATACAAAACCCTAAATTCAATCGACACAAAACCCAAGGTTTCTCCATATAAAACCCTAAATTCACTCCATACAAACCATAGATTAGATTCTCCTATATTACACCATAGATTAGATTCTCCCATGTTACACCATAGATTAAATTCTCTCATACAAAACCATTTAATAATAATAATAACTTAAGCCTATATAATACAAGGTAGGGTTTTCGACCCTACCTCCAAATAACGAAGGTACCATTTAATAATCATAATAATAATATTAATAACACATATTACTTATAATAATATTAAAATAATAAAGATAATAATAATAATAATAATATCAATAATAGTAGAAATAGTAAAATTAATAATAAAATAGGAGTATGCGAATCATAATCATAAAATAGGGCTTCGACCCTCCTTAGATAAATAATAGTAATAATAAAAAATAATAATACTAATAATAATATTAATAATGATAATAAAACTTATAATAATACTATTAATACCCATAATTCAAAACTAACAACTTAAATAATTTAAGACTACTCTCGACCCTGCCCAGAAAATATAACATTAATATTACATCCAATAATAATAATAATGATGATGATGATAATAATAATATTACTAATCAAATAATTGATAACAATTGGAATAAAAAAGAATAAACTTACATAAATAGGAAAAAAGGGCTGAGAGGGTTTAGGGTTTCACCTTGAGTCCGCGGAGATGGGTAGCATCGGCGTTGGTGCACGGTGGCTGGCCGGAAAAAATGAAGAAAAGGGGAAAAGTTGAAGGTTGGAAAAAAAAATAGGAAGAATGAAGGTAGGAGTAGAGGTGATTATGGTTGCCTAGAAGGAGAGGAGTAGAATGGAGGTGGTGGCGTAGCTAAAGGTGACGGCGCATGACGACGGCGGTGGTGGCCGAATGGGGAAGAAGAAGAGAAAGAGAGGAGGAGAGGGAGAAAGAGGAAAAGAAAGGTAGGGGAAGGTAGATGGTGGTTTGCAGAATCGGTTCGGAGGTGAAAGGAGGGGCAGCAACGACGGAAGAGGTGGCTAATGGTGGTTCAAAGGGCGGCAGAGGTTGAAGAGAGGGTTGATCAGGGAGGAAACTTCACACAGTTAGGGCGACTTATGTAGGGAAAATTAAGGGATGAGGGAGGCTTATTTAGTTAGAGGGCGGCGTAGGGAAGACTTAGGTAGGTAGAGAAGGCGGCGAAGTTAGCCGGAGTCGGTGGCAATTGTGTCTGAAGGGGTGGCGATGCACAAGTTGGATTTTCTGGGTAGGAGATTGAAACTTGATATAAGGTAGATTATGGGGGTATTTATAGAGTTATGGAGGGAGATAAGGTCAGAGGGGAGATGGGAGAATAGGTAAAAGTAGGTGGGCAAACTTCGGCCGGTGACGGTAGGCCGGCAGAGGCTAGCTCATGGCAGGGCCTAATTGGCTAGGGAAGAAATAATTTCGCGTGAGAAGAGAGGGAGGGTTGGTTGAGTCGAACAATAGGTGAGTCAATAAGGGAGAGAGAGAGGAGAATTGGCTGGTTAGCCGCACGGTTGGCGACGGAAATACTGGCTAAATATGGGGAAGAAAGTGCAGTTGTGACGGGCTGGGGAAGAAGAAGAAGAGGGGGCACTGGACCAGCGGTCCAGAAGAAAAAGGAAGAAAGGAAAAAGGGGGAAGAATCGGCCGGCGATGTTGGTTAAATTTTTTTAAACACAACGCCGCGTTTCGATCAAAAATGAAGGGAAGTGTCGCACAAGAGGGGAAGGGAAGGGGGTCGGCTGCGTGAGCTGGGCCGTGCCGAAGGAAAGGAAAGACAGGAAAGGAGGACTGGGCTGTGGGTTGGCCAAGGTCGGAGAGGAGAGGGAGAAAAGAAAAGAAAGAAAAAGAAAAAAAAAGAAAAGAAAAAGGAAGAAAGAAAAGGAAAAAGGAAAAAGGAAAAAGGGAAAAAAAGGAGAAAAAATTGGTTAGGTTAATTAAATTAATTTGAATATTTGGGATATTTAAAAATAATAATATTTAAATAAAACAATATTTAAATCCCTTTTTAGGCTAATTTAGGATTTTTAAAAGGTTTTTCATAAATTTCATTTTAATTAGCAAAACACCCAAATTTTCTTCAATTAAATTATTTATAAAATTACTATTAATTTGGAACTATTTTATCCTCCTTATTTTAAATAAAATAATTTATTTATTTAATTTTTAAAATAAAATCCTTATTTAGCTAAAATACCCAAATTTCTCCTAATTAAAATACTTATAAATTTCTTCTTAATTTGCCCTAATTAATTTTCTTTTTACTTTAATGAAAATAATTTATCTAATAAAATTTTCTAATAAAATCTTATTTAACTATAATTTTTAAAATTAGAATTTTCGGAGCATTTCATTACTACCCCCTTAAAAACAGACTTCATCTCCGAAGTCTTCTACAGCTACTATGGTTAGGGTCAATGGTTTCCAAGTGGGTAGGGACACCATACTAATAACAATTCTTATAAAAAAAACTACCCCCTTAAGAATAAACTTAATTAAAATTCTACCCTTCGTTTCTCACCATGGCCAGAAATAAAATGCTTAAAAATAAAAAATCCTTTTTTGTTCAAAAACATTTCAAGTCAGGGAAAAACATTGTAGATCAAATTTATTTTGAAAATGATACCACTTGTAGTATCAGCTTAAAAAGATTAAAAACGGAAGAGCGGTCAAAACACACTTCAAAATCCAATAAAATTTTTGTAAACATAATTTATTTTCGAAAACAAAAGTGGTCAAAAGGACCAACCCCTCTGATATCAAATTGTAATATCAGCTTAAAAAATTTAAAATCGAAAGAGCGTGGTTGAAACCTACTCTGATACCAACTTGTGGTATCAGCGTAAAAAGTTTAAAATCAAAAGAGCGGTTGAAACCAACTCTGATACCAACTTATAACACCCTAAAGTTCACCAATTTTTTTTAACGCAAAAGTGATTACAGTAGAAACTCTTAAATTAATACCAGTGAATTCTGGGGATGTTACCGCCACACTTAGTACCATACCGATTCTCTCCGACCGTTCTAGTACCAAGTGCTAAGGCTAAGAGAAATTTTTGTTAAACTTAAATTAATACTTATCAAGAGTTCATAAAAGAACTAGAAAGATCATAACATAAAAAATCAGAGCACATGTTTAGAATTGCAATTCATATCCAAAAGAGAAATAGGCTTACAACGGATAAAAGATTCATTTAAAATACTCAATACAAGTAATAAATCAAAAAGGGTAATTTCAATACAAAATAAATAGCCAAAAGAGATAAAATAGCAAGAAGAGTAAATCCGGCCACACTACTCTCAAACTTGGAGCCAAAACATGCTCAACGCTCAGCCCCGATTGATGTCTTAACCACCTACACAAAGTTAGAAGGGCCTACTTCTCGTGGGAATGAGCAGCACCCATGAAAAAGGTGATCGGTATACTACGTACTGAGTAAGGTAATAGATGCACTAAGGCCAACACATAAAATCACATAAACCATGCAAAAAATAAAAGAGCATAATCATGATAACATAATATCGTACAAACATTCTAGTAGATACATAAGGCCCAAATATAGTCCGGATATATTATTTAATTAATCTCCGATCAAAACTCATTTCACACCATACTTTTTATCAAATCCATGCGAGTACGGGAACCCCCCTATTATAGCCGGTGGACCAGAAATACACAGGGCATAAAGCTCCTGACCACTATTATAGCCGTTGGACCGAAAATGCACAGGGCATAAAGCTCATGACCACTATTATAGTCGGTGGACCGGAAACGCACAGGACATACAGCTCCTGACCACTATTATTCACCGGTGAACCAGTTTGGCCACTTCTCGCACGGTGTTCCACTATAAGTACTTAGTGTCTTTTCCATGTCTTGGCACAAATATGTTCGGTTTTGTTGAGCATGGAATCCCCCACTAGTATAGCCAGTGGACCGGAAACACATAAGTACAAAGCCTGACCACTATTATTACTACCGGTGGACCAGTAACACAAAATGCTCTAACCACTATTATTCGTCGATGGACCGGTTCGGGCCCGGCTCAACAATCTTTCACTTTAAATGATTAATGTCTTGAGTATATTATTCGAAAAATTTTAACCCTAGATATGCATGAATCACTCCCTTTACACTTATCCTCCAACTAACCCGTATCATATTATGAGAACCCTGCACCTCCTAACTTGCCAAACAACCTTTCCTCTATACTCAAATTCACACTAGAACTCCAACATCAAAATATGTGGGTCAAGGTCCACTACTACACATCTCCAAGTCCACTTATTTCCTTATGCTAAGGTTTTCCCTAGAAACCCTAATTTAGGCCTCAGTGGCCCATCTTACTCCACTTCACACAACTCAAATCATTTTAACACTCCACACACCACAACTCATAAATTCCATCCTCATAATTACCCTTTAATCATCAAATACACATGATATGAGAAAAACCCTAAGTAGATCTACCAAACCCTAAATGTCCACACAAACCCTAGCTCGATCTCCTACGTACCCTTATATTACTCCACGTACTATTTTTCATCCAAAGTATTCAAACAACCAAACAACACTTACATTACTTTCTTCACACCCCAAATCAACTATTCATACGTAAACTTTACTCCCATGCAGATGCTAACCTCCCCATGCAAACCTTCAAAAATTTTCATGCAAACCCTAAAAATTCCATGTGAAACTCTAAATTCAACCATGAAAACCCTAGATTCTTCCATACAAAACTTTAGATTCAATCCATATAAAATCCTAGATTAGATCCTCCCATACAACACCATAAAATTTGCCATGCAAAACCTTAAGTCCATCTATGCAAGACCCTAGATTCCACAATACAAAGCCCTAGATTAGATTCCCCTATGCAACACCATAAAATCTGCCATGCAAAACCTTAAGACCATCCATACCCAAACCCTAAATTTATTTCATGCAAAACTCAAGATTCCTTCATACAAAACCCTAAATTCAATCGACACAAAACCCAAGGTTTCTCCATATAAAACCCTAAATTTAGTCCATACAAACCATAGGTCAGATTCTCCTGTATTACCCCATAGATTAGATTCTCCATATTACACCATATATTAGATTCTCTCAAACAAAACCATACAAAACCATAAATTAGATTCTCCCAAACAAAACCATAAATTAAATTCTCCCACACGAAACCTTAAATTTCCCACTTTATTCCTCCACTTGTGGATCATTAAAATACTTAGGTCAACTCACATTCCTTGGTCAACTTATTTCCCCCATTCTCCTTTTTCATCCTTTCCCCGACACAAACCATATTAACATCCTCAGATGCATGTCTTACAGGATCACAACACATATCATCACATACCACAATATTTCATCACATACACATAGTTCACATGCCACAATTAAATGCACGATCTTATCTTAACTCCATATCATGCTGCATATATACCAATTATACAATTACGCATAAAATATATTATAGTTCATATCACATGGCATGCATGGCATATAAAAAACATAATACACAAACGACCTTAGCACCCCTTACCTAGAATGTCACCGGTCTTGCAGCATGCTCCTATACCTCTATAGGGCTTTGACCGGTCTCACCTATTATGAGGGAAAAAACTAGAATTAGATTCCCTCCCAAAAAAAATACTATTATTTACTAACTTATCCTAAGACTTGGTTTTTAAATAAAAATCATACTATACTAATAATAACTATACGAGATACTACTAAAAATACTAATAATAATATTAATGTAATTCAAAATGGATGGTGATATGAAGGTTTTTACCCTCCACCAAAATAATGCTAATAATGGTGATGATAATGATGATAACAACAACAACAAAAACTTAAGCCTATATAATATAAGGTAGGGTTTTTGACCCTACCTCCAAATAATGAAGGTACCATTTAATAATCATAATAATAATATTAATAACACATATTACTTATAATAATAATAATAATAATAATAATAATAATAATATCAATAATAGTAGAAATAGTAATATTAATAATAAAATAGGAGTATGCAAATCATAATCATAAAATAGGGCTTCGCCCCTCCTTAGATAAATAATAGTAATAATAAAAAATAATAATACTAATAATAATATTAATAATGATAATACAACTTATAATAATACTATTAATACCCATAATTTGAAACTAACAAATTAAATAATTTAAGACTACTCTCGACCCTGCCCAGAAAATGTAACATTAATATTACATCCAATAATAATAATAATGATGATGATGATAATAATAATATTACTAATCGAATAATTGATAAAATTTGGAATAAAATAGAATAAACTTAAATAAATAGGAAAAAAGGGCTGAGATGGTTTAGGGTTTCACGTTGAGTCCGTGGAGATGGGTAGCACCGACGTTGGTGCACGGCGGCGGCGACGGTGGCCGAAAAAAATGAAGAAAAGGGAAAAAGTTGAAAGTTGGAAAAAAATAGGGAGAATGAAGGTGGGAGTAGAGGTGATTATGGTTGCCTAGAAGGAGAGGAACAGAATGGAGGTGGTGGCGTAGCTAAAGGTGGCGACACACGACGTCGGCGGTGGTGGATGAATGGGGAAGAAGAAGAGAAAGAGAGAAGGAGAGGGAGAAAAAGGAAAAGAATGGTAGGGGAAGGTAGAGGGTGGTCTACAAAACTGGTTGGGAGGTTAAAGGAGGGGCAACAACGACATAAGAGGTGGCTAATGGTGGTTTGAAGGGCAGCGAAGGTTGAAGAGAGGGTTGATTGGGGAGGGAACTTCGCACAGTCGGGGCAACTTTGTGCAGGAAAAATCAAGGGATGAGGGAGGCTTAGTTAGTTAGGGGGTAGTGTAGGGAAGACTTAGGTAGGTAGAGAAGGCGGCAAAGTTAGCCAGAGTCGGCGACAATTGTGTTTGAAGGGGCGTCGACGCACAAGGTGGATTTTCTAGGTAGGAGATCAAAACTCAATACATGGTAGATTATGGGGGTATTTATAGAGTTATGGAGGGAGATAAGGTCAGAGGGGAGACGAGAGAATAGGTAAAAGTAGGTGGGCAAGCTCCGGCTGGTGACGGTAGGCCGGTGGAGGTTAGCTCGTGGTAGGGCCTAATTGGCTGGGGAAGAAAGAATTTCGCACGAGAAGAGAGGGAGGGTTGGTTGAGTCGAACAGCAGGCGGGTCAGCAGGTGAGAGATAGAGGAGAATTGGCTGGTCAGCCGCACGGTTGGCAGCGGAATACAGGCGATGTATGGGGAAGAAAGTGCAGCTGTGACAGGATGGGGAAGAAGAAGGGGGTCCGAACCATCGGTCTAGAAGAAAAAGAAAGAAAGGAAAAAGGGGGGAAGAACCGGCCGGTGATGCTGGTTAAATTTTTTTAAACACAACGCCACATTTTGATAGAAAATGAAGGGAAGTGCCACACAAGAGGGGAAGGAAAGGGGGTCGACTGCAGGGGTTGGGCCGTGCCGAAGGAAAGGAAAGAGGGGAAAGGAGGACTAGGCCATGGGCTGGCCTAGGTCAGGGAGGGGAGGGGGAAAAGAAAAGAAAAGAAAGAAAAAGAAAGAAAAAGAAAGGAAAAAGGAAGAAAGAAAAGGAAAAAGGGAAAAAGAAGAAAATAATGGGTTAGGTTAATTAAATTAATTTGAATATTTGGGATATTTAAAAAATAATAATATTTAAATAAAATAATATTTAAATCCCTTTTTAGGCTAATATAGGATTTTTAAAAGGTTTTTCATAAATTCCATTTTAATTAGCAAAACACCCTAATTTTCTTTAATTAAATTATTTATAAAATTACTATTAATTTGAAAATATTTTATCCTCCTTATTTTAAATAAAATAATTTATTTAATTAATTTTTAAAATAAAATCCTTAATTTGCTAAATTACCCAAATTTCTCCTATTTAAAATACTTCTAAATTTCTTATTAATTTTTCCTAATTAATTTCATTTTTATTTTAATGAAAGTAATTTATTTAATAAAATTTTCTAATAAAATATTATTTAATTATAATTTTTAAAATTAAAATTTTTGGGACATTTCAAAGTGTGGTATCTCAATTATGTTATCGCTCATGGTAGATACACTCATGGTGTGGTAGGTATAATATCCTTTAAGATGCCCCCTCGATGTATTTTTACCTTGTATGGTTAGTGCGATATCCCAATTATGTAGCTAATACTGCCATGTCTTTTATTTATGGTAGATAACTAGATGTGGATGATCAAGCATTGCATTAAATGAATATTAGTCATTGACGATGTGTCAAAATTATTTTAAAAATCACCTTTGACGTTGAAAAATGATGATTTTACCCCTTGCCTATGTTACTCATACTTCCCTCCATTTTTTTTACCCTTTTCCCTTTTCCCTCTTATTCTTTCATTTTTAATCAATTAACTTTGGTATTTTATACTTACATCTATTTCCTTTTCATTTAATTTATTTATTTTTGAACAAAAAATTAAAATTAAAATTATTAAATTATAAAGTAGAATAGAAAATAGTCTAAATATATAAATAAAACTAAAAATGAAAGAAAATAAAATAAACATGCTAAAAACCATTGGTTTCATTATCTTTTATATATATATATATTAAACAAAAATATAATGTAAAGCAAAAAATAATCATTTAAATAACTAAAATCGAAAACAATAAATTGATTAGGCAACTAAAATGAGAAAGAAAATCAAGAAAATATTCTCATCATCCCTTCCCAAAATCTTACAAAGATTATCTTTCTCTCCTCACTCCCACCACAACTTCCTCCACCCTCTCAATGCACTCATGCTTAGTGTGTAGTGTTCTCTCATGGATTTGGAAGGAGTTGTTGGGGTTGGTTGTAGAGAAAAACAAAACTAGGTTACATTGATATCAAACTAATATGGCAAAGATCGAGGGAAAAATATGGTCGGTGCTGATGTTGGTTGTTGGTGTGGCTAGAGGATGACAAAGTTGTCAACTAAGTTCACTTCCTCTCTATCATTTGTTTTTAACCCTCTCAGTAAAACTTGGTCATTTGGTTTTGAATCTCCTAGATTCGATTTAGTTCCTTTCTTTGAAGATTTGTTTGTTTCTTGCTTGTTGTCTCTAAGATCTAGTCTCAATCTAAGCTTCTTTGTATTTTAAAGATTTGGTCTAGTTTTGTGCATTTTAGGGATGATCTAATTGATTAGCCTCTCTTGGGTTTTCTTTAATCCAGCTACTACATTAGATATTTGTTTGTAGTTGCTCGTTCAGATATATGTTGTTTGATGTTTTGTTTATGGATCGTTTGTGTTCTATTTTGTTTGATGTTGCAAGTTCTTTGCTCTTGCTTAGATATGAGCTCATTCAAATTTGTTCAAGGTCATACGAGGTTCGTTCAAATATGAGCCTAATGTCATGGCTTATTCATTTTGTTTTTTTTTTTCCATTTTTAACTGATAGGTTTTAGAATACCATAGAGTTTTGTATAATCTAGTGGAAGTGTGTACAGAATAATGTAGCATTCTGGAGGCACTCTAGATAATGTAAGAACTATCTAGATCTTTTAAATATATAAGAGTGTAGGGAATTCCTACAAGGAATTTTCTAGAATTATCATGTATATATTAAAGTTTGCAAAAGATCTAGAACCTTCCACCATAGGAAAATGGGGAGAAGAACTTCAACTATGAATAGAGGATGAGTCCCATTTACTTCCATCACCCTATAATTTAAAGCTCTCTCTACTCTCTCATCAATAAAGTATTCTCTTCCTACACACAAACACTCTCTCAATTTCTTTAAGTTTCCTAGGTTTTTCGAGTGTTGGTGTTTTTACTCATCCTTTAAGGTTTGGTTATAGCCTTATCTTGGGGGATGCTAACTTAGTAAATAATAAAGGGTGTGCTTCTAAGTGTCACATAGAAAATACTTAGATAAAATGGGTCACCCTCATCACACTTAGCTTTGATTTGGGTGTTTAATTTTGGATTTTGCCGAATATCTATCGTTGGATTTCCTTGTTGATTGTCCTAAGTTTTAGATCTAGTCTACTTGTTTATTAGGTGTTAGATTTGAGTGTTAAGATTAGGATTAATTTGAAGCTTTGGTTTTCGTTCATTCATTTTAGATTTGGTTTGAGTGAAGTTGGGATTTGTTTTTTCTTGTGAGTTGTATTGAAGAAGAAAGAAGAACAATATTGAGCTAGATTCTTGGTCGAAGGCTTAAAGAATGACGGCCCTTTGTTTTTTTTTTAAAAAAAATTATATTTGATTCGTTAGGTTTAAGTTGTGTTTGTTTTAGTTAGATTTTGCATATTGTGATCAAAATAACATATTAGATACTTGATTCATTATATATATATAACTAATTCAATTATTGAATTCTATTAAAAAAATTCTCTTATATCCACTATCTTACCTTAAATGTTTAACTAGTTTATCTTCGGGAATGTGGTTAATATATATGGAAAGCTATATCATCAACATTTATCGTGTGTCGCTAAATTATATTGTATTAAAATAGATAAATAAATTATAATATCAACGGACATGCAGTGAAAAGAGCATGTTACTTAACGTTGGTTTCCAACTTTCCATATAGTAAAGTGGCAAATATGTTATGGAACTTTGCACTTGAACATTAACGTATAAAACATACAGTTTGCTTAACTGGATCTGCATAGAAAACATCCTACTAGGATTTTATCTACACGTTGGTTTCTACCATTTGCATGACTTCACCATTGGCGTGGTTGATCACTCTAGTCTCCTTGGACCGTTAGCGTTCGTACGTTTCTCAGCCAGCCTTTTGGCTAAAATCGAGGAATAGGAATTAGAGATGGCAAACGAGTCATTTGGGTAGGGTTAGGGTCGAGTTGATACGGGTCAAGTCAACTTTTGTTTACTATACAATCGAGTCGGGTTTGGGTTTGGATCTAATTTTGTTTGGGTGTGTTTCGGGTTATGTTGCTTTGGGTTGGGTTTGGGTTCGATTCAGGTTAATTGGCGAGTCGGGTGTGATTTGGGTTGGGTCGATACTAGGTTCTTTGGATTTCTCGGGTTTGGGCCTATTTCAGGTTTGACTCAGGTCTATAGAATTCGGGTTAGGTTTGGGTTCAGGTTCGGGTCACTATATGGGTCGAACGTAAGTCGGATGAACTAAGTGTCAGATCTATCGAGTTTTTTGAATTCGGGTCTATAAATTTTGTGTCAAATCAAAAAACTCAAATTAGGTATTATTTATAATAGTATAAATCATGATCGATAATGAGTTTGAACATAAAAATTAGAACTTGTATGAAATAAAATAAAATAAAATTATTTTTCATTTTTACAAAATTAATTTTAAGTATTTTTAGAATATTAATTAAATCTTTGAACACACCACCATCACAATTTAAAATAAGAGAGTTTTTTCCTAGCCATAATAGTACGACCTTATCCTATTACTATTAGTTTGGTTTTAGCTTCTTTTGCTATAGTTTTTTAATTTCTCAGTGTCACATTGTCACTATTTTTATTTTCAATAATAATTTTTTAATATAAAATAAATAAATATGTGATAAATGAAAATCACAATCATCAATAACTTTGTAAAAAATGAAATATCAAAGTTGTCTTATGATTATAAATCCTACACCACTTCCAATGAATTTGTCTTAATGCCTAACTTAGTAAAACAATACTCCGTCATAGCACACTAAATTCTATATTGTATGTCTAATGTCTTAATACAATTGTCTATATTAATAGATATTTATAATGGTCACAACATAGCTAATAAGTGACAATATATCACCTTTTATACCTTAAATTACAATTATAATTTTCATGATTTCCTACATTACTTTTCCTGAATTGTTCATGTTTGATTTGCATATAATCCATTTCCTTTATTCTTATAATTGCTAACATGGTGGACCATGCACTTCCCTTGTTAATTATTTCATTTCTTGATATTATGACATAATATTCTAGAAGCAAGTGCATCGTATCCTCAATAATATTGTTTGGTCACTGAATTAGTGTAGTCATTTGATCTACTCCTATTTCAATTCATTCAAATAACCTATATTAGTGTACACGTTATTTCTAATGTTTCTTCATCTAAGTGTTAGATTATGAAATAGATTCAATCAAATTCATTGTCTTTTTATAGTATACAACTTCACTATGGATTATCATCATCCAAATAAAATACTTGGGTAATTGGGCAATCATTAATCTCATGCACCAAAGTCTAAGTTACTTGTTCACATATCTCACACATTGGTCCATTCATACCTTTCTCAACCAACCTATTTTTAGTTAATAGCTACTCCTTACAAGCCTTTGATTCTTTGAAGTATTAATCTTAATCTGATATTCTTAGTGAGGATTGTGAGGTGCTAGATTTGTTGTCATTGCAAACTTGATGACGATAACTCATCATTGACTCCCTTTAGATATTTTAGCTCAATATCATGCCTAGCTATTATTATCCCTAGTTGTTTGTAAAGTTAATAAAGCTTTAAAATAGCCAATAATATCATAGGTTGTAAAATAGGTCATAATAAATTTGTACTCTTTTGCTATGAGCTATGATCTAACAATTTCATTATTTATCTCATGTGTGTTGCATTTCAATAGTTATAAACTCTCATGTGTTAAGTTTGCTTCAAGACTGAGGTATTAAGGATAAGATTTTCTCCATCACATTGGACAATGCCTCAAGCAATGATAGAATATAAGATCGTTTGAGAAATACACTAAATGATCAAAAAAAAAATGTTGCATGATGGCATTTACTTACATGTTTGGTGTGGCGCTCATGTTTTGAATCTCATTGTTAAGGATGTGCTTAAGGTAATAGAGGATATTGTTTTTAAGATCAGAGATAGTGTAAAATACATCAAGCGGTTAGAATCGAGGAAGACTACATTTCAAAATTGTGTGAAATTAGCTCGGATATTAGATACTAAAGCATTATGGTTTGATGTTCCCACAAGGTGGAACTCTACTTATTTGATGATCGATAGAGCTATTATTTATCGTAATGGGTTTAAGGATATGGTGGTTGTTAACCCCTTGTACAAGAATTTTCTAGGACCTCAAGAGTGGGACATGCTTGAAAAAACTCGAGATGTCTTAGAACCATTTTATGATATTACAGAGTTATTTTCTAGTAGTGAGTATCTCATGACAAATTTGTATTTTTAGAATGTATGGAAGATTGAAATGCTTTAAAATGAGTTGATAAAGGGGGACGATGAAGTGTTATGGAAAATGGCTATAGAAATGAAGATTAAATTTGATAAGTATTGGGCCAACTTAGATGATAATGAATATGGTACACTATTTGCTTTTACTGTAATTCTTGATTCTCATTGTAAGTTGGATTTTCTAAAATATTGTTATCAAGAAATATTTGAGGATGGAACAAGGGCTTCTTTGAAAGTCAATGATATGCGGTTTAAGTTAGGGATGCTTCTAGTGGAGTATCCTTCAGTTAATGGTAGAGGAGGTACTTGCAATAACTCTTGTGGAACATCATCAAAATTAGACACTAGCACCCTTGGTTTTACTCGCAAGCGCAAATTTGATTTCTCTATTGTATGTTTACATTTATCACCTTCCCTTAATATTTTATGCCTTTCCTTTGATTTTGATTTGTTATTATATTTATATTCAATTGACTATTATATATATCAAAAAATTATCATTCTTGATTTATTATATATATATATATATCCATTTTCTTTTGTAATTTTTAGGGTTTTGACTAAAATGAGACTGCATGCACTTATAATGAAAAGACAAGGGCTGGATAAGTATCTAGATGATCTAAGAATGGACCACAAAATCAAGCTAAACATTCTTGACTTTTGGAGAGAGAATGAGTCTCAATATGGAGAGCTTGCACATCTAGATAGGGATATTTTAAGTGTGCCCCTTACAACTGTTGCATCATAATCAACTTTTAGCATTGGAGGTAGAGTTTTAAATAAGTGAAGAAGCTCGTACTTTCCTGAAAATATTGAAGCATTGATAACTACTCATATTTGGTTGTATGGTTTGAAGGTAGTGTTTTTAAGGCTTTTTATTAAATTCTTTGTTTCTATATCATAGTAAATTTCTAATGTGTTATTGTTTCTATAGAAACTGAGGAAGATGAATATGTTGGTTGCAATGTGGGGTGGGATGGAGCCAGGGCCGGTCTTAGGTAAATTAGGGCCGTAGGCTATAGTCGTAAATGAGTTAAATAACTTTTTATAACCACTCTAATATTTATTAAAAAATAATATAAAATTATATTATTTCAGTATCATAACATTTGATTAGATTTTATTATATACTATGATGTTTCTAAAATTCTAAAGCAAAGTTAAATTTAGTTTTAAGAATACATATAAAACAAGTATTGTATTTTTAAGACTATTCTTTAGGGCTGTAAACGAGCCAAGTCGAGCCGAATATTCCTGGGCTTAGGCTCGTTTAACTAAACGAACGACTCGAACCGAGTTCATGAGCCAAAGCTAAAAAATGAACTGAGACGAGCTTTTTCGAACTCAGGCTTGACTCGTTTAATAAACGATCCTAAAAGTGAGGCTTAGATTCAACTCATTTAACTAAACGAACGAGCCAAACCGAACTTTTAACGAGGCGAGGCAAGCCAAGCCGAGGCATATACTGAAGTAGCTCAGCTCATTTACAACCCTACTACTCTTATACGGTATGCATAATGAATAGTAATTTTGGTTGAAGCACAACGGTACAAATATATTAAAAAAATATAGGAATCTTAGGATTATTTTTTCTGCCATGCTTTGTTTTTTTTTCATGTATATATATTATATATATTATATTAATAGTTAGGGCCCTCGTATACTTGGGGCCCTAGGCTTTGGCCTAGTTGGCTTAAGCCTAAGGCCGGGCCTGGATGGAGCTAACCCCCCTACTAGACACCCTTAATAACATCCATAGGTACTGTTTTAATTCTTTATATAATTGATAGTTATGTAGCTTTTTTCTAAATGGAGTGTATTTAACTACATATTCTTTCACTACAGGGAGGACTACACTGATATTTTTAAAGAAGTTGTAGGATTTTTTTTATGTTGTAAGTTTCATAGGTTGCTTTTAGTAGTGATATTAACTTTAATATGTGAAAGTTTACTTCTTTATATATTGTAGTGAGAAGGTTTTTAGTGTTGTAAGTTTTATAAAAACAATTCTCTGAATTAATGATGTGGCTTCTTTGATCTTCTATAGGTTGTATTGTTAGCTGTTGTCTTGTTATTATCTCAACCAGATCTTCCCTTAACAAATAAAGGGGTTTGGGTTTGGAGTTAAAAATGAGGTGATTTTATCTCTTTTTTCTTCTTATTGTTATATAATCCTCATATTAAGGTGTGTGACTTGTTGGTGTGATGTTTATGTACCAACATATATGGTGATGGTTAGGTGATGTCTTTCTCTTAGTATTATAACTATCCTATACAACATCTTTTACCTTTTGGATAGTAAATTTCTTCCTTTCTAGTTAGTATTTTTTGGTTACTTACCTCAAGGTTAGGGCTTCAATCAAAGAGAGGCATTCACCTTCATCAATTAAAGAGAAGATCAAGTATTCATTGTAGGTGTGTTATCAATGCTCTAGTTTTCTTATTTACACTTGCTTGGACTTCTATTATATTTATTTGTTAGTAATTATCAACAAATTTGATATTATTGTGTATTTTGTATCATACAATGAGTGTATGATGAAATGCTGAATTTGATTGTTAGGTCCTCATGAATCATTAATCCAATACCATATCTCTCTTCTTCTTCTTCTTTTGGTATCACTATTTACTTGAGTTTTTTTATTCATCATCATTTGCATTTATAATGTTTAGAAAATTGTTTTTAAAAAACTAGATTTGAGGATCAATTCACCTATATTAATTGTTTTATTTTATTTTATAGGAATGCGAGTTGGCACATCACCTCACATGACACAGCTACACAAGCTATTCCATAATGTTTGAAGTATTATGTGAGTTCAATCATTGAAACCACTTAAGATTGATACTTTGTGGCCTTTCACATGTACGGTTGTTTTTATAATGTATTTTGTGCTAATTTTATTCCAAGGAACAAGAATGGAATGTTACTGATGTATGTAGGTAATGCAATAAATTATGAAGGTTACATTGGAGTATCTAGCCACCTTCTATCATAGATATTCATTACTTGGATTGTAGATCCCATCAAATTAGACTTTTTCTATTATAGATTATATATATACTACTATAATATATAATGGTTCTGAAATTGAATTGAAAGGTTATGTTCACAAGTTATAGATTTTATAAGTTTAATGATCCGTCATTAGGTTTTTATTATTATGGTCCAGAGTGTCGAGTTTAAGTTGTAGGAAGTTATCAAACAAAGTGAAGAAAAAATATAAATTTATGCTTATAAATGTTTGCATTTATTTACATTGTTTCAAAAATTGATAAGTATATGGAGTTAAAAAAATATCATATATGAATAAGAATAATAAATTACTAGTTCAAGTCTGGTTCGGGTTGGTTCGGGTTCGGGTTAGAGTTTGGGTTAGTTCGGGTTAAAGTTAGAGTTTGGGTCAGTTCGGGTTGAAGTTTTGGTTGGTTTGGGTTTGGGGTGTGCTCGGTTCGGGTTATTATTGATTTTGGTCACTTCAGTTCGGGTCAATTTAGGTTCGGGTCATTATCAGGTTAGCTAAATTCGGGTCGGGTCCGAATTGAATCGGATTATTTCAGGCTTTCGGGTTATGAACGGGTTTTATTTTTCGGGTTTTTATAGGATTTCAAGTCGGGTTATTTAGGTTGGATTGGTCGGGTTGGGTCAACTTTACCAAGTCTAATTGATTAGCCTCTCTTGGATTTTCTTTATTCTAGCTACTGCATTAGATATTTGTTTGTAGTTGCTCGTTCAAATATATGTTGTTTGATGCTTTTTTTATGGATCGTTTGTGTTCTATTTTGTTTGATGCTGCAAGTTATTTGTTTCTTGCTCATACACGAGCTCATTCAAATTTGTTCAAGGTCATATAAGGTTCGTTCAAATATGAGCCTAATGTCATGGCTTATTCATTTTATTTTATTTTTGCATTTTTATCTGAAAGGTTCTAGAAGATCGTAAAGTTTTGTAGACTCTAGTGGAAGTGTGTACATAATAATGTAGCATTCTAGAATAGGGATGCTCATATTATCCGATATTTTCTTATCCGATCCGATATCCGAAGCGATCCGATCTGAAAAAATAAATATCCGATCCGACAAATACAAATAATGTCCGATCCGAAGAAAAAATATTTATATTTTTTTATAATTTTTTATTTTATATATAATTGTATATAAATAAATATATAAATTTTACTTAATTTATTAGTTGGACCAAAATTTAATTTACTCTAAATTATATTTTTAATATAATTATTTTTTAAAATATTTGTAAAAAAACAACTAGTCGGGACTGTAGCAGTGTAGCACCACTACTCACTTACTCAGTATCAAACTAGCAGCAATATGCGTAGGTGCGTACTGTAGCACCACGCACACGGTACTGTATTTAAAACAACAACAACAACAACAACTAGTCGGGAGGGACCCCGACTCTCCCTTCTCTAATTTTTTTCCCCCGACTCCCTGCTCCAGTGCTCCCGTCCTGCAAGTCTGCAACCCTAACCGCCGCCCTCTCCCCAGCTCCTCCTTCGCTGGTCTCCGGCCTCCAATTAGTCGCCACCGTAGCCACTAGCCAGCCACAACTAGCAGCAGCAGCAACAACCGAACCTGCAGTAGCAGCGGCGGTAGGCGGCAGTATAGCAGCAGCAACGCGCAGGTTGTACCACCGTCGCCGGTCACCGTAGAGGCCTGCTGACCACCGGCGAGCCATCCTCAACCTCTGTCACATCTTTCCCGGCCTTCACCTGCCTTGATTTGTTAGTTTCGTTTGGTATAATTTCTGAAAAACCGTAACCCTTGTTTTGATTAATTGGGTATGAATTAGCTTATAAAAAGCTAAATTGATTATTTATTATGTATATATGTGCTGTAAGATTGATTTGGATAGGTCAATTGTATGGTTATGTTGGAATTTTGGAAAATTTGGATTTTTGACCGGGTTATGCCCAAATTTTTTGGATTCGCCCGTTTTTGCGATTTTGGACAAATTGATTATACAATATGTTTTAAAATGCATCCAATTTCATTTTAGAACCGTCAATTTGAAAGAGTAGTATAATTAGCTATGATTAGTAATGTGTTGTTCCAAAAATCAATTTTGATCTTTCTAATTAATGTGGTATAATTAGTTTGAATTGCTATATTCTGGAATGTGAGTCTTAAGTAGAAGAAATATTAATATTCTTCCGTTTTAGTTAATTTGTAGCTCTAATCAATAATGGCCGATAGTAGTAATTTGAGGGATGTGCCTGCTGAAGAGGTGGAGAGCTTATCTCCATTTGTGGAGTCAATTGGTGATGACTTGCAAACTAATAATGAAAAATAAAATACAAGTTCTCCTTCTCCAGCTTCAAGTGGTGTTGAACAAGTAGCATCTCAAGGTAAGAAAAGATCTTGGGTGTGGCAACATTTTACAAAAATGAATGCTAATGCTTTGAGAGCTACTTGTAATTATTGTGGAAAAGATTATGTTGCTGATCCAAAAAAAGGAACTAGTGTGTTGATAAATCATATTAATTCTTGCAAAGAAACTCCGGCTAATAAGGAGAAAAATATGAGACTAGTGGCCATTCTTCGTGCAAATGAAGCAAGAAAAGAGAGTTATGGATCAAATATTCCAAATATTGGTTCAATGAAACTTTTGAGTTCTTGGAAACTTAATCAAGAGGGTGGTAGAAAGGCTTTGGCTAAGATGATAATTGTAGATGAGCTTCCCTTTAGGTTTGTTGAGAGAGAGGGATTCAAACATTTTGTGGATGTTATTCAACTTGATTTTATCATGCCTTCAAGGGTGACGGTGACTATAGATTGTTACAAAATATTTGTGGAAGAGAAGTAAAAACAAAAATAGTATTTTCACAAATCTGGTTGTAGGGTTAGTCTCACTACTGATTTATGGACTTCATGTCAAAATCTTGGCTATATGTGCTTGACTGGTCATTATATTGATCAAAATTGGAATTTGCAAAAAAAGATTCTTAATTTTTGTCAAGTGGTTGGTCATTCTGGTGAGATTCTTGGCAAAACTGTTGAAAGATGTATTCTTGATTGGGGAATTGACAAAATTTTGACAATAACGGTTGATAATGCAAGTTCTAATGATTTGTGCTTTAAATACTCGAAGAAAAGAATTGGCATTTGGGGTGGTGGACTACTTTTGGATGGATATTGTTTGCATATGAGATGTGCTGCTCATATTCTAAATTTGGTTGTAAAAGAGGGTTTAAAAGAAAACATTGATCCTATTATTCGAGTCCGGTCGTCTGTGAAATATGTGAGATCATCTCCTGCTCGTTTGGCAAAGTTTAAGATTTGTGTTGAACAAGTGAAATTGAGTTCCCATAAATCTGTTTGTCTTGATATTGAAACAAGATGGAATTCTACTTACTTAATGCTTGATTCTGCTATAGCGTTTAGAAAGGCTTTTGACTTGTTAAGGGAGGATGAGAAGTATGTTAATGAGCTTAATAAGACTAAGGGTAGTCCTCAAGATGATGATTGGGAGTCTATTCGTTGTTTGTTGCCTTTCTTGAAAATATTGTATGGAGCTACTTTGAGGATTTCAGGTTCTCTTTATGTCACCGGAAATGTTTATTTGCAAGAAGTTTCACTTATTGGTACACTTATTGATTCTTGTATTAATGATAGTGGTGATGAAAATGTGAGAGCAATGGCATGTAGGATGAAAGCCAAGTTCTCTAAGTATTGGGTTAACAAAAAGAATATGAATTTGCTGATGTTTGTTGCTGCAGTTCTTGATCCCAGTAGTAAATTGGTCTATGTTGATTGGGCTATTAATGAATATTTTGGTGATTTGGGTGATGTGAATGATGATTTTTCTGATTTTGATGAACATGGGACATATCAAAGCGGTTCTAGTGCATCTTTGCGTCAAGATGTAAGAAAGTGTGTGAGGTTTTGTTTGCATTCTATTCTTCTTGTCAGTCCCAACAAGTATCTATTAGTAAATCAAGGACCTCCTCTACTAGTGATTCAGATGTTTCACTAGCACCTAATTTAGATGTGCATCAAGCAAGAAGACAAATGGCTAAAAGATTTAAGATGACGAGGCAAAACCATAATATTGAGGAGAAATCTAAATTAGATAGGTATTTGGAGGAGAATTTAGTGGAGGTCAATCAAGGAATAAGTGAGGAAGTTGAGAGTTCTCTTAGTCCTAAAGATGTGTTAGGTTGGTGGAGGAAGAATGAATCAAGGTATCCTATCATGAGTGCAATGGCCAAGGATATTCTAGCTATGCCTATTTCTACTGTTGCATCAGAATTAGCTTTTAGCACCGGAGGCCGCATGCTTGACCATTTTCGTAGTTCTTTAACCGGAAGGATGGTGGAGGCATTGATTTGCTCACAAGATTGGCTTCGTAGATCACAAGAGCCATTATTATTGGAAGAAAAGTTGGAAGATCTTGAAACAATTGAAGCAGGTAATTTTATAGTTATCTTTTTTTATTTGTAGTTGATTAATTTTTATGAAATACTTATTAACACAGTGAATCATTATTTTTTGTTGTAGAATTGGAGAAGATGAATATAACTCTACCACTTATGCACATTGAAGAGTGAGAGCTCAAGAAACTTTGCATAAGTCTGAGTAGGTATTTGTTGAATTAATTCCTCATTTATAATGATATTAACTTAGAATGATGATGTAACTATTTTTTGCTCACAACGAAGCTACTATTGTTGTTGTTTCATTAGCTTTACACTTAATGAAGTGTGTATTTACTATGCAGGATTACAATGTATTTACTGTAGCATTGAGTGGATGATTTACAAGCATGCAAGATTATATTTTTATTTTTTAAATATGCTTATTGTTGGATAGTTTTATGTACTAAGAAAGGTAATTTAGAATAAGTTGATTGTTGATGTAATGTATTTTAAAGAAATAGATCTGATAGAATGTAATCAGGTTCATGTATCGTGATTTAGTAGCTAGCTCTTTAATCGGATATTTGTTTGTCAGTTCGGATCAGTTCGGATATTTGTTTGTCAGTTCGGATATTTGCTCAGCAAATCGGATATTTATCAAATATATTTGTGATTTGGTATTTTTTTTATATTTCAAAGACTATTCGGATAATATCGGTTTTATTTGATATCCGATCTAAAATTTCGGATATCCGATTTTTGGATATCCGAAATTTCGGATCGGATATCAAATATCATTTTCAGATATCCGAAATTTTGGATATCCTGTAATCGGATATTTGATCCGTGAACAGCCCTATTCTAGAACCACTCTAGATAATGTAAGAACTATCTAGATCTTTTAAATATATAAGAGTGTAGGGAAGTCCTACAAGGCATTTTCTAGAATTCTCATGTAAATATTAAAGGCTATAAAAGATCTAGAACCTTCTACCATATAAAAATAGGGAGAAAAAATTCAACTATGAATAGAGGATGAGTCCCATTTACTTCCACCACCCCATAATTTAAAGCTCTCTCTACTCTCTCATCAATAAAGTACTCTTTTCATACACACAAACACTCTCTCAATTTCCTTAAGTTTCCTAGGTTTTTCAAGTGTTGGTGTTTTTACTCATCCTTTAAGGTTTGGTTATAGCCTTAGCTTGGGGAATGTTAACTTAGTAAATACTATAGGGTGTACTTCTAAGTATCGCATAGAAAAGACTTAGATAAAAGGGGTCACCCTCATCACACTAAGCTTTGATTAAGGTGTTTAATTTTTGATTTTGACGAATATCTATCGTTGAATGTCCTTGTTGATTGTCTTAAGTTTTAGATCTAGTCTAATTGTTTATTAGGTGTTAGATTTGAGTGTTAAGATTAGGATTGAGTTGAAGCTTTGGTTTCCATTCAATCATTTTAGATTTGGTTTGACTGAAGTTGGGATTTATTTTTTCTTGTGAGTTGTATTGAAGAAGAAAGAAGAACAATATTGAGCTAGATTCTTGGTCGAAGGCTTAAAGAATGATGGCCCTTTGTTTTGTTTTAAATTATATTTGATTTGTTAGGTTTAACTTGTGTTTGTTTTAGTTAGATTTTGCTTATTGTGATCAAAATAACATATTAGATACTTGATTCATTATATATATATATTGAGTTTACTCTTAGTTTTAATTAGTTTATATTATGAGATAGAGAGAGAGAGAAAAGGGATGGGGATGGGGAGAATATATATATACATATCTTAACATTTTTCATTGTACACATGTTTTCAAGAAATAAATGAATTAAATGAAAAAATGAATGGAAGTAAAGAAAGAAAAACAATAACCAATCTATTTTTTAATAAAAAATAAAAGAAGAGAAAAATGGAGGGAAGAATGCCTAATGCACATGAGGGTAAAATGGTCATTTTATTGGGTAAATTTCATTTTAAAAAAAGCCTCTAACACATAGTCAACGGTTACTATTCATATTGGATTATGTAGTGTGAAACCCCTTAAACTTAGAGTTATTTTGTTCATATTTAAAAATTTAAGGATATATTGTGTATTTCACATAAATTCAAGATTATATTATGTAATTTCTCTCTCTTTTTTTTATATTTATAATTTTTTTATTGATTTATACACTTTAAGTTCTTGTGTAGTTTAGTTTTGTATGCATGTAAGTTAAATACTTTAATTTATCTCATTTATGCACTGTATGTGCATACTTAGTTAAATATTTGTTTCACCGACCGATTTTATTATCAGTTCACCAATTTTTACTAATATGATCGATTTTTAATTGATTTTTTATAATTTATGTTTATGATGACTAACATTTAAAATCTTATTAGTTTACGGATCGGAATGGCCGATCTAATTTTTAAAACTATGACTTTAACTGATTCAATTATTGAAATCTATTAAAAACTTCTCTTATATCCACTATCTTACCTTAAATGTTTAACTAGTTTATCTTCGGGTATGTGGTTAGTATATATGGAAAGCTATATCATCAACATTTATCGTGTGTCCCTAAATTATATTATATTAAAATAAATAAATAAATTATAATATCAACGGACGTGCGGCGAAAAGAGCACGTTACTTAACGTTGGTTTCCAACTTTCCATATAGTAAAGTCAAAAGTGGCAAATACGTTACGGAACTTTGCACTTGAACATTAACGTATAAAATATACAGTTTGCTTAACTGGATCTGCATAGAAAACATCCTACTAGGATTTTATCTACACGTTGGTTTCTACCATTTGCATGACTTCACCGTCGGCGTGGTTGATCACTCTAGGCGAACGCGGTCTCCTTGGACCGTTAGCGTTCGTACGTTTCTCAGCCAGCCTTTTGGCTAAAATCGAGGAATAGGAATTAGAGGCGGCAAACGGGTCATTTGGGTAGGATTAGAGTCGAGTTGATACGGGTCGGGTTAACTTTTGTTTACTATACAATCGAGTCGGGTTCGTATTCGGGTTCGGGTGTGTTTTGGGTTATATTGCTTTGGGTCGGGTTTGGGTTCGATTCAGGTTAATTGACGAGTTGAGTGTGATTTAGGTCGGGTCGATACTATGTTCTTCGGATTTCTCGGGTTCAGATCTATTTTAGGTTTGACTCAGGTCTATAGAATTCAGGTTAGGTTTGAGTTCAGGTTCAGGTCATTATATGGATCGAATGTAAGTTGGATCAACTAAGTGTCAGATCTATCGAGTTTTTCGAATTCGGCTTTGTTTCGGGTCTATAGATTTTGGATCAAATCAAAAAACTTAAATTAGGTATAATTTATAACAGTATGAATCATGATCGAGAATGAGTTTGAACATAAAAATTAGAACTTGTATGAAATAAAATAAAATAAATTATTTTTCATTTTTACAAAATTAACTTTAAGTATTTTTAGAATATTAATTAAATCTTTGAACTCACCACCGTCACAATTTAAAATAATAGAGTTTTTTTTTCTAGCTATAATAGTACGCCCTTATCCTATTACTATTAGTTTGGTTTTAGCTTCTTTTGCTATATTTTTTTAATTTCTCAGTGTTACATTGTCACTATTTTTATTTTCAATAATAAATTTTAATATACAATAAATAAATATGTGATAAATGAAAATCACAATCATCAATAACTTTGTGAAAAATGAAATATCAAAGTTGTCTTATGATTATAAACCCTACACCACTTCCAATGAATTTGTCCTAATGCCTAACTTAGTAAAACAATACTCTCTCATAGCACACTAAATTATATATTGTATGTCTAATGTCTTAAGATAATTATCTATATTATAAATATGTCGATAGATATTTATAATGGTCACAACATAGCTAATAAGTGACATTATATCACCTTTTATACCTTAAATTACAATTATAATTTTCATGATTTCCTACATTACTTTTCCTGCATTATTTATGTTTAATTTGCATCAACATGTAAATCATCCATTTCCTTCATTTTTATAATTGCTAACATGGTGGACCATGCACTTCCTTTGTTAATTATTTCATTTCTTGATATTATGGCATCATATTCTAGAAGTAAGTGCATGGTATCCTCAATAATATTCTTTGGTCACTGAATCAGTGCAGAGTCATTTGATCTACTCCTATTTCAATTCATTCAAATAACTCATATTAGTGTAAATGTCATTTCTAACGTTTCATCATCTAAGTGTTAGATTATGAAATAGACTCAATCAAAATCATTGTCTTTTTATAGTATACAACTTCACTATGGATTATCATCATCCAAATAAAACACTTGGGTAATTGGGCAATCATTAATCTCATGCACTAAAGTCTAAGTTACTTGGTTCAGATATCTCACACATTGGTCCATTCATACCTTTCTCAACCAACCTATTTTTAGTTAATAGCTACTCCTTACAAGCCTTTAATTCTTTGAAGTATTAATCTTAATTTGATATTCTTAGTGAGGATTGTGAGGTGCTAGATTTGTTGTCATTGCAAACTTGATGATGATGACTCATCCTTGACTCCCTTTAGATCTTTTAGCTCAATATCATGCCTAGCTATTATTATCCCTAGTTGTTTGTAAAGTTAATAAAGCTTTAAAATATCCAATAATTTCATAGGTTGTAAAATAGGTCATAATAAATTTGCATTCTTTTGCTATGAGCCATGATCTAACAATTTCATAATTTATCTCATGTGCGTTGCATTTCAATAGTTATAAACTCTTTTTCTAATCTAAACTATTTGGATGAAGTAAAAAAATACCTTCTATTATGGCTTACTCATGCATTACATCATCTTATACCTGTATATCTTATTCATCTCCAACACATCACACACAGTTTCTAGTAATGTGTTGTTATAGATTATATGATATGCTAAGATACTATTATATTAGGGAAATTCAATCTATAATAAGAAAATATTAAATATTCATATATAAAAGAAACCAATATCAAAATAAATACTAGAAATATAATTTATTTAATGATTTAACTCGATTTTAGTTGGTTATAATTATTATAAATATCTCACTTGTCATTAATTTAATTACAAAACAAAACTTACCGTCGAAGATGCACATTTTTAAGTAAAATTTATAAAATTATAACTTATTTACCCTTTTATATTAGTAATTAACTTATTATACGGTAATTCTATATACAAAAAATTGATAGATTATCTTTCAAGTTTCAATAAATCTTGATTTTTAAGCTCCAACATCATTAGTCATCCAATAAATCAATAAAAAAAAAAGTTCAGAGCATATATGTCAAAGATAAGGTGAACATCCAATGAATTATTCTTAATGATCTACCAATTTTACAAATAAAAAAGTTTTATCAAAAATAATATATTTAATTATTTGAGTAAAAAATAATGAGTTCAATATTTATGAATTGAAATTTCACTAAAATGAGAGTATATATTTAAAACAAAATGAATAAATATTGCTTTAGTTAAAATAAATTAAAAAATGATATAATTTACATATGAGGTGGAGTACTAGTCTATTGATAATTTGATATTATGAATTAAGGAGTAAAAAAATATATTACAAATGCTAAAGCTATAATTAACATAAAATTTCAAAATGAGTACAAATATATACTATAAAAAAATATTACTAACATACCAACTAACAAATAGTATCAAACGGAATTAGTATTATAAAGTATAAAGATGTAAATGTTAAACATGTTGTGAATAAATTACATATATAATTTAGTTTCAAACTTTAATTAGGGTTAGAAATACAAATAAATTTTTATCTTTAAATTAAATGATAATTATAATTAATAATAACATTATATATATTATTATTACATTTAAATACTATGAGAAAATAAACTCAAAATCTTACAATGATTAAATTTTATTTAAAAGTCTCATTTTTGACTCATTTTATTTTTTATACATTAAATACTAGATATTTTTTTAACACTTTGTCCCCTATTAAATGTTTCACTTACTTCTTATTTTTCTAAGCCCTGTAATTTTATATAAACTATAATAAGATATTAGTTAAAATTTTTCTAATTTTCTAGTAACTTTATATTTTTTAAATATTTCACCTAAATCTTATTTTCCCCCAATATCTATATTTTATTTTCCCTCCAAATCTAATATATTAGATATCACTCATCAAAATATCTCCCACATATATAGCTACAACTACACTACTACTACTACTACTTACTGCTATACTAGTTTACTACTAGTCTACTCTATTACCCGGTTAGTCAGTTAAGGCCTTAAGGCACACAAGTCACACAAGCTCACCTCACACTGTAGCCGCACACTCGCACTCACACTCACACAGACACTGCTTCGCCAATCATCACCGGTCACTCATCACTGCCGCGTTTGCTTTTGGTGTGAATTGTGTGATTTAAACCAAACGGAAAAAAAACTATCTTCCAGACTTCCACAACCACAACCAGACCAGTCACCACTTCCACTGGTGCGCACTCAGCACCTCCCTGGATCCCTCCTTTGGCTTCGACTCACTGATGTTGTGCTACATCTCGTTCTAGAGTCCATAATTCCATCTAGGTCCCCGCTCGGCCACTCCCAACTCCTCTGTTTCGACCTTTTCCATTCCATTCCATCTCCTCCTCTGTTTCAAATTTTTCAATGTCATTCCATACTTCCATAGTTCCATTCCATCTCCTCCAGTGCTCCTGTTTAAACCTTTTCCATTTAGTTCCATACTTCCATTCCATCTTCTCTTGTTTTGACATTTTCCATCTGCTCCTGTTTCAATTTTCTTCCACTCCACTCCATCTCCTCCTTTCCTCTATTAAGTTTTCAATCACCATTACTATAGTGGTAAGAGGTGAGGTTACTTAGCTGTATAGTTCTTCATTGTTTGGCAACTCTTTGTTGCAGAAATCAATCAAAATGCCTATCAGTTTTATTATTTCTCCAACTCATCACGATGTTGATTTAGTGTTATTGTATTAGTGGTGACTTTGATTTTTGAATCCTAGTTGATGATGAAATTTTTCTGTATATTATTATTAATGTTGTCTTATAGGTTTTGTTTATCCGCTTGTACTCTTAGACAGGTCTCCGTGGGTATTGGTTTTTGAAGTTGGAACTCCTCTCTTGGGGATGGTTTGTTTGTCTTTTTTCTTGAGGGATGTTTGGTTGTGGCCTATGGGATGGTTTGTTTTGGATGTACTAGTTCTTGTTTAGTTGTTCACTGTGAATCACAGATTAAATTTGAGCTGGAAGTAGCAAAAGTCATTATGTTGGGTCTAGTCATACATGTTTAGGCCATTAGCATGCAAACAGATTGTTATGTATATATGTTTAGCATGCAGAATTCCAGATTACATGTTAGCCTGTTAAATGTTAGCATGCAAATTGTGTGTACCTCAAACATATGTTAGCCTGTTAAACATATGTTACCTCAAACATATTGTGTGTATGTGATTTCATGATTATATTAACTTGATTATGGTATTCCATTTGTATTATATGCGATTTCATAATTATGGTCTTCCATTTGTATTGTATGCGATTTCATGATTATGGTATTCCATTTGTATTGTATGCGATTTCCTGATTATCTTAATAAAATACTAATACTAATAATTTATTATAGTTGTGGAAGCTGGAAATTATGATGCTAGTAATCTTCCGGATCCTGCTTTGCAAGAAGCAGATAAGAAAATGAGCTTAGTTTGGAAATAATTTCTGAGACTTAAAGGAACCGAGACCAAGGATGGAAAAGAGAGAGCACTTTGCAGCCATTGTAAGGTGGCTTCTTTTATTGCTAGTTCACATTATGGAACAAAAAATATAAAAAGACATTTTGATAAATGTCCATCATATCGACAAACTATAAAAGTAGAATTTAATGTTTACAACCAAAAGATCTACAGAGATCTATTAGTAAGGGCTATCATCAATCATGGTTATGCATTCTCTTGGGTTGAACACGAAGGCAATAGAAAAATTCATGCATACTTGAATAATCAAGCTAGAACCATTTGTAGAAATACTACAAAATCAGATGTATCGAAATTGCAATCAAACTTAAAAATTGAGCTTAAGAACTATCTTCGTAGTATCGCTGGTCGTATTTGTGTGACTTCTGATATGTGCACTTCTTGTCAAACTGAGTGCTGGATTTTCATCATATAGAAATACCACATACAAGACAAATCTTACATAATTCGGTGTTAAGTTTGCTTCAAGACTGGGGTATTAAGGATAATATTTTCTCTATCACATTGGACAATGCCTCAAGCACTGATAGAATACAAGATCCTTTGAGAAATACACTAAATGATCAAAAAACAATTGTTGCATGATGGCATTTACTTACATGTTCAGTGTGGTGTTCATGTTTTGAATCTCATTGTTAAGGATGGGCTTAAGGTAATAGAGGATATTGTTGTTAAGATTAGAGATAGTGTAAAATACATCAAGTGGTCAGAATCGAGGAAGACTACATTTCAAAATTGTGTGAAATTAGCTTGGATATTAGATACTAAAGCATTATGGTTTGATGTTCCCACAAGGTGGAACTCTACTTATTTGATGATCGATAAAGCTATTATTTATTGTAATGGATTTAAGGAGATGGTGGTTGTTGACCCCTTGTACAAGAATTTTCCAGGACCTCAAGAGTGGGACATGCTTGAAAAAACTCGAGATGTCTTAGAACCATTTTATGATATTACAGAGTTATTTTCTAGTAGTGAGTATCTCATGACAAATTTGTATTTTTAGAATGTATGGAAGATTGAAATGCTTTAAAATGAGTTGATAAAGGGGGACGATGAAGTGTTATGGAAAATGGCTATAGAAATGAAGATTAAATTTGATAAGTATTGGGCCAACTTAGATGATAATGAATATGGTACACTATTTGCTTTTACTGTGATTCTTGATTCTCATTGTAAGTTGGATTTTCTAAAATATTGTTATCAAGAAATATTTGAGGATGGAAAAAGGGCTTATTTGAAAGTCATTGATATGCGGTTTAAGTTAGGGATGCTTCTAGTGGATTATCCTTCGGTTAATGATAGAGGAGGTAATTGCAATAACTCTTGTGGAACATCATCAATATTAGATACTAGCACCCTTGGTTCTACTCGCAAATGCAAATTTGATTTCTCTACTGTAAGTTTACATTTCTCACATTCCCTTAATCTTTTATGCCTTTACTTTGATTTTGATTTGTTATTATATTTATATTCAATTGACTATTATATATATATAAACTTATCATTCTTGATTTATTATATATATATATATATATATATATATATATATATATATATATATATATATATATATATATATATATATATATATATATATATTGCTTTTGTAATTTTTAGGGTTTTGACGAAAATGAGACTGCATCCACTTATAATGAAAAGACAAAGCTGGATAAGTATCTAGATGATCCAAGAATGGACCACAAAATCAAGCTAAACATTCTTGACTTTTGGAGAGAGAATAAGTCTCAATATGGAGAGCTTGCACATCTAGATAGGGATATTTTAAGTGTTCCCCTTACAACTGTTGCGTTATAATCAACTTTTAGCATTGGAGGTAGAGTTTTAACTAAGTGGAGAGGCTCATACTTTCCTGAAATTATTGAAGCATTGATAACTACTCGTAGTTGGTTGTATGGTTTGAAGGTAGTGTTTTTAAGGCTTTTATTAAATTCTTTGTTTCTACATCATAGTAAATTTCCAATGTGTTATTGTTTCTATAGTAAGTGAGGAAGATGAATATGTTGGTTGCAATGTGGGGTGGGATGGAGCTAACCCCCCTACTAGACACCCTTAATAACATCCATAGGTACTATTTTAATTCTTTATATAATTGATAGTTATGTAGCTTTTTCCAAATGGAGTGTATTTAACTACATATTCTTTCACTACAGGGAGACTACACTGATATTTTTGAAGAGGTTGTAGGATTTTTTTTTAATGTTGTAACTTTCATAGGTTGCTTTTAGTAGTGATATTAACTTTAATAGGTGAAAGTTTACTTCTTTATATATTGTAGTGAGAAGGTTTTTAGTGTTGCAAGTTTTATAAAAACAATTATTTGAATTAATGATGTGGATTCTTTGATCTTCTACAGGTTATATTGTTAGGTGTTGTCTTGTTATTATCTCAACTAGATCTTCCCTTAACAAATAAAGGGGTTTGGGTTTGGACTTAAAAATGGGGTGATATTATCTTCTTTTTTTCTTATTGTTATATAATCCTCAGATTAAGGTGTATGACTTGTTGGTGTGATGTTTGTGTAACAACATATATGGTGATGGTTAGGTGATGTCTTTCTCTTAGTATTATAACTATCCTATAGGAAATATTTTGCCTTTTGGATAGTAAATTTCTTCCTTTCTAATTAGTATTTTTTTGTTATTTACCTCAAGGTTAGGCCTTCAATCAAAGAGAGGTATTCACCTTCATCAATTAAGAGAAGATCAAGTATTCATTGTAGGTGTGTTATCAATGCTCTACTTTTCTTATTTGCACTTGCTTGGACTTATATTGTATTTATTTGTTAGTAATTATCATCATATTTTATATTATTGTGTATTTTGTATCATACAATGAGTGTATGATGAAATGTTGAATTTGATTGTCAGATCCTCATGAATCATTAATACAATACCATATCGCTCTTATTCTTCTTCTTTTGGTATCACTATTTACTTGAGTTTTTTTTTTCTTATTCATTATCATTTGCATTTATAATGTTTAGAAAATTGTTTTTAAAGAACTAGATTTGAGGATCAATTCACCTATATTAATTGTTTTATTTTATTTTATAGGAATGCGAGTTGGCACATCACCTCACATGACACAGCTACACAAGCTATTCCATCATGTTTGAAGTATTCTATGAGTTCAAGCATTGAAACCATTTAAGATCAATAATTTGTGGCCTTTCACATGTATGGTTGTTTTTATAATGTATGTTGTGCTAGTTTTATTCCAAGGGGCAATAATAGAATGTTACTGATGTATGTAGGTAATGTAATAAATTATGAAGGTTACATTGGAGTATCTGGCCAAATTCTATCATAGGTATTCATTACTTAGATTGTAGATCTCATCCAATTAGACTTTTTCTAATCAAGATTATATATATACTACTATAATATATAATGGTTTTGAAATTGAATTGAAAGGTTATGTTCATAAGTTCTAGATTTTATAAGTTTAATGATTCGTCATTAGGTTTTTATTATTATGGTCCAGAGTGTCGAATTTAAGTTGTAGGAAGTTATCAAACAAAGTGAAGCAAAAGTATAAATTTATGCTTATAAATGTTTGCATTTACTTACATTGTTTCAAAAATTGATAAGTATATGGAGTTAAAAATATCATATATGAATAAGAATATTCAATTACCAATTCAAGTCTGATTCGGGTCGGTCCGGGTTCGGGTTAGGGTTTGGGTTAGTTCGGGTTAAAGTTAGAGTTCAGGTTCGAGTTAGAGTTCGGGTCGGTTCGGGTTTGGGGTGTGCTTGGTTCGGGTTATTATTGATTTTGGTCACTTCAGTTCGGGTCAATTTAGGTTCGGGTCATTATCGTGTTAGCTAAATTCGGGTCGGGTCCAAATTGAATCGGATTATTTTTGGCTTTCGGGTTATGAACGGGTTTTATTTTCCGGGTTACTATTGGGTTTCAAGTTAGGATATTTAGGTTGGGTTGGTCGGGTTGGGTCAATTTTGCCAAGTCTAATTGATTAGCCTCTCTTGGATTTTCTTTAATCCAGCTACTACATTAGATATTTGTTTGTAGTTGCTCGTTCAGATATATGTTGTTTGATGCTTTGTTTATGGATCGTTTGTGTTCTATTTTGTTTGATTTTGCAAGTTCTTTGTTTCTTGCTCATATATGAGCTCATTCAAATTTGTTCAAGGTCATATAAGGTTCATTCAAATATGAGCCTAATGTCATGGCTTATTCATTTTATTTTATTTTTGCATTTTTATCCGAAAGGTTCTAAAAGATCGTAAAGTTTTGTAGACTCTAGTGGAAGTGTGTATAGAATAATGTAGCATTCTGGAGGCACTCTAGATAATGTAAGAACTATCTAGATCTTTTAAATATATAAGAGTATAGGGAAGTCCTACAAGGAATTTTCTAGAATTATCATATAAATATTAAAGGCTGTAAAATATCTAGAACCTTCTGCCATATAAAAATAGGGAGAAGAAATTCAACTATGAATAGAGGATGAGTCCTATTTACTTCCACCAGCTCATAATTTAAAGCTCTCTCTACTCTCTCATCAATAAAGTACTCTTTTCATACACACAAACACTCTCTCAATTTCCTTAAGTTTCCTAGGTTTTTCAAGTGTTGGTGTTTTTACTCATCCTTTAAGGTTTGGTTATAGCCTTAGCTTGGGGAATGTTAACTTAGTAAATACTATAGGGTGTACTTCTAAGTATCGCATAGAAAAGACTTAGATAAAAGGGGTCACCCTCATCACACTAAGCTTTGATTAAGGTGTTTAATTTTTGATTTTGACGAATATCTATCGTTGAATGTCCTTGTTGATTGTCTTAAGTTTTAGATCTAGTCTAATTGTTTATTAGGTGTTAGATTTGAGTGTTAAGATTAAGATTGAGTTGAAGCTTTGGTTTCCATTCAATCATTTTAGATTTGGTTTGACTGAAGTTGGGATTTATTTTTTCTTGTGAGTTGTATTGAAGAAGAAAGAAGAACAATATTGAGCTAGATTCTTGGTCGAAGGCTTAAAGAATGATGGCCCTTTGTTTTGTTTTAAATTATATTTGATTTTTAGGTTTAACTTGTGTTTGTTTTAGTTAGATTTTGCTTATTGTGATCAAAATAACATATTAGATACTTGATTCATCATATATATATATATATATATATATATATATATATATATATCTTAACATTTTTCATTGTACACATGTTTTCAAGAAATAAATGAAAAAATGAATGGATGTAAAGAAAGAAAAACAATAACTAATCTATTTTTTAATAAAAAGTAAAAGAAGAGAAAAATGGAGGGAAGAATGCCTAATGCACATGAGGGTAAAATGGTCATTTTATAGGATATATATATTTTTTTAAAAAGCCTCTAACACATAGTCAACGATTACTGTTTATATAGGATTATGTACTGTGAAACTCCTTAAACTTAGAGAGTTATCTTGTTCATATTTAAAAATTTAAGGACATATTGTATATTTCATATAAATTCAAGATTATATTATGTAATTTCTCTCTCTCTCTTTTATATTTATAATTTTTTATTGATTTATGCACTTTAAGTTCTTGTGTAGTTTAGTTTTGAATGCATGTAAGTTAAATACTGTAAATTGTCTCATTTATGCACTTTATGTGCATACTTAGTTAAATATTTGTTTCACCGGCCGATTTTGTAATTAGTTCACCAACTTTTATTTCCAACTTAACGTTGGTTTCCAACTTTCCATATAGTAAAGTCAAAAGTGGCAAATACGTTACGGAACTTTGCACTTGAACATTAACGTATAAAATATACAGTTTGCTTAACTGGATCTGCATAGAAAACATCCTACTAGGATTTTATCTACACGTTGGTTTCTACCATTTGCATGACTTCACCGTCGGCGTGGTTGATCACTCTAGGCGAACGCGGTCTCCTTGGACCGTTAGCGTTCGTACGTTTCTCAGCCAGCCTTTTGGCTAAAATCGAGGAATAGGAATTGAGGGAGATTATATATACTCTCGTATTGACGATCCTATTGATTGCATGAGGGTCAATGTGTTGGCGTTGACAAAAGCTTAACGCGCGTTAAGTGTTAGCTCTTAGGGATTTGGACGGATTAAATTTATTTGAGCCATCTAGTGACGCCGCTTCAAAGGTGGCATTGTCCGAAGAATTTATCCAAAATATTATAACCTTATATACCTAGGGGCAAAATCAGGACTTTCACATATTATTTCGTAAAATTAGGGAGCCCTGGCAGAAAGATAGTTTTGTGTTTATTTTGCAGGCATTACATATATATATAATATATGAATGACACTATATTAGTACTTTCAAATAGATTCATGGTTAGGCTACTGGAGTCCTTGTGTTGTCAATTATGAGATCCCATACAACTATTTTTTGAATTAATTCTATATGTAAAATGGTGTCGTTTTGCTCCCTCCGCCCTTACCTATTACTTGTTGGTTGTCTCGTCTCCCTCCCTCAACTTCTTCAACTTTCCTACCTTCCTCGTCCAATCGTTTGTCGTCCCATGACCTCTTTCACCCCTTCTTCCACTGCTTAACAATACTGCTTCTAGAGACCGCCGCTTGCCATGCCATACTCCATCAATATCAATGACATTACTTCCTCTACTTCTCCCTTCTTCTTCTTCGTCCCTCACACTCTTAGTCAGATGTCTTGCCCGCTTAGTATTCACCATTGTCGCCCCACTTCCAACCCCACCCGCCAAATTAATGTTGCTTGTTGCTGCCACCGCCCATCAAACAAAAACAACTGAGGGGATTGAGTTGAGGAAGGTAGCGCCAGCACAACCTGTGTAGGAAGCCACAACACCGTAGGAAGTGAGGATTGAGGAAGGTAAGACTTTCTTTAATTTTTGGTTAGTTAAATTTGTAGTGATAAATTATGAATAGTTAATTTATCTATATCTATTTGATTAATTGATTAGAATTTTTAGTTTATAGAAATCATAATGTAGAAACCCTAATTAATTTAGTAAGCCCTATTTTACTAATTAGTTTGTTAATAGATTGAATTGTTTAATTAGTTTGTTATAAAATTATATTATCAATTAATTTTTAGTAATTTCCTTAGTTAATTCATTAAATTATTTAATATCTCAATTTAGGATGCAACAATATTTTTCAAGCCAGTCTAAGAATAGCTACCAAGAATCTAATTCTATTAATTAAGTTATTTTACCGACTTTCAAAAATCAAGCACTACCTTCTTCAAGTCAACCATAAGAATCAATGTTCACTAATGAAGGTAAAGTTGATTTGAAAATTTCAGAAGTAGATCTGGGGTTAAGAAAAAAGATTTTAGATTTTTATTCGAATAGTCAAGATGAGGTAAGAATAAACTATCTTTCAAACAACCTTTATCAACCTCGTACTCATAACTTTCCAATAAATGTTATCGATGGGAAAAAAAATCATTGATTTGTTTCACCTTAGTTTGATGAATATGATTGATTGGAATACAATATAGTTAAAGATGTTGTATTTTGTCTATCTTGTTACTTATTTAAAAGTGAATCTAAAGTTGGCAGTGATCATTTTGTGGACAAATGATTTATATGTTAGAATTAAAAATGGTTTAAAGTTCATGTTGGTAGTTCTAATAGTCCTCATTTTAAAGCTACTAAAAAATGTCAAATAGATTCAAAGCATTGAAGCCTATTTCATAAAGCAATCCAAACAAGTCAAATCAGGTTATTTTATCCATTTAAACGCATCTATTTAGGCTGGTAGATTTCTTCTTGAGGGGAGTAGCATTTAAAGGTCAAGATGAGTCAAAAGATTCTCTAAAACGAGGTAAATTTATTTATTTTTAGGAGGCTTTGAGGCATAACAATGAATCTATAACTAGAGTTGTGTTAAGAAATGCTCCAAAGAATAATCAGATGACTTCACCTGAGATTCAAAAGGATATTAGTTATGCATTTGCATATGAAATAATCAATGAAATTGAAGATGATTTCTTTGACAAATTAGTGGATGAAGTAGGAGATGTGATAAAGAAAGAACAAATGACCATTGCTTTGTGTTATGTTGATGATAAGAGTTTTGTCATGGAAATTTTTGTTGGGATTGTACATGTCAAAGATATATTTATTTTATCACTTAAGGTAAGGCTACATTTGAATAAATGTTGAGCTAGTATGGATTATGTTTATCAAAATTACGATGACAAGGGTACAATGGAGCTAGTAATATGCGAGGTGAGTTTGGTGGTTTGAAAACATTGATTCAGAATGAAACTTCTTGTGCCTATTATGTTCATTGTTTTATTCATCAACTTCTATTGACTCTTATTGCTATGATAAAATGTCATAATGAGGTTAGTTGTTTTCTCAGCAATGTTACATGTGTTGTGAATGTTGTTGGATCCTCCAATAAGCATCACGATTCTCTACGAGATAAACAAACTAATTACATAGCAAATGTATTGGAAGAAGGCTTGATAGAATATGGTCGGGGATTGAACCAAGAATCTATTCTTATAAGGGCCGGTGATACTCGTTGGGGTTCTTATTTAAGGACATTTTTTAGTCTCAAAATTTTGTTTTCTCCTTTGATTAAGGTGCTTGAAGACTTGGAAGCTAATAGGATGTTTGATAAAAATGGGGATATTAAATTCTTATTATATAGATTACAAATTTATGTTACATTTGATAATAAATATTATGAAAGTTACAGGTTATTTATCTCAGGCATTACAAAATAATGATCAAGATATTTTGAATGCCTTGGCACCTATTGAAATTGCTAAAGACCGTTTGCAAGATATGGGAGATGATTGATGGGAAGGCTTTTTGAGTGAAGTTGTTTTATTTTGTAACAAGCGAGACATTGATGTGCCCAGTACGGATGAATAATATGTTAAGGGGAAGATATCAACACGCCAAGCTCTAATTGTCATGAATCTACATAATTATAAATATGATTGTCTCTATAGTGTTATAGATTCGTAGCTAAAGGAGTTTAATTACAAGTTTGATGTGGCAAGTACTGAATTGTTGAGTTGTATTGCGTGTTTGCATCCTTCATGATCATTTGAAGCTTTTAACAATCAATCCTTAATTATAATGACCGCTTTTTATCCTAATAATTTCTCTAATATTAATGTTGTGGTATTAGATAATCAAGTTGAGAATTATATTAGAAATATTTGATCAAATAGCAAGTTTAATGGCTTGAAAGGACTTGTTGATATTTCAAGAAAATTAGTGCAAACCAAGAAGCATAAGACATATCCTTTCATCTATAGGCTTGTGAAATTAGCTTTAATTTTTCTCATAGCAACTGTAAGCGTCGAACGAGTATTTTCTGCAATGAGTTTCATCAAAACTACATCATGAAATAAAATGTGTGATCAATAGTGTAACACTCTCAAAATTCACTACTCAAAAATTTTGTTTTATTTAAAATTTAGCTGAAGCAAAAAGGTAAAAACTTAAATTTCAGGGATATTACCGCTACACTTAGTACCAAACTAGTTTTCTCCTACCGTTCCAGTACCAAGTGATAAGGCTAAAAGAATAATATACAATTTGCTCGAACTCAAATATTATTTAAATCAGAGTAGCACAATAAGTTCTTTACAATAATAAAACTCACTGTTAGTGGTTACAATAACAGAGATAATTTTAACAAAAGAATAAAAGGTAAAAGAGAAAACCCTGAATCATTCCTGGACAATCCTTACGCTCTTACCCGATCCTTACTTAAATAACACCTGCAATAATCCTACAAGGGACACTGCCCATTAAATAGGCAGGGTTCCACAAATGGAACCCTTTAATACTACGACATCGAGTAACCCTTTATAGCAAACCAAAAGGTAAGGCCCACATGTAACACATAATATATAGACGATATAAAATGATAACATATTCAGGCTTAGGAAAATGATGATGGACAATAGGACTAATACACAAGGCAACACCACATACGGTAAGAAATGCATAACACAAAATCCATGTACTTAGCAATTCCATCATATATCCAAGTAGGGACGACACTGAAGCCAAACTCATGTCTTATCAATAGGTCATAATGTGAAATCAATACTTTTGGTCTTAAATTATTAATTAATTATTATTCAGTCATTGTCTTTGAATGATAACCATGTGAGTGCGGGAACCCCCACTATTATAGTCGATGGATCAGAAACATACAGGGCGACATGCACCTGACCACTATTATTTGTCCGTGGATCGGCCTCCAGGACTCCTTGTACTTGACCACTATTATTCGTCGGTGGACCGGTCTGGCCCCAACTCACATGGTGTTTTACTATAAGTAATTCGTGTCTTCCCACAATTTATTAATATCTCATGTTTGGTTTATTGAGCTTGGGATCACCCACTATTTTAGTTGGTGGATCGGAAACACACATGGCAACACTCACCTGACCATTATTATTTGCTGGTGGATCGGTCTCTAGGGCATCTTGCACCTAGCCACTATTATGCCCATGGATCAGTCTAGACCCGACTCAATAATCTTTCACTTTACATAATTAGTACTTTATTCATGTCTTATTTAACATGTCCATTTATTTAATTCAAGGGAAGGAAAAATGCCACAAATCTAGAGACAAAAAGATATACTGGTCATAGAATCAAGCATTACATATCAAGGATTATAGCATACACCAAACCCTAACATATGCTTCAACATATCCAACACACATTTCCATGCATACTTATAAACTAGGAACCTCTTGCATAATTATGAGATAAACATTACATCACACCCTTAATTATCCATCCAACCCTAGGTTATGCCTACTCTTATGAGACTCACTGACTTACTAAATATTCTTACCTTATTATTCAATATTACTTATGTCTAATTATGAAACTCATTTAATCCATCGACATGTTAAATACAAGTTACCGATTTACCCCTATCATATTTACAAAATTACTGAAATACCCCTTGTTTGTAAAATTACCAAGTCACCCCTCTTCACTTGCCAATTTACTATATTACCCTTCATGTTTGCATAATTACCAAATTACCCCTTACATGTGTTAGATTACCAAATTATCCTCTATATTTATTAAATGTATTAAATCGCCCTTTTAGTTGGCTAAATTACCAAATTGTCCTTCTCACTTATTAAGATTACCAAATTGCCCTTTTTGGCTGGTTAATTAACCACGTTGCCCTTCTTACTTATTAAAATTACCAAATTAACCCTTTGGTTAGTTAATTTACCAATTTTCCATCCTTACTTATTTAAAATTACCAAATTGCCCTTTTGGCTGGTTAATTTACCAATTTGCCCTCCTTACTTATTAAAATTTACCAAGTTTCCCTTTTGATTAATCATGTTGCCATTTTACCCCCTTTACTTTACATAATTACCAAAATACCCTTCCTTTATACCAATTTACCATTTTACCCTTTTACTTTACATAGTTACCAAAATATCCCTCTTTTATACCAAATTACCATTTTACCCTTTTACTTTACATAATTATCAAGATAATTACCATTTTACCCCTTTACTTTACATAATTACCAAAATACCGTTCCTTTATACATAATTACCATTTTACTCTTTTACTTTACATAATTACTAAAATACCCTTCCTTTATACCAAATTACTAAAGTACCCTTCTCCTTTATTAACTCACTATTTTACCCCTCTACTTTACAAAATTACCAAAATACCCTTCCTTTATACCAAATTACCATTTTATCCCCCCTTTCCATAAAAAATTACTAAAATGCCCTCCTTACCTATCCATTTACCATTTACCCCCTTTACTCTTATAATTTATCATTTTTTCCTTATTATACCACTTTTACTAAAATACCCTCACTACATAAAATAATGGTATACATGCTCCATACACATCATCTAAATTCATCAACTATTATTATTTAACATTAGCACATATTATCACCTGCCACACATACTTTTTTAGGCCATGCTTTCACATACGAGAATTTACTAAAATGCTCCTAGGGCTTACATTAATATTATATATGCAACAAATGGCCACATTAGTATATCATACCATACATATGTATTTAACATTGTCATTAATAACAAGGCTCCTTCCCTTAAGCATTATTTCCATACATGACACATAAATTATCATGCTTTTCTTTTCACCAACCAACATATGGCACTAAACACCTTATATTTAACAACATATATCATGCATAAAAGCATATTAAAATCCTAATGTTCTAGCGTATGTATATCCATATATTTTAGTAAGGTATAATAATTACCTTATTTTCCGCAATAATCAAACCTTGTTGGTACCCCAGTTAAACTTTTGAGCTTTGATTTGTAAAATCAATACGTAAAAATAATATCAATATTTATCATATTAGAAGTAGAAAAATCAAAAGAATAAACCTATATCAAAACTAATTAAATATACACTATTATTAACCATCATTATACCTCGAGATTATTAGCCAAACATGTCCAAGGGGAGGTAGCAGACTCACGTTGTTCATGCAGTGTGAGCTGCATGCAAAATAGCAAGGAAGGAGGGGGTCGAAGAGGGATGGAAGAAGGGAGGGGTGGTTGTTTCAGGTAAGGGTTTTGGGAGTGGATGGGCTGATAAAGAGCTTGTGGAGGGGAGTTAGGGTGGAGGATGGGTGTAGGGATGGAGTAAGGTTGTAGGTGGTAGTCAGGGGTTAGTGATCAGTGGCTTAGGGTGGTGGAGGCGGTGACTACATGGATGCAAAATTAGATGCAAGGGTGGAAGAGGAGAATAAGGAAGGGAAAAGAAGAAGAAAAAGGAGGGGTTGATGGGATGGGTTTCAGCCAAGGGAGGCAAGGTGGTGGTAGAGGAGGTTTCAGGGAGTGGATTGGTGGTCGTGGTGGTGGTGAAAGAGGAAGGAGGGTGGCGGATAGTGGTAGTTCAAGGTGGAGGCCGAGAAGGGGGGAAAGAAAAAGAAAGCAAAAGGAAGGTGGTTGTAGGGGCGTGTGGTGGCGGCTTGGTGGTGTAGGGGGTAGTAGAGGGTGGCAGGAGGTGGTGTTAGTGGTCAGCTGGGCTGTAGGGGTGGTGGTTGAGGGAAGTGGAGCAAAAATAGGGGAGGAGAAGATAAAGAAAGGAAGATAAGGGAGAAGGCTCTGCAGGGAGGTGAGGGGACTCAAGGCAAGTTAAAAATGAGCAGAAGAGAAGGTGATAGGGAGAAGAAAAGGAAGAGGGAAATGAGAGGAGGCAGGTACCAGCTGGGAGGTTATGGTGGTAGGAGGTAGGGTGGCAGGTTGTAGGAAGAGGGTAGGAAGAAAAAGGAAGGAAGGGGCATGCAGTGTAAGGCGTGTAGGCCCAAAAATTACAGGAAAGGGACGGGGGAGAGAGAGGGAGAAGAAGCAGGGTTGCAAGGGCAGTGGTTGCAGGCTGGAATTGTAGGCAGCGTAGCAGGCTGCAGCACCAAAGGAGAAGGGAGGAGGAGGGAAGAAGAAGAAGAAGGAAAGAAAGAAGGGGCAGGCCGGCCGGGTGAAGGAGAAATAAGGGGGTGCAGGTCGGTCCACGTGCGTGAGGGAGAGGGGAAAGAAAAACATGGCTGGTCCAACCAGGGGGAGAAAGGAAAAGAAAAAGGAGAGGGAAGATGGGCTGGGGTGACAGCGTGGGAAAGGGAGAAGGAGAGGAGGAAGTGGGCTGATGGCCTAGCGTGAGGGGGAGGAGGTCACGGGCCTGGTGGCCCGAAGGAGAAAAAGAAGAAAAGAAAAAAGAAGGAAAAGACAAAGAAAAAAAGGGGGAAAGAGAAAAGAAGGAAAAAGAAAAACGGGGCAAAATAAAATTAAAATAATTTTTAAAATAAAGGTATTTAATATTTTTGATAGATAAATATATTTAATAATTTAATATATATTGGTTTAAAAGGATGATTTTAGTAAAATATTAGTTGGGAAAATTATTTAAATAAAATAAGTATGATAAAACAATAAAATATTTATTTTAATTTATTAAATATTCATATCCATTTTTATATATTCAAAAATCCACAAATTAATTAAATTAAATTAATTTAAATTTAAATTTTTCCAAAAAAGGGTTATTTATTACATTATAGGCTTTAAAATTTTAGGGTATTACAAATAGCTTTAAGATTGTTTAGTAATATTTATAGAAAGGGATGCATTTAATTTTATTTGCAATAATGTTATTATAAATTACTTTCAAAGTATAAAAATTTGATGAATAATATTGTAAAACTATATAAAATTTTATATTTAACTACAATATATTGATATTATTTAAGAGTATTATTTTGTACGATGACACATAAAATTTTAATCCTGACTCCGCCCACTGTATATACCAGAATATTTATAAATCCAAATCCAAATTCAGATTTTGTAAAGAATTTATGGAGGAAGAAAAGATACAAAGCTTTCACAAATCCTATATTTATTTTAATAATTAAATTGTTATCGTAATTAATCTATATAGTATTTAAAACCTGAAACTAAATAATTTAAATTTCTTACCAAAAGCCTAAAATTCCCCATAACACGTTAGATATCCTCACGTATAATGGATGCCTAATTCAGAGAGGCTATGAAGAGACATTCGTGGATCTAAATGTTATTCTAGTTCTAGTTAAAACCTTATACATTATACTATTGTATCATACATGCTAAAACCTGAATTGTGCGACCCACCAGTAAGAAACTAGTTAAATTTTTTATAGTTTCGTCATTTCTCGTAGTCATTATAATTTAATTTTGAGAGACTTTTTTTTATTAATTTATCATTATACTTGCGTACAAAGCTGGCGTCAAATAAAACGCCCCAATGAAGCGCCGCCCCGTTCCACTTGCATGCGCGGACGACTGTTTGTCATGCCTTGCATGTGGTAAAATGCATCACGTGGTGCAATGCCTGTAGACACAAAGAGATAAGCATTAAGACAATAATAATTAATTGATTCTAAAAAATGTTTGACAGGCTTGCATTTATTTCTTATTGGTAGTTCCCGTTTCATAACGTTTCCTCCCTCTGTTTCGCAGTAGATTCTTTACAATTTTTCAGAAGGACTAGTATTTTATTTTAGCACAAATATCTAAGAGTAATAGATTTTATAAAATTTGACACCTAAGCTCATTAATATACCCGTATTTTAATTTTGTTTTTTAATTAATACTCTAATTTCATTTGTCATTAAGATTAAGAAATAAATGAATAATAAAGGAGTATAAATCTAATATCGTGAAATGAGGGAATAGCTTGATTAAAATCAAAACGTTAAACGTTGATATATTATAGGGTACGTAAATATACATATATAGTCGTCTCTATCCATACGTAAAAAGATAGCGTACTAGTATTAAACAGGTTTCCTGCTCTCGATTTCTATCGCTATAAATAGCCCTAACCCCTTCCATATATTCTCATGCAATCTCGGCAACTAGCTAATTAAGCATAAATCAGAGACTAATCACGAGAGAAAATGGCCCAAGTCTTTAGAGAAGTTACTCTCCCACAGCAAAAGGTATTCGACGGAGTCCCTCTCCCTCTCGTTTTATCTCCGAACTCCGACGACGACAACGTTTCAAAATCCCATGGCATGAGCCTGACCGAAGCCGTTAAGGCCCATAAAACGTGGCTAGCGTCTCGGCTTCACGACGCAGGTGCAATCTTATTCCGAGGTTTCCAGGTGCCTACAGCTTCCGACTTCAAGGACGTAGTCGAAGCATTCGGCTACGATGAATTTGTTACCGTTGGTTCGGCGGCTCCTCGGATTAAGGTTACCGATCGAGTTTATACAGCTAACGAGGCGCCTCCTAATCGCAAGATCCCTTTTCACCATGAAATGGCTCAAGTACGTATATGTCAAGTTATTTGTATGCAATTATATATCTGCATTTGCATATATATATATATATATATTTATTTATTTATTTATTTATTTATGAATTGTGTGAGTATATATAACTATCGAGTTGAATTTTGATGCTATTTATTTACATAACTTCAATTCCATTCGTGCAATCATTTCTTACGACTTTATCCTAACTTTAATATGGCTATGACATTTTCGCTAATTAAGAACAAATGATCACGCAAAGGAAAAACCAAAATAAAAAATAAAAAAATTGTAGTAGCTAGTTATTTGTCAAAATCACTTTTAATTAGATAAGTAGAACGATTCTAGCAAAGTAAAACGAAGTAAGGATAATATTATTTTTGCTATCAAAAAGATAAGCAATGCCTGAGTCAATAAAATTGACCTTTTCCAGCCTATATTTAAATGGGTAAAATAAAAATAAAAATAGCCCAATCGATACCCATAACCTTTTTGGATCAGGTTAGTTTAGGACTGTGATCGGGCGGACGCAAATTTCATCTGCACAGGTCTAGTTATTATTCATGATCAATTGATCATTCATTCCCATATAACAAATCAGATACAATGTTTATAAGTTTTCTCTCCTTAATTTATACAGCTTGCAGATTTTCCAACGAAGCTGTTGTTCTTCTGCGAGGTAGAGCCGAAAAGTGGCGGAGAAACTCCTATAGCACTAAGCCACATCATTTACGACAGGATGAAAGAAGCCTACCCTGATTTCGTGCAGCAAATCGAACAGCATGGCTTAATTTATTCCCGAGTTGTGGGCGGAGATGATGATCCGTTATCTTATGTTGGTCGTGGGTGGAAATCTACTTACATGACTCAGGATAAATCCGTAGCTGAAGAAAGGTACGGACGGCGTTTTAAGCATTTAATCAATTTCCTCTATATATAGGCAAATCAAACTAAATAGATGGATAATAAATTAATGCAAACTGTTGTTTCATTAATTTCAATCATCATCAGGGCTGCTAGGCTTGGAACAAAACTAGAATGGTTAGAAGACGGCGGAGTAAAAACAATGATAGGTCCCGTTTCCGGCATCAAGTTCGACAAATCAAGAAAAAGAAATGTGTGGTTCAGTATATTTGGTGTATATACCACATGGGAAGGGGAGAATGATCCTAAGGCAGTTACCTTTGGAGATGGTAGGCCATTGCCAACTCAAGCTGTACACGACTGCTTAAAGATGCATGAAGAAGAATGTGTTGCTATTCCGTGGCAGAAGGGTGATGTCCTTCTGTTAGATAACTGGGCTATTGTGCATTCTCGTCGCTCATTTGAACCACCAAGAAGGATATTAGCCTCTATTTGCAAGTGATGAACTTCGGGTTTATTTGTATTATGTAATTGTGTGTGTGAATCTGTATTTTTTTTTTTCCAGTTCGGGGGTTGGATTATAAATAGTTTATGAATAATGCATGATGGTGGGACCAAGGCACATGTATGAATTACTTTATGTTATATATGTAATTCTCCCTTTGAATTAATTTATTTTGCTGTACGGAGTTCGTACCAGGTCCGTCTCTTAATGGACCTCTCTATTTTATTATGTTTGTTGACGACTTCAGTACATATATTTGGATTTATTTTATGCCTCACAAGTCACAAGTCTTTAATATATTCAAATCCTTCCGTAAGATGATTCAAGCTCAATTTAACTCTCACATAACAGCTCTACAAACTAGCTGAGGTGGGGAATATCTTAATATTTCTTCATTTCTTCACTCTCTTGGCATCATCCATCGGGTTTATTGTCCTTATACTCAAGCTCAAAATGGTCCAACTGAATACCATCATTGTTTTATTGTTAGGAAATGTATACGTTACATACACAATCTTGTCTCCCCTTTTGCTTTTGGGAGTTATCCTTTCATATTGTAGCCTACTCTTCTAACGATGTGTGTGGGAGGATGGAATTCTCAAATTAGTGATATTATGGCTCAATTATGTTAGTAATAAGCATAATAAGGTTCGACAATGAGGGATAGATGATGAGAACATTCAAATAGGGTGAATTAAAGATGAATATGTTTCGAGCAAAGAGATTATGATTTAGTGATGATGAGTAATTAATGATGATGGTTCAAATGGTGTAATCTAATTATGATATGTATTTGACAATGATGTGTTAAGGATGATGATGCTTCTAATGTTAGGATTTAGATGGAAGATGATGTCGTGGTTTAGGGTTAGGGTTTAATTTGATTTTTAGGGTTAAAGTTATGTTTGGTTTGAATGGAAGAGTTTAGTGTTTTGAATGTGGAAACTAAATTAGGGCTTCAATTAGGTTCAAATTAGGGTGATATATGGATGATAATAATGGCTAGAAAAATATGGTTTGTGGGAAGTAGGGAGGATAGGATTTTATTTCTCATTCACATAGACAAATAGATTAAGATTTTCAAGCTAAATCGTTTATGTAGTTTCGATTAACTTGAATTGAAATCACACAGAATTCAATGTTGCATTCAACTTCAATATTGCTCTTAAATTACTGCTTCTAATTGTGACTTACATGGCTTTATATAGCCAATCTCCCACTTAGTTAAAAAGCATAATTCAAAATATTTCAAGCTAGAATATATTATGCTACTTTATGCTAACTTTATACTCTATCTAATATCTAACCCTACTACTTAATTAATTAATTAGCTAAATTAATAATTGTGCTCAACCAAGCTACAAATAAACTCCCCATGCATATGGTCATCCATTCCATACATGCCATGCACGTTCACGTAGACACATAGTAGCTTGTTTGGTATGTTTCTAGCAATGTAACCATTCATTTATCATCAAATGTGTGGAAGATATTTTCTAAATGAAGAATAATTGGTTCTATAATCATGAAATCCAAGTTTTGAGTGTTTGCTCCTGCATCACCAATAGCACCATTGCTCCTCTTTTTTCTTTCAAATCTCCCTATGAATGCCTTTACAATCATCCCACCTTATTACTCCTTTTTAAAATTTTGCTGCCTCTATTATCATTTCCTTTGCCCCTACAATCTCCGCAAGCTAGAGTTTCGATTATTAACCTTTATATTTCTTGGATATAGTTCCAAACATAAATATTATTTATGCCACCATCATACCACCTCTAGAACCTACATTACATGTCATGCAGTTTTTAATGAAAATGTGTATCCTTATATCCTCCACTCTCGACAACTTCCCACCCCTTCTCACTTCCCCTTCTTTATATCCTCTTCAAAGTGCATCATTTACGTTTCCATATCCCTCTCTTAATCTCCCTAGCCCCTCTATTGGCCTCATACGTTAATCAAATTTTGTTTTGATGATAACAAACTCAATTATGAATTTGACTTATCTTGTTAAATGTGCATGTGTATTATAGTAAAAATAAAGTATGCAACACTTAACTAAATTAATGAGTGCTAAGGAGATTAAATTTACAAATCATATCCCACGCACAATCTAAAGATCAATAAGGATGACAAAATAAGGCTCTAACTTCAAGTACTTCAATTTCATATGTGTAATACACAATTCATGAAGGGATAAGGAAGTGTGCCCAATATACCAAGACTCAAGCTTCAAAGAGTATGTTATAGTCTTAGGTTTTATATATATATAATTTACATATTGATCACTTAGATATTTAAATGATTTGATATTTATACTCCTATTAAAAAATTATTTTGAAATATCTTAAAGTGATTTCATGCATCAAAAATATTTCCAAGTATTTATGCAAAAGGTTATCTTAAATTAATTTTATTTTAAGTAGTTTTTCATATAATATAACTTGCAAAATTCACCATAAATGCAAAGAAATTATTTTTTGAAGTTTAATATTTCTTTTGAAATCTTAAGATGTCTACTTTATAGCAAAAGAATATGGCATACAATTTCAAGCTCTATAGCTCAAGTAAAGATATTTTTTATAAAGGTGTGCAATGTTAAAAATTGACTCCATTGATCAACTTCTTTCTTAAAATAAGTCAATTGATTTGAACACTGATCGACTAATCTGCAAATTTTTGAGATTTTTTGTCCATTGGAATTCAATCATTGGAGTACTTTTTACACTCCATTGGCGGTAACGGCCTCATACGACTAATCTACTATTTTTTTTTTTACGGAAGAAGTTAAAATAGAAATATTTAAATTAAAACCCATAAATTCTACGGATGTTTTCACCACACTTAGTACCAAACCGGTTCTCTCCGACCGTTTTAATACCAAGTGTTAAGGTTAAGAAAAGATCAATATTAAACTTGAATCAAGAGTTCACAAAAGAACTAGAAAGATCGTAATATCAAAAATCAGAGTGCGCATAAAAGAAGTATAATTCATATCCAAAAGAGAAATAGACTTTCAACCGATCAAAGGGTTCATTTAAAATACTTAATATAAGTAATGAATTGTAAAAGGGTAAATTCGATATAAAAAAATAACAGAAGCAGATAAATTAACAAGAAGAGTGAAAAAGGCCACGACACTCTCGACCCTTGAATCAACCATAAGCTCAACACTTAGCCCCACCAAATGTCTCGCCTACCTGTACAAAGTCAGAAAGGCATACTACTTGTGGGAATGAGTACATACAAAACCATAAATTAGATTCTCCCATACAAAACCATAAATTAGATTATCCCATATAAAACATAGATTAGATTCTCTCATACAAACTATAGATTAGATTCTCCCATATAAAACCATAAATTATATACTCCCACACTTAACCCTAAATTTCCCATTTTATTCTTCCACTCATGGATCATTAAAATACTTAGGTCAACTCACATCCTTTATTCAACTTATTTCTTCCATTCTTCTTTTTCCTCCTTTCTCCCACACAAACTACGTCAACACCCTCACATGCATGTCTTACAGAGTCACAATACATATCATCACATATACATAATACACATATCATATAACAAAACAATAACATGCTTGAACTCTACGTCATACCATATATAAAATAATTACAACAATAAACATAGAATATAAAGCATACAAAACATGTAAGGCACATCAGCACACAATATGCCTTAGTAACCCCTTACCTAAAACAACACCAGTCTTGGAGCACGCTCCTACGCCTCCTTAGGGCTTTGACTAATTTCACCTATTATGAGGGAAAATCTAGAAATTAGACTCCCTCTTACCAAAAAATACTATTAAATACTAACTTATTCTAAGACTAGGCTTTTGATAAAACACTAAAATAATAAGAGCAAAAATACCAAAAATAATATCAATTCCAATATTAACAAGAATAATAAAAATAGTAACAATAATACTAAAAATGGCATTACTTAAAAACATAGTGAAATAAGGCCTTCGTCACCTTTAATAAAATAATACTAACAATAATATTAGTAAAATAGATAACCAAATTTAGTAATAATAATAATGAAATAATGATGATGATGATGATGATGATGATGATGATGATGATGATGATAAAAACCATAATAATATTACAAAATAATATCAACCATAATGATAATAATAGTAATGATAATATTTGAAGATAAAAAAAAAAGAAGTAGGGTTTCTACCCTACGTTGAAAAATAATAAACTTATTAAATAATAATAATAATAGCAAAACTAATATTAAAATATTTATATTAATAATAATGGAATATTAATAATAGTAATTTCGAAATATGAATAAAATAATAATAATAATAATAAACATATATTAATATTAATAATAGTAATAAAAGAAATAATAAGGGTAATAATACTAAAATCGAATGAAAAATTACAATGGGGCTTTATGTAATACCCCATTTTAAATAGTTATAATTATGTGTAATTAATTGCATAAATCATTGTAGAAAATTTTAGAGCCTCAAATTTGTTTTGCGTGATTCAGTAGTAATTGCAATTTTGCGGCTAGGCATACTTTGTTTATAAAATACTATTTATATACGTGTACTTTTATGTTAAAATTTGTAATATATTATTATAAAATTTTATTCAGGTCCTAAATGTGACTAAATGTAAATATAGAAATTTTGGTTTAATTTTATTTGTGTTTGTTATCCCTTTTGAATTTTATATGCAAAATATATAATTACGGTATGATAGCTAAATATCATATCATATGTGTGTCACAAATTATGAAAATTTATGTTTTGTTTTTAAATTATTAAATAGGATGATATGGAAAGTTTCATAATTTTAGGAATAGATTTGGTATTTATGTTAGTAATTACCTTATAAGCTTGTTAATTAACCGTAAGTTCAATATTTTATATATCAAATCTTTTTTTCAATTCATAAAATTTTACATGTGAGTTTAAAATATTATTTCAAGAGTTTTTTACAAATTTTCGTAATTTTATGAGCTTCTTTTATATTTTTAATTATTTTATCCTATTTATTGATCTTTCCACCACTAAAAATAATATATAAATACTAAAATTACTGTTCATGCACGAAATTACTTCCTTACACTTACATGATTAGATTTTGTATCAATTTGACCATTTTCTTATTCATTCAACCAAATTTTGAGTTAAAGTTACTTTCATACACTTTCTACCTTTACTTCTTGTGTCACTTTGGCTTTTTTGCACTCAACCTTCTTCACTTACATTTCCCATGATTAAAGCTGACTTTGTAATTTCACACCATCACCTACCCCATCCCTTGATTGATTGATTGGTTTTGTTTTCATAACTTTATTTAAACCTAACTACACTCCACCACCTTACACACTCAACCATCATGTCCTTTATCATTCAAATGTTGAACAAGCTATCTCTCCCCCTCTTGTGGCTGCAGATTTTTGTCCCTCAATCCCCTAATTATACCCCATTTTCTCTATTTATTTTCATTCATCATTTCTCTCATTTTCTCCTCTTGGTTGCTCCCACCTTTCTCTTCATTTTGGTTATTTTTGCTAAGTATTCTTAAGCATTGTTGAGCTTATAACAAAGACCCATCCTCCTCTCTTTATCCTTAGTCTCTTTTCTTCACTTCTACATTTCCTTATATCTAGCCTTTATTTATTTTTAAATAAGTAAAGAAGGTTAGATTTTCGGTTAAATTGTGAAGTTGCTATCCTTTATCTTCTCCTCGTGTGCCTCCATCTTTCGAAGGTGTTGATATTCTTTTAGGAATTCTTTGTGTTATTTTAGTATTTGTGCTTGGAAAGAGGTAAACCCATATTCTGCTACTAAATATATAAAAATCTTGTGATAGCATGTTTAAAGTTTCTTATGTTATTCGTAAGTGTAATTTATGCTTCCTTATGATCTCATAAAAAGGTATGCATGCACCATATATTGATATTAATTTCTCTAAGTGTGTGACCATGTATTTTTATGAAAGGATATGTTAAATTTATATATGTATGATAGCATATTAAAATAGGGTTTCTTCTATTAAAATAAGTATGCATAAACACGGTTTAATGTGCTAAATGAGCTTAATTATGTTTTAGGGGCAAAATGGTATTTTTGTTACTCCTAAAAATTTATAGAATTGTTATTTTATATTAATGGACCTATTTTAATGTTATTTATTCATACCATGAATTTTTCTTAATTCTAATAACAATTGGTATTAAAGTGGGAAACTATTGAGTAAATAACATATAATGGCATTTTGGCCATTTATGACATATTATGCCTTAAAGGGTGAATAATTGGAATAATATGACCTTAATGGATTCCTAGGTTGGCCTTAGAGTTAAATTTGATTTTTTTTTTTTGGATTTTTGACCTTATTATCGACTTGAATAATTGGAAATAAAATAAAAAAGGTTAAGAATGAAATTGGAATTATTGTGCATTATGTGATATTTTATGATCACCTTATTAAGATATTAATACTTAAAGTGGAAGACCTCGAGATTTGGGAATGCTTTCTCTCTAGGGGTAGCTACCCTAGAGACAAGGTAGGAGTCCTCGATTTGTTTGGTTTTCTGGTGTGCCGATTGTGCCCCAGTAAGGCCCTAATCTACTCTATAGGTGACCTACGGGCCCTATAGGGGGTATCGATACTTAAGGATTAGGTGTCCGAGGATGGGAGGATATTACGTTGCTTTATTGCACCAATATGACCAGAGTACTTTTATGTCTCTGGGTTACAAGTTGGGAGGATACCGTGTTGCTTTAATGTGCCGGTATGACCGGTGTACTTTTATGTCTCCGGGTTATTATTTGTATCCCCTCGAGTAATTAAAATATGAAAAATTATTGTATAAGGATGTAAATGGATTGTTGTGATTTGTCGATTTGGTAGTTGCCTCCGTGCACTACTTGGTTTTGGTATGTTGGTTTGATAGTTGTATTCGTGCACTATTTGGATTTGGCACATTGGTTGGTAACTATCTCGGTGATCTCCTTATCATGTTATAAGTGAAATAGATGTGGTTATTGTGAAAGACCTTAATTATGGTTTGGTGTTTTTCTTTTGGTGGAACACCCTCGGTATAGTTGGATTAATGAAATATTTGTAATATGGATAAGTTTGTTGTGATGGATATGTGGCATATAGCATGATATGAGTTATGGTATGAATGTGGCACTTTGCTATGGTATGTACTATTTAATATGTTATGACATGATACTTTGTGTTACTTTCTATGTGCCCCATGTGATATTTACATGTTTAGTATTGTATATTGGTTTACTCAGTACCGTTGTACCGATGGGTTCCGTTTTATGGTCCCCTGCCTATTCAAAGGGCAGGCTTTACTTTGCAGGAGTACTTTGAGGGTACAAAATGATGGATTTTGGTGGGGTTTGAGAGTTAGGACTATCCGGTGTCCATTCCGTCATCTTTTGATCTGGATATCTTTTAGACTCTTATGTCCCCTTATGTATTTCCTTCCTTTGTCAATTGTAGCTCTTTTATTTAATATTGTGTTATTAGAACAATTTAATATTATAATGAAACCTTTATCTTCTTCTTATCCATTGTTATTCTTAATTTAAGTGTATAAATGTTTTAGCATTAACACTTAGGCTCCGTTTGGATTGGGGTGAATCGAGGTAGGGGTAAACATTAAAAATTAACCTAGGTGAGGGGAATTGAGGTGAATCGGGGTGAATATTTTAAATTTCTATTTGGATGATATTAACCTAACTTGGGTAAATCGAGGTGAATGTTTTAAAATTTTCGTTTAAATTGAGGTAAATAAAGATTATAATAATAAAATAAATAATATTTATACCCTTATATTAAATAAATAAGTCATATTGAGGGGTATTTTAGTCCTATTAAGTCAAAAATTTACTTATTCTTTCACCTTCACCTCCGTTACCCCCGAAATCGGAGGTTAATAAAAACGAGGTTAATTGAGGTGAATGGAGGTGAAACATTAACCCCGATTCACCTAGGTTAAAACATTAACCTGATAGCCAAACGGGGTGAATCAATTGATTCACCTCCGTTCACCCCGATCCACCCCAATCCAAACGGGGCATTAGTGTAAGAAAGGTAGAGGAACTGGACTTATATTAAGTGTGGCGGTAACACCCTACGTTTTTTTATTGGCTTAGCTTCCACAATCAACTCTTTTAAAGAAATTTTCAAGTGGTAAAAATGGGGGATGTTACACTTTAGCCCTCAACAGAAATAATAATAATAATAATAATAATAATAATAATACATATTAAAAATATAAATAATAATAATAATAGTATTTATGTTCAAATAAATGAAATAAATTAAATTAAGGCTTGTAAAAATAGAAAAAAGGGTTGAGAGGGTCTAAGGTTCAACCTTAGGCTTGTGGTGCACAGCGGCACCGACGGTGGCAAGAAAAAGAAGAGAAAAGGGTAAAAGTCGAAGGATGGAAAAAAAATAGGGAGAATGAAGGTGGGAGATGGGGTGTTTAAGACTGCCTAGAGGGAGAGGAGTTAAATGAGGGTGGCGGCACAACCAAACTTGGCGGCGCACGGCGGCGGCGGCGACGGTGGTTGAATGGAGAAGAAGAAGAGAAAGAGAGGAGGAGAGGGAGAAAGAGGAAAATAGAGGTAGGGGAAGGGAGAGGAGGGTCTACAGAATAGATTGGGAGGAGAAAGAAGCGGCAAAAGAGGCTGGAGAGGTGGCTAATGGCGGCGCAAAGGGTGGCGAAGGTTGAAGAGAGGGTTGATCGGGAAGGCTAATTCGCACAACTAGGGTGGCTTGTGCAGGAAGAATTGAGGGATATGGGATGTTTAGGCAACTAGCAGGGTTGAGTTTGGTAAGCGGAGTGGGTAGCGGGGTTGGCTAAAGTCAGTGGAACTAGCGTTTAAAGGGGCGGCAGAGCACAAGGGAAATATTCTGGGTAAGGAAATCAAAAGCTCAATACAAGCTATTATGGCGGTATTTATAGGTTTTAGAAGGGATTTTAGGGTTCTATGGGTAGGCTACAGGGTAAGGCAAGTAGGGTTTTGATCGCCGGTAACGAGGTTAGTTGGTAGAAATCAAAATGGGAAAAGGGTTGTGGTTGGATGGGAAAGAGGAAAAACATGCGCGAGAAGAAAGGAGAATGGTTGAACGATGGGGTCGACGGATTAGCAAGAAAAATAGAGGGAAAATGGCCTGTCAAAGAGGCAAGATCAGCGGTGGATTTCTCAGAGGTGGCAGTGAGTTGTAGGTCTGCGACAGGGACGGTGCGAAGGGCTGGGGAAGAAGAAAGGGCTAGAATGGAGGTCCAGGGAAGAGAAAGAAAAAGGAAGGAACCAGTCGGGCGGTCGAGCAGGTGGATATAAATGAAATGTAGAGTTTAGGTGAAACAAGGGATGAAATGCCACACAGAGAGGGACAGAAGAAAGGCAATGGGCGCGTGGGCTGGGTCGTGCTGAAGAAGGAAGAAGGAAAGGAAGGATTGGGCCATGGGAAACAGGCCCAATTAAGGAGAAGGTAAGGAAGAAAAGAAGAAGAAAGAAAACGAAAGAAAAAGGAAAAAAGGAAAAAAAGGAAAAGAGAAAAATAATTAGGTTGGGTATTTAAATTAATTAGAATATTTGGGATATTAACATAAAATAATATTTAAATCCCTTTTTAAGCTAAATTAGGATTTTTAAAAGATTTTTTATAAATTCCATTTTAATTAGCAAAATACCCTAATTTTCTTCAATTAAATTATTTATAAAATTTATATTAATTTGAAACTATTTTCTATTTCATATTTTAAATAAAAATAATTTATTTCATTAATTTATAAAATAAAATCCTTAATTAGCTAAAATACCCAAAACTTTTCTAATAAAAATTATTTATTATTTTATTCTTAAATAGCCCTAATTAATTTCCTTTTATTTTAATAAAAATAATTTATTTAATTAATTTTGATAATAAAATCTCATTTAAATATAATTTTCAAAATTAAAAATTTTTGGGGTATTTCAAACATTATTGTTACAAAATACTTTATTGTCCCCTCTGGAGTATCTGTATAGGCTGTCAATTGGTATTAAAGCTTGATACTTCATCAAGTTGGTCTAACAATTAAAATTTTAATATCCTCAAGTATGTCTAACTTTATGGGTGAAGAATAATACCTTCAAGGCCTCTGTTGTTCATTGGAAAAATATTTAGGCTTTGGAAAACAGTAATTAGCAGCTTCTTCAATGCACAAAATTGAGCCTTATGGTTCATCATTCGACATGGTACAACCAAGATTTAAATATCCACTATTAATGAATTAATTGATAAACAGGTTGAACAATGGATGAAGCTTGACAAACAAAGGGCCATCTTAAATGAAAAATCTATCTTGATGTTCCCTTATGGCCTTGGAGAAAATATATTCTAGCACAACCTAGAATGCACCACTGTTAAAGAGATTCAAGAAATATTGGCTATCACTTATGGTAGTAACAAGGAAGAGGAAACTATACATCATTGTTTCATCCTTATAAATGATGGCATTTCAAGTAAAAAGGATGAGGTAACCAATTTCTTAGCTAAATCTATAATTAGTTTTTATGGTATTGATGATCATTATTTAACAAAAAATTTTAATTATGGATTGTCAAAATTGAGTTGAATAAAATGTTCTATCGCTTATTCTCAAAGCATGAAAAATTGAAGAATGAAAATGATCGGTTTACATTTATAGTTAAAAGCATAAAATTGAATTGGATGCAAAACTTGAAATGATTGGAATTCATTCTTTAATAAAATGTAAAAATATTAGAAACAACCTCCATCAATAAAAAAAATAGGGTTGTATTTACCTTTTTCAAAAATGATTTTGATTCTAAACAATTATATTGTTATTAATAATCCATTAGGACTAACCCATATAGACTCAAAAAGATATGTGTACCAAAAGCATGTATTTGAAAATTTATTATAAGGGAAAATAAGAAGAGCAAGAAGAGCTTGAAAGATCAAATAAAAATCAAATCATCAAAAACTCTTAGACCTCTTCATAAAAGAAAGAGAAATACATGTGAATTTTGCTGACTCCAAGTTAGTATTATCTCTTTTTGTATTACATTGTCTTTAATGTGAAATATTGCATGAGTAGATGACAAAAATGTTTGCTAACAAGTCTTAGCTAAACTAGAATTATGAAGATTGAGCATTATTCACACTTTAAATGTCATTATTTGACTCTTGAAAGTTTTGTTAAAATATTTTTGGATAAACTAGATAAATATTGATTTGATTATGAATTAGTATACATGATTTTTGCTTAAACCAAGTTTACAATGGATTTTTAAATTCATAAATTGATTATCTTTCATGCTCATAATAAGGTTTTATGAACTGAAGAGACCAATCAACTAGTGGAAAAACTATTTGATGTATTAAAGAGACTAGTTGATGTGCCCCCTTTGAATCGATAAATGGTTTTTGAGCTTTTTTTTTCAAAATATATCAAGAAAAACTAATGTGTTTCTCAAACCAATCAACTAATTTATCTAGGAAAATAAGGGTTTTTTTCTCTGAACAAAACATTCAAGCTTGCTTTACTTTCCTTCAATAGGCCACTTGATCCCAAACTACTTTGCTCTAATCCTATCCTCAATTACTATTCATTTTGTCCACAAAATCCTACAAAATTCACCTCACTAAGGAATACACCATTAGCCATCATTTATTTCCATCTATTTTAAAGTAACAAAATGGTTGAGTGGCTTTAAGGAAAACAAACTTATCCTTAGATATTACATCGACATTGATGGTTGAATCAATCAATTTCATGTGTTTTAGGATCAATATATCTTAAAATATGGCACACATGGTAAGTTATACACATGCTTTTTTAAGGTATGACTCTCTCATCATAACGATCTTGGAGGATATATAGCTCTCATTTGGAGATTTCAATTCCATTCCTCTCCATTTCAAGAATGGATTATATATCTTTGATCATATGACCTCATGAACGATAGGATATGAGTTGAGAAAAGATTTTTGAAGCCTCATACTTATTTTGAAGGTTAGAGATTCATTTACACGCACTAGTAGCATACCAGCTACTCAGGCTTCTCATGCTCATGATATAGGTGATTAGGATATCCCTCCTACTACTTATGATCCACTCACTACATATCCCATAGTTCCTCTTTCTATATCATATAATTCATCCATATCCACTTCTCTCCTCCATAAATTCCTTAGGGTAGAGCTATAGTTTAAGGCTTATATGACTTGCTTATCAGAGGCTTTTAGATGGTTGATTAGAGATCTACACGTATATATTATACATCAGCTAGATAATGGTATCAAGCTTTATAGTTTGAGAAACTTATTCATTGCATGTATCCTAAGAATCATGTGTATGTTCCTACAGTTACCACAACATAGAATTAGGTACAAAATACATCTACAACTCCATAGTTTTATATATTTGAGGGTGACATGGTTACTTTTATTATCGCTACTAGTGATCAAGGTGCCAAGGTTAATGAAACTAAGAAGAATATACCTCCTTGAAATACTAAGGATTTAGAGAGTGCACCGGGCACTTGAGATGGTGTTGATACTTAGTTGGATAATTCAAATGTAAAGAACTCGGAGGATACACTGTTATATGATTTTCTTTACTCAATTCAAATTTTCTTGTCATTTATCTCACCACTACTTCTCACCCATATTGATCCATACTTTTTGAGCCTATCCTTATAGCTACATCTAGTTAAGATCTAGGTACCACTGGTGCTAATCAGAGCTCTATATAGTCCATGGTCATATTGCTTATTTTTATGACATTTTTTAGTTGTACTCATGCTCTCATTGTTATCCTTGCACGATATTTGTTGCCATATATTCATAAATTACTTTTTTCTATGTTAATTTACTCATATCATGAAGAATTTATCATAAATATTTTTAGCTCATATTTAGTTAATTGAATAAACTTTATTTAATTTATTCATGCCCCACTGGATTTATAAGTAATGACAATATGTTATGATGCACACTTAATGTGCTTATGAATCTACCACACTTTCATGTTTCTTGATGATTTTCTAACATGTGAATAAGTTAACTCATCTAATTATATCTATTATGCAATTGTGCTTTTAATATTACATTTTGAGAAATTTCTTAAAAGATTATATCATTAAGACAATGCTTCACTTAAGTATGTTTTCAAAATATGCTCTCATCATTTTTAAGAAATTGCTACATTTAGTAAGAAGTTTCATCATCATAATACTTATATTATTCTATGATCAAATTGTCTAGATAAGTACTAACTCTATTAGAAAAGGAAAGTTTCTCCATTTCACTTGAGCATAGGTTATAGGTTTAATGGTATCTCCAAATCACATATTGGACATGCTCTTGCAATTCCACCATAACTATTTAGCATGAGAGATATTAGAAAGACTCTAGGAGAAGAGTTCTACCTTACTGACACTGGTTATCCATATCTAGTAAACTCTAACCAAACAACTTGGCATGTGTTAAACTATTTTATCTGATTCAAGTTGTTCACCACGATACCTAAATGAGTATAACTTATATGTTTAAGGGGATATTTTATATTTTTCTCATCTGAGTCCATCTAATTTCTCACTAGGTATAATCATTTGTGCACGTAATATAATTATTAGATTCTCTAGATTTGATATTTTCTTATGATTGATTGGAATATCTACTACTTATCTTTGTCAACATTATGCCTTACTTTTCTTCATATTTATAAGCATGCTTATGTTTGATCACTATTTAAAATTGTGTATATCTATGATGAATTGATATGTATGAGTTCTCAATTTTGTTGTAGGTTACAATCAAATATACATGATTAGAAATTGTCTCTTCTCATAATTGATATGCCTTGAATTGTTATATTGTCTCCACTCTCTCTCTCTCTCTTATGATTATCTGAAATATCTAACATGATGAGAGTTTGAGTGATATACCTTACTATAAGTACCATATGTTGAATCTTATTAACCACTCTGGGTAATCTAACATATTTATGCAAGCATTTTAGATATGGTGAACTTGAACTTATAGGTTCCTCTCACATGACTCCATGAATTGCATGATGAGATATTTTTTTATGAGTTATATGCTCTCGACCTTAATTTTGAAATTCAATTATAACCTTAGTTTCTATGTGTGACTTTCCTTTGAATTATTGGACGCACACACTTCACATAGATCCATTAAAAAATAAAAATAATCTTAATTCTATTTTCTCACATGTTTTTGTACTCTTTATTTTGTAGTTATGTGATACGTGAACCTCTTGTTATATCTAATTGATCATTTCATGAATATATTAGAATTATCATGCTAGTCGATGCTTCCACTTTCATATCTTTGACTAATATATGGTTTGACTTGCTCTCAATATTGTCATAAATCTTTTATATCCTATGAGCATACATGACACTTTTAATAAGTTTTCTAAAAGTTGATATTGATTATCAACATCTATGTTTTTCCTAAAAAAAATAAATCTTTTAAGTTATATGTGTTGGGAAAACTACTTTCTTGATGTACACGTCTTCTCCCAACTTCTCCTTCTTGATTATACATTGAGAAGCAAGTCATGGATGGCTTTGTGATTAAGGCTTACAACTTAGTTTTCATTAAAGTGTGAATGTTAGTGCATATTTTTAATAATTTAATATTAAATTCCATTCATATATATTGCATGAAATGGGAAGTGGTTAGGACATTTTTCCTTTGCTAGCTTTGCATCCATATATATAAAAAGTGTATTATTTTTATGACTAAATGCTTATATTTGATACAAATGGATGATGTTTAATGTTTTAAAATTAATATAATTATCAAGCTCACAAATTCATCATTTTTTTTGACATTTGTTTTCTTATGTGCATGATTCATCCTATTTCTCTTATCTTATACTTCTCATCCATTCATTAATATTAAATAGAAACACTTGATAAAAACATGGGCATGACAAGGAGTTAAGATGCTTCCTTACTTGAGTAGATTAGTGCATAAATAATATTTGGCCTAAATGTGCCTATTTTAGCCATGATTTTGCATAATTAATTGCAACACTAGATATGCTTGTTTCAGTATTTATTAGGCATATATTTACAGCTATGATATTCTTTTTCATATCATTTATGGTTCTTAATTTTATACAAGTCCTTGATGACATGTGTTTCTATGAGCTACGCCTTAGTCTTTTCTTATGTTATTGAATCTTGAGTGATGGTATGCCCCTATATAATGTGATCTTAAATATTTACTCTTGAAATTATTATAATGTGACATCTTCTTTACATGCTTCTATACACATCTTAGCCACACATAAACTTGTCTATTCATTGCTCAGATTGATTGATGCAATTCTAAAATTAATAGATCACATGAATTCATTGATAGATTTACTTACGATATCTCATATACATGATCATTGCCATCTCTCAACATCATGCTAAAATGTATATTTATTATTCTTAAATGTATTACTTAGTGCAAGTGAGTGATACTCTTACATTTCATTGATGTTTTTGTCTTGATCTCCGATGCATCATATTAACGACAAGTTACTCATTAAATGGATAATTCATCACACTCATTATTTTCCTTGTGCTTTATACCCACCATATAAAATGGAAACATGAGATAAAGTATTGTGTCATAACTGTCTAAATGAAATTATAATTTCAATCTCATGTTAAGGGACAATCTCACACATTTGCATAATCCTTGTTGCGCTCACCCTCTTGTCTGTTGACTTAGTTAGATTTATGTAACTCTAAAATGTAATTTTATAATATTTATGTTACTTGAGTATATTTATTGACTCATTAGATACTCCATGCCTTACTACTATAAATATTTAAATTATGAAATATTATGAGCTTTAGTGATATCATATATGAGTTATTCCTATAAATCTTGATACTCGCATCTCCGCTTCCACTACTCATGTTTTTCAAGATAAAAATATCTTAAGTGATCATATTATGATCTTGATATTATTGTTGATATATTCATACCCTTAAGGGGAGCATAATTTTTTTACTTGATCACTTGTGTTATTACCCAAGGCATAGCCTAAGGGAGAGATATGTCATATTTGTTTCACTCATGCAATTCATTAATAATATTGAGTATGACTGATTTTCTTATGCTATAATTGAGAATGTTAATATATAGTGGGGGATTTTTATTCCATATTCATTTAATTTCTTATGCACTTATCTTTTAATTACTTATTTGTTGAATCCCTTTCCTTTTATTGATGACAAAAGGGGGAGAAATGGTGAAAATATGCTATGTGCTAACTTGTTTTTATCATTATATTTCCATTTACATGATAATTTTGTGACTTTATTGTAAAAAGGAAAATATAAGATCCATATGATTTGAGAATATGTATTGATTTTCTCTTTCACATTTCTATACTTCATCTCTCATGATATTGCCATCTTTTTGTTTTTCATCATCAAAATGGGGGTGAATTTTGGCCTCATAGGTTAATGAACTATTTTTTTATGATAAAAAACTCAATTATAAATTATAATTCTCTTGTTAAGTGTGCATGTGTATCATAATAAAAAGTAAAGTATTCAACACTTAACTAAGTCAAGGAATGCTAAGAAGATCAAGTATACAGATCATATCCCATGCACAAACTAAATTTTAAAAAGGATGACAAAATAAGACTATAGCTTCAAGTACTTCAATTTCATATATGTAATAAAAAAACCATGAAGGGATAAGAAAGAATGCTCACGATACCAAAAATCAAGCTTCAAAGATTATATTGCAGTCTTAGGTTTTATATACATATGACATATTGAGCACTTAGATATTTCATTAATTTGATATTTCTAATCTTATTCATTAATTATTTTTAAAGATCTTAAAGTGATTTCATGCATCAAAAATATTTCTAAGTATTTATCCAAAAATTTGTCTTAAATTAATTTTATTTTAAGTAGTTTTCCATATAATATGAGTTATAAATTTACCACAAATTCCATACAAATTATTTTTGGATGAATAATATTTCTATGGAAATCTCAATATTTCTACTTTAAATTTAAAAAAATATGGCATATAATTTTGAACTATGTATCTCAAGTTATAATAATTTTTTGTAAAGGTGTGCAGTGCTGAAAACCAACTCTACCGATTGAGTGGTTTCTTAAAACTAATCAACTAGTTTTAATACAAATCGAATGGTCTAGACATTTCTATGATTTGTTTTCCTGTTGCATTACTATTTACACCCAACAGCTAGTGCTGGTTTTTCTTATATTTTACCATTATAAATAAGAGTTGTTCCACTTTAATAAACACAATCAAGATAGCAAAACTATTCTCAAATTATCATTTTCACATCTAACAAAGGATCAAGGAGAGTTTTGATTTTATACTTTCAAATCCAAATCAAACTTCTCTAGTTCTCAATTTCTTATTCATATTTGCTAGAGTGATCATACACATGTAATTATTATTTCTCTAGCTAGATAAAAACCTTCACTAGTGATAACTCACCTTCATATTCTATCTAATGAAGATTTTTATTATATTCATTTAAGCTCATCATATCAAACAAAAATGAAGAGTTGTGTGTTGTCTAGCATTCCTAAACAAGGCCATTGAGATTTTAGTCTCATAATCCTAGAGAAGAAATATAAGCAAAGTGCAAATCATCTCCTAGAGGGTCATTGATATTGTAAGCTCATAAACCAAGAGACAAGTGATCATCAGCAAACACCCATTATAAATAAAGAGAGATTAAAATCCAAAAGGAAAAACCTTTTGGTAGTGGATATAGAGAAGTTTTGTAGATTTTCTTGAACCACTATAAATTGCATGTTTATTATTCTTTATCCTTTTACTTATTTATCACAAAATTTAAATGTGGCATTATTACTACAAAATACTCTATTCACCCTTCTAGAGTATCCATACGGGCTTTAACCCTCCTCTATCATTTTTCCACCCCAATCCAACACCAATAGTAGCATTCTGCCTTCACACCAACCACCTACTTCTTCTGATTCTGACCCTTCATCTCCTTTTCCATGTATGTCATTGTCCCTTCCTTCCTCTTCTCCATAGACATGTCATGGAAATTCTAATTCTATCTAGTAGTCTTTTCTTGGCCTTGCTCCCACCTCCACACACCCATGCTTACTCGAGCTTGCACCAACTCTCTCAAACACAAAGAGCACTCTAATCACCATTCATCGTCACATAAAAACTACCCCTTCTACCATAATGAACCCCACAACTTCACTCATGATCCAAAAGTTGTGCTTGGTAGTAAGTAATGGAAGCCAAATATTCCACTCTTATTTAAAATCACACATGGAAACTTGTTCCAAATCCTCTTAATACCAACATAATGGGTTGCAAATGGGTATATTGGATGAAAAAAAAAATCCAATGGTAATCTTGATGGATTCAAAGTTTGATAGAAAGACAAAGGCTTCCACCTATAAGAGGTTGTTGATTAATTTAATACATTTATCCCAATACTAAATCCCATAACCATTTATGTTATTCTCTCTCTCATCATCACATATAATTAGTGCCTTTATAAAGTTGACATAAACAATGCTTTTCTTAATGGCAAATTAAGTGAGGTAGTCAATATGGAACAACCTAAATGATTTGTTGATACTTTGAAACTTTTTCATGTATGTTAACTTCACAAAGCCTTATATGGTATTAATTAGAATCATTGTTCTTGGTCTAACATACTTAAGATTTTCTTTCTTTCACTAGGATTTAAATCCTTCTGACCTAATTCCTTATTTTTTGTCAAGTGAATCACTTCTTTTATGTGTTATGTGTTGATAAATGTTAATGACTTGATTATCATTGGTAGTGGTGCGAACTTCCTCTATCAATTTATTCATAACTTACATCTTACCTTTTCCCTCAAAGACCTATATTCCCTTCACTTCTTCCATGGTATAGAATTTTCCCATGGAACATCTCACCTTCATCTCTCACAATCCATATATATATATGGGAAAGTATTTCTTGCACATACATAATAGACTAAAAACCTATTTCCTCTCTAGCTAAGGTACACTCAAGCCTCTACTTCACAATTTACCTATTTGAATACCCTCATCTTAATTGTAGTGTAGTTTTTGCACTTTAGTATGTCACCATCACACAACTAGATATCTCATATAATATCAGTGGGGTATGCCAATTCATTCATCATTTAACAAACCTCCATTAGAGAGAAAGTAAGTGCATTTTGTGTTACCTAAAGGTCACCATGCATCTTGGACTCCTTCTCACTCCCAATATCGATAATAAACTTGTAGAGTACTATGATATTGGTTGGGCATCTAACCTGAAAGATTTTCATTGTAATGCCCCATCTTTCTTAACTCTAATTCTTACATTATTAGTATTCTAATCCATTCTTTAACCCTTAAACCTTGTGTGGAAAATCTATCAATACCTAGAAAACCCTCACTTTTATCCTTCCACCCTTCAAACCCTAATTTTAATTCAACTAATTGGGTCTTACCATCAGTTGACTAACTAGCAGTATTCTAAACCCTATCGTCTGAGGCATTAGGTGGTGAACTAAAGCTAAGCGTTTTTATTATTATTGATTTATTTTTACTTCAAATCAATTTCTTTGCCTAATATTGTTTTACAATTGGGTTCTTAAAATAATTCATTACATTTCCAGAATTTTTTTGTGATTCTTTAGAAGTAGTTGATTAGTTTTCCAATTTAACTATTTATTAAACTTTACTATATTTAAACCATTTTTTTTTACTTTCTTGGATATGAGGGATTTGAATTTTTGACCTTCTTATACCTCATGATCAAATCCCATATTGTTTTTTCTCCTTCAATAAACAATCCATCAATTATCACCTCCATCACCATCTACCAACTCTCTTATACTCTCTCACCTATGTTGATCACTCCTCTTACTTGCAAGTAACTCTCCTATCTAAATTTTCATTCTATCTTCTAACTTATTAGACTGTTATAAGGGGGTGATGTTCCTTTGGTTATTCACCCTACACTTAGCCAAATTTCTATTCTTGAACTTTGCTATATTTTCTCTCATCTCTTCTTATTCTTATTGGGTGTTATTAGATGTTTTGGTATCGAGCCTACCTCTCTATTTTCTTACACATTAAGTTCTAAAATATTTAATCTTAACTAATTAGTACTTGTTTTAAGCAAAAGAAATTTAAGTTCATAGATTGGTGAAGGTTTTATCAAGATTATTCAAGTCACATTTTCAAAAATCTTGAGGGTTATTCTCACTTCTTTTATTTCATTTCTTCTCTTATATTCTACTCCTTTCCATTCTTCCTTATATAATCCTTGCATTATTTTTTTTAGGTGATCAAAGGGTGGAAAAAGGTATGTTTAGGAATATTTTTGTTCTTAGAGACATGAGTAGCTTTGGTAAGGAATAAATATTTCTATATTATGATTTTTGGTTGTCATGTGTTAATTTTTGTGAACTTTAAAGTTATCATGTTTTATGATAGAAATTATGGTAGGTTTTATTTTAAATTCATAATTCATGTGCTGATGGTAAATCCATGAGCTTTATGATTTTGTGTGAAAACTCTATATTTTATGCATTACTAGGATTTTCCATAAAATAAAAATCATGATAGTATTTTTTTTAATTAATATTCCCATGGAGGAGTGTAATTAATTATGTTTCATTATGGCGATTGGTGTAATATGTTAAGATTGCAAGATATGGAGGCCTTAGGCTTTAGGGGTGATCTCTAATTTATGGCATTTTATATTTTGTAGTTTGTCTTAATTAAATATAATTATATTTTTTAGATGTTAATAATCCATGGGTGGTTATGTGTAAATTTGGCGAATTTTTGGAGAAATATACAATTTTTTGTTATGTAAGAGTCTCGGCCTTAGGGGTAAAATTTTCTATTTGTGAGTTTTTGGAAAAAGTAATAATGTCATTGTATTCCTTCAATTCCTTAAAATAAAGTTGGCATATAATATGTTAGGATTTGGACTAGTGCAACCTAAGTTATGAAAATAATAAATTTGGAGATGTTTAAGCAAACTAAGGGCATTTTGGTCCTTTGGGGATAGATCTATAATTTTGATGTGATAAGCATTACATGCCCTAAAATATGATAATTATAATTTTTGAAGTGTCTTGATAATTTTAATACCACAAATTATTGGTAATATCTGAGGTTTAAAATAATTAATAATACTATATATATCAACAACTGTGTGACGTCTCGAGAAGTTTTCTAGGATGCTCGTGAATTGATCAAAACCATGTTCAAAAGGCCTTATGTTGCTTTATGGGGTTAGTAATTAATCCTAAAATAGATCCAATTAATTACCTACAACTGGTGTGTTGGGTTGTTACAATGACATAAAAGTGAACCCACAATCGCAAGCTAAACTTGGATGAGCCAATTATCTGCCTAGTAGAACAAATCTTGGGATAGATTGTAATGAGGTAGTTACTGTTGAAGAGAAAAGACGATATTGTGTTATTGAGTGGGGGTGTATATAATACCCCCAAATTAGTGATAAATAGTTGAGGGTTAAAGGAATTGATAAGCCTACCTATATCAACAAGGTATACCTTCTTTATGGTAAAGTTATAATTTAAGAACTATACGGTTAAACATGATTGATTTGGAGAAATTTAAGAATGAGTGACCTCTAGGAATGTTTTCTAGGACGCATGTGAGTTGATAAAATCATAGTCAAAAGGACTTGTATTAATTTGTAGGGCCAATAATCAATCCTAAAAACTTTCCAAGTAACTATCCATGGTAGGTGTTTAGTGACCTTACAATAAATTATAAATAATATAATGTGTGATTTTAATAGAAATGAATTAAATTAGAAATATTAACCAAAATGGTAGCCTCATTATTTTATGTTTGAAATATTAAAGTTAGGGTATGATTTTTTTATATGATTTTTTACTAATATTTTGGGTTATTATGTTAAATTCGGTGAGTTTGAGAGCCTTATAGATAGAGATGTGATGCACTTGTGAAATTAGGGTTTTATAAGGGTGTTATTATCCTTAAAATTGTGAAATTTTCCTTTGTGTATTTAATAATTGTTCTATCTTACCTTTATTCCACACGCATATATCATGTTCAATGTGTCACTAGTGATAATCGCCAAGTGTTGGATTTTATCAATTTTTAGAATAAATTCATGATAAATAGAGATCTTAGTAATAAATTGATAACAAACTCACCTCATAATAAATCAATGATAATAAAATTGGAAGTAAAATGACAATAGATAACTCAATTAAGGCTTTTGATATGTGTTAGATGTTGCGAAAATATTAATAAGATAATTTTACTTAAAGTGGAAGAGTAAATGAGTCATGACTAAGTATTTGACCTTATTGAGATATTTTTAGTTTTATAAGAACTAGATGATCCTAATATATTCTATAATAATCCAATCCACTAACTTATAGGGATACACATATTTAAAGATTAAAGGTTTACTAGTGGTCTAGACATGTTTTACCCTAAGTGTGAGGGTATTTGTGTGGTTGACTTATTTTCTCCCATCTATAGGGAAAAGGAGAAAGTATTATTACTATTGGTTCTTTGAATTCAATATAATTAAATAAATGGGTTACTGTGATCATCTAATTATAGATATTTAATTTATCTACATCTTAGGTCAGCTTTTAGCATGAATAGTGTGGATGTATAACTTCCTATTATTGATCTTATGTGCCCTACATGCTTTATATGTATTTGTTACCTTTTACAATACATAAGTATTGACCATAATTTTCATGAGTATTTTTCATTCCCACAATTAGATGACTTAGCTTATGTTTGGAGCTACTTATGACAATAGTTATCCATAATAATAACTTATTTTAGAAATTTTTTATGCTAAAACATTTCTAAAATAATTAATTATTATAGATAATTACTTTTGATAAGTAACTCCAAATAATCTATTAGTTGATGATACATAATTTTTTGGTGATCGTCTTGAGGACTTTGCTAAGTTCAATGCACTTTGTGGGAATGAGTGATTGTATATTTTGGGTTGGACGTAGAGTCTTAGTTATTCGTTAGTTAAAGTTTTTGTTGGATACCTTATAGATTCTTAGATCTGTGGGTTTTTTTTGTACTTTATATTGTAATTGGAGTTTATCTCCAAAAAATTTATCTATATTTGTAAAACTTCTCTTATTTTATTGTTATCTTATATAAACTTGTTAATGTTTTTGCCTTGTAATCAATATGAGAAAGGTACGAAAACTTAATCATATTAAATATAGTGGTGATACTCAATTATCTTATGTTTAGCTCTTGCAAAATTAAAAAAAAAAAGTATACTAAATTTTGAAGTGTTACACTCACTCCCAACATAATTTTGCTATATTTTTTCATGGTGGTAATATCATTGTTTGGTCTTCATGGAAGCAGCTTGTGGTTGCTCATTTGAGCACTAAGGTTGAATACAGTGCTCTTAATTCTACCTTTGTTGAACTATTATGGCTACAACAACTCCATCTTGAGCTAATTTATCCTTATCACAACTTTGCCTACACTGTTGTGTGACAATATAAGTTCCACTTATCTTGCTGCCAATCTTATACTTCACCATTAATCCAAACAAATTCATATAGATTTTCATTTTATCAGAGATAGTTGGTGAATTTACCATACAACATATTCCCTCCATCTAGAAATGGGTTGATATTTTCACTGAGGTAGTTTATACTGTAATATTCCCATTTTTCAAAACCAATTCGTTAGAGAAATAGTAAAAAATCTACGCGGAAACTAAATACGATGAGGGTATTCCCATTATAATTAGTATAAATAGACAATATTATTCTACTTACTCTATTTGTTAAGGATATATAAAATATATATATATATATATATATATATATATATATATATATATATATATATATATATATTAGTATTAAATCAAATAAAAGGAAAAAACAATATCTAATAAACTCAATAAAGCAATTAAATGTAAAATAAAAATAAAATGGTTAATACAGCTATAATCTATGAAAGTAATCATTAGCAATAAATAGGATTCTACTCAATTTGCACTTGGTTATCATCTCATCATATATGTCATGTATCATTGCAACCCATTTAAAATGGGCAATAAGTTATCTAGGGGAACATCGAAGTAACACATAAGTACAAGGAAGTATAATATTTACATACATGCATATATATATACACCATATGAGGATAATATGCAAATCAGTCATATCATACAATAAATTAATACATATCAATAACACTTTTATTATCCCCCACCTTATGTAGCCACCTAGTATAGAGTATGAGTTTTAATATTTTGAATATGGGGAAAAAAACTTACCAAGAAGTCAGTCTAATGAATAATATGGGATTGGAGGATCACAATCCAACTAAGGGTCAGAGCCAAAACCGAATTAAACTAAAAACACGAGAAGAGCCAAAGGTCATATTTAGGTTTTCCCATTAGACCAAGCCAATAAGTATTACCAATGGTCACAATCCTCAAATGTGTACACCCCCTACTAAGATCGCAAATCTAGATAGAGTATATTTAAAACAAACTAAAATGGAATATATACAATCGCAATTGACTCATTATAGATATCCAATACAACCAAATAAAAAGAGGAATATATACAACCATAGCTGACCCAACATAAATAGCCAGTACAACCAAAATTTGAGAGGCTACCATAAAGGACCCTAAACCCAACTCAAGGCTTTCACTTTAAATTTTATTATATTAATTAAGGTGATCATATAACATAATTGAAGCACACAAACATTTATATGCATTTTTGTATGTCCCTTAAACATCAACCTTTCTAATATTAGGTACCTTCCTTATATAATAACTCACCATAATAAATCTTCCATAATTAATACTTTCAAAACAAAATATATTTCCATATATATTATATTTCAAAAATATAACCCTCCATAATATAACTTTTCATAGAAAATGGTAGGTCACTCGGGTTAACCTTGAACCAACATCACAAATAAAAACTAAATAAGCCATAAAAGATCATGAGTATATAATCAGATCGTAAAATAACATACACCACAATTTTATAAGACACCACTAGCACATAGAATCAAATAAGACCACATGTTTCATATAATTACTAAATAACAACAAAAACACATCACCATTGTATGCTTTGAATTAGTTTATAGAATAAATTTTTAAAGCTTTTGTATAAATACCTATATTCATCAAACTCATTATTTTAAATAGAAAAAAAAGGTATATAATTATTCATACACACACACACACACACACACACACATATATATATATAGAGAGAGAGAGAGAGAGAGAGAGTTTCAAAGTAATATTACCATAGCCACAAAAACTCATAATACACTAAAAATTCAATTTAGTAAGTTATACTAATTTTTTGTGCTTGAACAATCCTTACATCTTCTTTTGGTACATAAATAAAAATGTAAAATCAATATTTTTAATGAAAATTATACTTTTGGGGCTTTGATTTGATATATAATATGATGGGTAAACTATCATAACTGAACTCATTACGATTTTTGTAAAATAGTGCAAAGTTGCAACTAAAAGGAACTACTGTCAATTCAACATAAATTATATTTTATTAGGATAATTATATTACATATCATGATACATTAAATATATTCATAATAAGGTATAAAATTATATAATAAATAAATAAATATATCCATACTTTATAAACATCATATATATAGAAAGGATATCGAGTACAAACTCATGCTTAAAGTACAAAAGTAGGAACCCTTAACCACCATTAGATCTAGAAGATTTAAAGTTAAGAATAAAATAGATAGAATTCATAGGAATATATGTATTGGGAAAGATGTAATTAAATATTTTTGGCAATAAAATTAATTGGTTTTAGGATGAAACCTTAATTGGGATTATATATAGATATGATGTTGGGTTCTTTCTAATCAGGCATGGTCTAAGACCGATTTTATTGCCAACAAGAGATATCAAATCTTAGTTTAGAAGCTAGGATGATATCCTCAGAATTTTGAATGGATGTTTTTTAATACTCTATTGGAAAGGCAAATTTGACCTAGATATAAGAAGGAGCTCTAGATTTAAGGTGATAATTTGGTACTTCATGTATAGCGTGTCCTCCACCAATGCAATGAATAAGAATAGTTGTCTCACTAGAGTGTTGTCTTCCCGGTGAGGGGAGATTGTGTGTTACTTTGTTCTGGGGGACAAGGCCTAGTTCATGTCCAATTAGAAAGAATCAATACCATATCCATATATAAGTCCAAGTAATGTGTCATCCTAAAACTAATTAGTAATAGGAGGATTAACTTATTAGACTTATATATCGATCTAATTCCTTCTTACTTATCAATGTGGGGCTTTGTTCATGCCCAAAAAATAAAATTGTACATCCATCATTTACTGCCCTCCTCTTTGCATTTCAGAAATATAGTTTAATTCTTACATCTAATACATTCTCATCATCCTCCTCTCCTTATCTTGAGAAGATATAAAATACAACCACGAACACCAATAACATCGACATCTTCTTCCATGTTGCAAGCTCTAAACCAACATCATTGTAGTATATTATCTATATGACTTTGCTTATCTCTATTTCACTTGTGATGCCCATGTTTAGCAGCCAATTTCCTCATCACTCATCAAGTCTGCATCGCACTCTACTCCTATTACTTTAATTTCTCTGGTTATCAATTATCATGCCATATCCAATCCTAGACAAGATCTATTTGTCAATTATGCATCTTGGCTTCTATAAGTGTAGTTGATCACTCCCATGAATCCTCCATTTCCACAACGACAAGAGTATCTAGTAATAATTTTGTCAATCATCATCATTGTGAGCTTCTAGCGGTGAAACTGGAAGAATTTTTGTGGTTGTGGCCAATGGAAGATTCTGAAGTTGAAGGATAATCATAGCTAAGGCAAGTCTTAAAGTTGGTTTAGATAGCGGTTTTTCCTTTAGTAGCAATCAATACTTGTTTTCTTTTCTGGTAGAAACTAAATTGTTGGCTGGGAAGGAATTACCACCTCTATGAAAGGGAGAGGCAAGAAGAGCAATTAGCCCATAATTTCATAAGAACATAGAGGCTATTTTCAAATTTTGGTGTAGGAAACCTGGTTAATTGGATCTCCATCGAGACAATTCAGATGTGGGGTGGTTTAGGGTTTAGAGTTTGGAGTTTGGGGTTTGGGATTTGATGTTCGGGATTAGGACTAAAAGTTTAAGGGTTTGAACTTGAAGTGAGGTGTGAGTTTTAATTTATCTTTAGAGATAGGTTTTGATGCAAGAGTATCTTATAATCATCTTAATAAAAAAATGGCATACTTAGTAATGGAATTGATCATCCTAGATGTTTTTAATGATATTTATATTATTACCAATAAAGAGATTTTAAGATATTCGTAAAAATATGTCTTACATTTGTAAGAGGAATATACTTAAGATGTAAAGATACTTAAGACATTTTTGTGTACAAAACATTCTCAAACACTCAAGTTATGGCATACACAGAGAAGAAGACAACAAGCACATGCAAAGACCTCATTTTTGTAGCATTTGTTGTAAATTCTAGGCTATCATACGTAATTAAGGGTTTCTGAACTTGTTATTTAATGTATGTATATTATCTAGTTTAATGTTTGTAATGGTGTAATTAATTTATTTCATTAGGGAATTAGATTACATTTTGTTAGGGTTTTTTTTATAAATTAAACAAACCAATCTAACAGCTTGGGACAATGTGAGTCATTAGTTAGAATTATCTAAGTGGTTCGAACTAATTAACCACAAACAACTATTTTGTACAAAAATGTACAAGTTGGTTCTATGACAACTAGAGAGGTGTTAGATGGGTTAGGATTAATTATAACAAGCCAAGTTATGAGTATATTTACTTGTAGTCAGATTATACACAATAAGCATATATTGAATTGAATAAAACCAAGTTGTTTAGCTTATTCTCTCTCATTTGGTAAGATTATCCTTCTTCATAAGAATTTATTGGTGTAATCCTATCTAAAAATCATCATTGGATATGTGCTTGGAGAACATTCAAAGTTGACCACCTTCTGGTATGAATATTGGTCGAAGATTCATTCGTAGGGATAGTAATTTTACTTGCAATTTTAAGGCTTTATTGGGGATTCTCCATTTAGGTTCAAGGGGAGAATTTGAAGATTTTTTCAAGATATATTTGAGGTCTCCATCACCGAGCACATCCCAAATAATTTATATATATATTATTATTTTATATAGAATATAAATTTAAAGTAAACTTTAAAAAAAAAGATCGATGATGGGATCATATTTTAAAAATAAAGTTAGGTTTTAAGTCTGAAAATAAATTAAAGATAGAAAATAAATCAAAGATCGGGTTAGGTATAAGGAATTGATTCCTACAAAGATCATATTGGAGATTCCTTGAAATAAAAAAAAATAAAAAACAAAAATAAGTGATCAAAACGAATTCAGGGATTTTTTTTTATTGGATTCGGAAATGGGAATGGGGCTTCCTGTTATGGGCCGCATCGAAAGGTTGGCATCGAGGTTCTACTAGTCCTGGAATATTCTAGAATATCCTTGTAATCTAGATAAGTATGGAGAGATGTATAGGGTTCTACACTCTCTTGGATGGTTCTAGAAGGTTCTAGAGGGGAATGTCTCTAGATCCTTCTCTATTTGTGTAGAGATGTATAGATAATTTTAGAAACCCTAAAGGAGACTCTAGAAACCCTAATGGACTATTCTAGAACCACTAATAGGCTTATTGGGCCGTTCTAGAGAAATCCATTAGGCCCGTATCTAGAATCTTCATGGGGGAGGTGAAGGGGTGGATCATCTCCTATAAATAGAGGGGGTAGAGGCATTGGAGATCATCCAACAAGACTTATATCTTCAGAGCTTCTCTCTCTAAATACAATCTCCCTTTCTCTCTCTAAAAGTTCTCTCTTGAGTTCTTGTGTAAAGGTTTGGTGTGGTGGTCTAAGAGGCATCTCTAGCCTAAGTGTGGAACACACTTAAAGGAGGAAGGCTGACTTAGTCTCTCAAGGAGTGAGAAAAGACTAAGGCCGCACATAGCTAGACTTGGTGAAGAGTCGGTGTGTGACAAGCGGTATCAAAGCACAGTTTCAATGGCCCACAATCCCTAATCATCGCAAGTCACTCTTGTCCCTGATGCTAAGAAGAGGAAGAAGGCCAAGTCCACTTCCAAGTCTTATGAGGTGAACTTGGAGGAATTCATGGAAATGATGGACCGCTCCATGATGGTTTTCCAGGAGGATCTCTCCATCTTAGAGGAAAGGGTGGAAGTGTTGGAGAAGGATATGGAGTCCTTATCCAACAAGGAGGAGGTGCAGGGCTTGGTGAATGCCCTAGCTACCAAGCTTCAGGAGGACATGCTTGAGTCCAACAAGAAGCTTATGCAAGAAGTGTTGGATCGTATGGATGGGTTGTATGGCCAACTCATGGCCGAAAATATCAAGTTGAAAGAAATGCTTGCAACAGTTGAGGTCAAGTGTGCTCGTTGCAAGGAAGCTATCTCAATGGACGCTGGATCTTCGAGGGGATCCCTAGCTATCTTGGATATTCCCCAATCATCAAAGTATAAAGGGGAAATGAATGCGAAGGAGATCAACAACTTCTTCTATGGCCTTGAGAGGTATTTCTCCGCTACTCATTTACTTGATGATAATATGCGGATTACACAGGATACCATTTATCTAGAGGATGATGCTATGCTATGGTGGTGTTCCCACCATAGAGAAATGGAGAGGGGTATCTATGTAATCAACATGTGGGAGTAGTTCAAAGTAGAGCTCAAGAAGCAGTTTTACCATGCTAACGCTGAGTTGGATGCTATGAGGAGGCTAAGGAGTCTCAAGCATACCGGGACCATAAAGGAGTATATCAAGTCCTACAGTTCCATGATGTTGGAGATCCCAGACAAGATAGAGAGTGAAAGACTGCTTTACTTCATTGATGGAATCCAAGGTTGGGCCGAACAAGAACTTCAGACAAGGAAGGTCCAATATCTCTCATAATCCTATTGGGAAGCTGAATTCTTGTTCAAGTTCAAGTTGGAGAAGAAGGACAAGGGTTGAAAGGATGGCTCTAACAAAGGTGGGGGAGCCAAGCCCCATAAGATGGGTTACAAGCCCTCTGATTCAAAGGGGAATGACAAATTTGATCATGGAGGTAAGGATTATAAGCATAAATGTGAATGCTCCATGTGTGGTGGTAATCATTTCCTTTGTGATTGTCCTCAAAAGAAAGCCTTGAGTGCTATGGTGAATACTCAAGGATAGAAGGCAGATCAGGGTGAGACTCACATGGGGTCACTAACCTTACTTAATTCCCTCAACTACAAGCCAAAGGAGTAGGCCAAGGGGTTGATATACATGAAGGCACAAGTCAAGGGTGTCACTAGTAGGGCCCTAGTGGACATTGGAGTTTCTCATAACTTCCTTAGTCCTAAGGAAGCACAAAGGATGGGCCTCAAGGTGACCAAGGAGGCAGGACGCATGAAGGCTGTCAATTCTGATGCTAGGCCTACCCATGGGGTAGCATACAGAGTCCCCATCACCCTTGGGTCATGGGAAGGAAGGGTAAACTTCACGGTGATGGAAATGGAGGACTACGACATGGTGCTAGGCATGGAGTTCATAGATGTGGCAACTCCCCTCACATTTCTTGGAGATAGCACCATGTACCTCACCAAGGGAAGCAAACCCATGTTGTTCCCCTATCCCGAGCCAAGGTAGAGTCCCAATTTCTTTCCGCTATACAATTTTCCAAGGGATTAAAGAAGGGAGAGTCGTGCTACTTGACCATCATGATAGAGGAAGAGTCCCCAAAACCCATGGAGGTCCAAGAGGAGATCCAAAAGGTCCTCTATGAGTTCAAGGACATGATGCCAACAGAGTTGCCCCAAAGTCTTCCACCTAGGAGGGAGGTGGATCATGCCATTGATCTAGAGCCCAAAGCAAAGCCACCTGCAAGAAGTCCCTAATGGATGGCCCCGCTGGAGTTAGAGGAGTTAAGAAGGCAACTCAAGCAGTTACTGGATGCGGGATTCATCAAGCCATCCAAGGCCCCGTTTGGTGCACCGGTGTTATTCCAGAAGAAGCATGATGGGAGTCTTCAAATGTGCATCGATTACAGGGCACTCAACAAGGTGACCATCAAGAACAAGTACCCGGTCCCATTTGTGGCATATTTATTTGATAGACTTGGAAGAGCTCGATGGTTCTCCAAGTTGGACTTGAGATCGGGATACTGGCAGGTGCGGATTGCTGAAGGGGATGACCCAAAGACCACGTGTGTGACGAGATATGGAGCTTATGAATTCTTTGTAATACCTTTGGTCTTACGAATTCTCCTACAACCTTTTGTACTCTTATGAATAAGATATTTCACCCTTACTTGGATAAGTTTGTGGTGGTATATCTTGATGATATAGTGGTCTATAGCGAGACATTGGAAGAAGATGTGGTGCACTTGAGAAAGGTTTTCTAGGTAATTAAAGCGAACGAGCTCTATATGAAGAAGGAGAAGTTCTCGTTTACTCTCATGGAGGTACAATTCTTAGGCCATTATATCAAGAACGGGAGGATTGGGATGGATGTCGCCAAGGTACTTGCTATCCAAGAGTGGTATGCCCTAAAGAATATTTTGGATCTATGGAATTTCCTTGGTCTAGTGAACTACTATTGAAAGTTCATCCTAGTATATTCGGGTAGAGCCACACCTCTCACCAACCGGTTAAAGAAGAAGGTCCCATGGAGTTGGGATGAAGAGTGTATGAAGGCCTTTGAAGACCTGAGAAGGTCGTGATGGAGGAGCCGGTCCTATACTTGCCCGATTATTCCAAAGAGTTGGAGGTGCACACGAATGCCTCCGACTTTTCCATCGGAGTTCTCATGCAAGAGAGGCATCCCATTGCTTTTGAGAGCCACAAGCTCAATGATATGTAGAGGCGGTATCTCATCCATGATAAAGAAATGACCGCTATCATCCACTACTTGCAAGTTTTACCTTCTTGGAAGTAGGTTTGTGATCAAGACAAATAATGTTGCAACAAACTACTTCTAGAACCAGAAGAAACTGAGTCCCAAGCAAGCTCATTGGCAAGACTTCTTGGCTGAGTTTGATTATAAGATGGAGTACAAGCCCGGAAGTGCCAATGTGGTAGCCAATGCACTAAGTCGCAAGGCGATGCTTGCTAGTATGAGCGGTCCTACCGATGACATCCTAGATCGAGTTAAGGAAGGGATCCATCATGATGTCTTTGCCAAAAGCTTGATGGAGATGGCAAAGGAAGGAAAGACTCAAAGATTTTAGGAGTAAGATGGTGCGGTCTACACCTTGACCTAGCCAAGGCACATTTGGAGAGGGCCTCGAAGAAGATGAAGAAGTGGGCCAACAAAGATCGCAGACCATTGGAGTTCAAGGTAGGAGACTTGGTAATGGTGACAGGTATTCAAGGCCTACCACCAAGTGCACAAAGGCTTGGTGAGGAGGTACGAGGGGCCTTATCCTATCCTAAAGAAGGTAGAGAAAGTGTCTTATCAGTTAGATTTTCCATCCAAGCTAAAGTTGTACCCAGTTTTCCATATGAGCCTGTTGAAGCCCTATTATGAAGACATAGAATACCCCTCAAGAAAGGAGTCAAGGCGCGCTCCTCTAGTGAATGTGACTTCCTTCACTCATGAGGTTGAGGAGATTCTAGACGACCGAGTCATCAAAAAGAGAGGGATGCCCAATTATAAAGAGTATCTCATCCGGTGAAAGGGGTCACCTGAAAGCTATAACAGTTGGGAGAAGGCAGAAGATTTGTGGCAGTTCCATGAGGCTATCCAGAGGTACTTGTCTTCTATCATCATCAAGGACATCGATGACTTTAGTGGGGGAGAATGTTACGGGCCGCATCAAAAGGTTGGCATTGAGGTTCTACCAATATCAAAATAGTCTAGAATATCCTTATAATCTAGATAAGTATGGAGAGATGTATAGGGATGGTTCTAAAAGGTTCTAGAGGGAAATGTCTCTAGATCCTTCTCTATTTGTGTAGAGATGTATGGATAATTCTAGAAACCCTAAAGGAGACTCTAGAAACCCTAATAGACTATTCTAAAACCCCTAATGGGCTTATTGGGCCATTCTAGAGAAATTCATTAGGCCGTATCTAGAATCTTACTGGGGGAGGTGAAGGAGTGGATCCTCTCCTATAAATAAAGGGGGGTAGAGGCGCATTGGAGATCATCCAACAAGAGTTGTATCTTCAGAGCTTCTCTCTCTAAATATATTCTCCCTTTCTCTCTCTAAAAATTATCTCTTGAGTTCTTGTGTGAAGGTTTGGTGTAGTAGTCTAAGAGGCATCTCTAGCCTAAGTATGGAATACACTTGAAGGAAGAAGACTGACTTAGTCTTTCAAGGAGTGAGAAAAGACTAAGGCCACACGTAGCTAGACTTGGTGCAGAGTCGGTGCGTGACATCCCGCCTTTAATTCGTTGTCATCCCTATATATTTATTTGTTGGCATTTCTATTAAAACTGAGCAACTTCACTTGGAAGCCTTCCTTTCATTATTGAAGATCAACAAATCGATATATTCCAATGGCTTCACACTTCAAACTACATCAAGTTTGGATTAAAATTTAAGTTAAATATTTATCAGATCTTGATTGTTAAATACATACTAATCCAATAAATAAAATAAATTCCTATGTTTATATTATAAAAATAGTTTGTATATCAAGTTTGGATTAAAATTTAAGTTAAATATTTATCATATCTTGATTGTTAAATAAATACTAATCCAATAAATAAAATAAATCCCTATGGTTATATTATAAAAATAGTTTGTATATATCCCTTACCATATATATATATAGTATGTAAGGTTTTCAAACATTTATAGATTATAAAGTATTCAATCAAAATATTTAATCCTATAACACCAAAATAAATTCAAGAACCGATAATCTTAATAAAAGAATTATTTTTTAGACTCAAACAGAAAAGATTAAGAATCAAAAATTGAATCTTAAATATATAATCTTATAAATGTTTTAATATTTTAATAAATCAATTGAATAACTTAATTAATTAATCAAAGATGTAAGGAGCATTAATAAGAGATATATAAGTTGCAGCATAAGAGGAGAAATAAAAGCTTAGAGTTCACTCTTGGGGTTTAATATGAGTTTATATTAGCTTTTAAACCTCTATATCTTTCAAGACGGTCAAATAGTTCTCATAGAAAAATTTGTGAAAAGATAACAGCTCGATGGGTGGGGGCAATGTTCCTCTAATTATCTCAAGAAATTAAATACATCAAGAAAAACAGGTGAGAAAATTAGGGTCCCAAAACTTCGATAGCATTCGCAATGGCGTGTACATCATGTCCCCCAATTTTTCTCAGAACACCACCTATCATCCGCTTCCCCTTGTTTCCATCATTTATATCTAGCGGACTGCTAACATGTCCATCGTCCGGCTCACCACCACATCCGATCTCTGCTGTGCACAAATGGACAAGATCAGTGTCATCTTCTTGCCTAAACTTCGGTATATGTTCCCCCTCTACAGTATCTCTCATCTTCTTCACATTCGTGTTATCCAAATGCTCCAAATCAGATGTGGCTTCTCTTTTGCCACTGCATTGCTTCAGTTCTAAGTTATCTATCCTGTTTGTTGTTCCAAGCACCATTGGCCGGCCAGCATCAATGCGGTCAAGACGCGGAAGAAAGCTGCTAGACGAACCATAAGTACGAGGCAGCATCCCAATAGGACACGGAGTCCATGATTCTACAACTGCCCATCTACTTGTCTTTTCCACATCACTGCCTTTGTTCCTCAAAACATTGTCTGCACCGTTTTTTCTGCGGAGCTTCAATAACTCTAATTTCTTGGAAGCTTCACGGATACATTTTTCTTGATAGTGACAGTTGTGCATAAAAGTTTCAGGACTCATGATTGAAGGACAATCTTCAGGGACATCATGGTGAGATGGAACTATAAACGAGACCTTTTTCAGTTTCTCACCCAGTTTTTCACTCCCAATCATTTTGGAAAGAAGCAAAGCAGAGTCTAAAAGGCGGTCATTCCCAGGGTGAAACGCAAGCAGGCATCTCCGAACAAGTTCAATCATAGTCGCTCTAGGAAGAGAAGAAGATTCGGTTGCATTCTGACGACCCTTTGTATCTCCAAGAAGTTCTACCAACCATGCAAACAACAACGAAAGAATCTCTATCTGCTGACTCTCAGCATCGCACTTGGACAGACTACGGAAATCAGTACCTAGGATTACAGAACGAAAATCATGTCAACGGCGGCAAAGATAACAAAGGGAGGTAGTACAGGAACCAGAAGAATTAACATCATATAAACTTGACAACAGCTCCCTACCTCGCTGCACAGAATGCCCTTCATAGATGTATTTCAGAAAGAGAATGCAAAATTCAATCATGTATCGTGATAATACACAAGTTAAAAAGGAATCAGAAAGCAGCTAAGTGTGCAGTGGTACAAAGGACTTAAAACTTGACAAGCCAATGCGAAAATTGTCGGCATACATCTTCAGACAACCCCACCCCAGGCTCTTCCTCTAAGAGTAAGAGCATTTATAAGCCCTGTGCAGTTTGATCCATGCCAAATATAAAAGAGTAATCATCTGAAAAAATCCACCTTGTTTGTCGCGGCAATGGTTTGTTTAAGGTCAACTTTTATCTTAGTAAGAGACTGGAGCAGAGAAGGTTCTAACTAGAGTCCCTGTAAATCCAACCCTAAGAAACCCAATTCATGGGACCTACATAAAAATAGGTCACATAACTACAACATTGAATTAAACAGAATCCTATGATAAGAATGATTCAGCACTTACCAGCATCATCTTCAATAATTTCTAGAGATAGAATCATATCAACGACTGCCTTCAGAAGGTTCAAAAGTACTTCCTTTTTATCTTTACAGAACTTGATTATCACGGGCTTCCATTTCTTAAATAAAGCCTCCATAGCATCAGTACTTAAATTAATCTGAATTTTCTCTGGCAGGTCAACTGTCTTCAGAAGCAACTCCAATAATGCATATACCACATCCGAAGAGAAAAGAGAATATAACCTTCCAAGTTTGTTCAACCTCCTGGCAATCTGCTTTGTAATACCTGAAAATCAAATAAAGCGAATCACACATTAAAAATCCTAGGGTGTGATATTTCCTTTCTACATCAAATCTTTTACACATGTACACTGATTTTCTTGAAGTTACAGTTGTAGGCATAGATAGAGGAAAAGCGAAGGGGGGAACAAAGCATAGCGTAGTTGAAATCTAAAACAACGAAACCCAGAAGCTGCAAAGGAAGCCAAATACATCTAACTTGCAAGTCAAACTTCTCTAAGAAAATCGTTCAGCGATGGAACAAGTCTAACTTTTGCATTTGAAAAGCATAAGAGCGCAGATGTGTATTCAAAAACTAAATAATTCAGACAGTCTCTAATTTGGGAAAGAGTTTTGGTCCCAAACCAAAGCTGCTCTACTGCAATTTTTAAAAGAATACACTAATTTTAGTAAATTTACATTGTAAAGAAAGTAAATCAGCAAACCAACAACAGCAGTTTCCACAGACAAAGGCATAGTAACAATAGATCAGCAAATCAACTAACATGACCCTCAAAAGAAAGTGGGGGAGAAAAACGTATTAGACATCATTAATAAATTACGGTCACAACCACTACATAGGTGCAATGCCTTACCTGTTTTTCTTGAAGGTTGGATTGTCTCGCCTTCTTTTCTTGAAGTTTTGACTTTCCTAGCCATAAGGGAGAGAATTTTATTATGTCCGGAGAGCAGTTCACAGTGTTTACCGCCTATATAAAGATAGAAAGACAGATCACATCCTCATACAAGCAAGAGTTGAAATCTAATTAAGCTAAGTACAAAAAATCAACCATGTGCATAAAATGCTGGCTGATCATTTCAAAAGATACAACTCTGGCTACCACATTCAATTACTTAATAGAATGTCTCCTTCAGAGTTGCAATATCCGCTTCAAAATAGAGAAAAGTATCAGCCCTAAAAAACTGCACCATGGTCTGAACATATTACATTTTAGTAAATTATGAAGTCATCATGCAACCTTACTAGATCCAAGTCGTGGGATCACAGAAAAAACAACTAATGATTGGAAAATTGGAGGGAGAACTTTGTCACGACATTGAGTAGATTTAGTGAGGTGATGAATGATAATGGCTGAGAATTGGGAAATTATGTTGAGGTGTTGAAGAACAAGATCGATGGGAAATTATGCTGTTATTTTGTAGAAAATCCTGGAATGAATGAGGCAAGTATTCAACCCTATAATTGGAACAAAGATTTTGATATTGGCAGAGAATTGGGTTTGAATATATTCATGAAAAATCTTAAAGACCAAAAAGACCTCATCTTTAGAATGGAGAAAATAAATCCACATAAATAGTCATCAATAAAGGTGACAAAAAATTTGTAGTTAGCGACCAACTTGCCGGTGGCATACCCACACATCACTATATATTAGATCAAAACGTTGGACTACAGCTGGTGTGTGACTAGGAAAAGGAAAATTTACTTTTGCCAAGTTTGCAAAAGTCAGAGTCAAAATGTACAGTACTAAGAGGCGGCGATTCCTTATTTCCAAGAAAACCAGATTTGAGTAAAGCATGAAGTACATGATGGTTTGGATTCCAAAGACATTTATGTCAAGTTCAAGAATCAAATGGAGCAAAATTACAAAGGAAAGATGCTAAAGAAATTGAAGATCCCCATGAAGGAAATTGAAGAGGAAATAGACCTCCCACTTTAGGCCCCCTTGCAATCATCATCCTGAATTGTTGATCCTCCACAGCAAAACCAGATTTAGAAAATTCCACTTTACAATATTTTTCAACTAATTGACCAACGGGGAAAAAAAAGATTGGTGGTGAGATTAAGGGACACAAAGACATTAATGAGGGAGGAAGAAATATCAATTGTGGTTGTAATAGGTAATTGATTCCCATCAGCAGTATGAATATTGAGAGTTCCAGAATATTTTTTCACATTGGTAAGAGAATCAGCATGGTTTGTCATGTGGTGGGAAGCCCCAGCATCAAAATACCAAGGAGATGATGTAGTGAAGGGTTTATCTGAGAATCCTAAGGCTGAAAAGGGGGAAATGATCATATGTTCAACCATCTCTGGAGACTGGGGTCACTGTTTGGATAGGAGCAGGAGCACTTTGTGTAAGAGGAGCTAGATCTACAGAACTCCTAGCACTCAAAAAGCCAAAGTGGGCAGAATATGCTATTTCTGAAGTTTTAGGGGGACAAATAGGACATTCCTTGATGATATGAACATCCTTTTTGCAGCAGTTGCAGATTTTCCAGGGACAATTAGAGGCATTATGACCCAATCTTTTGCGACAAAACCACGAAATAGTACTCATATCCCGTCTTCTGGGTTTACCTTGTGAGGCAAACTGTTATGGATCAATTTTGTTCCAGAGTGGTTTGAGTGGGATGATGCTGAGCAGTCAATAACATAGTGGTCACAAATGTGGCATTGCAGTATCAGAGCATCACAAACAATAAATTATATATTGCGATCGTTGCAGTGTAGGTTTTTATTTTTATTTCACGATACACTCTAATTATTATTTATTGATCATTTAAATATAAATATTTGATAAAGTGTTCTGTAGAAGCATTTAAGTCAAAATATGTTAAATTTTCCTTGGAACGAATAAAAAAGGGCATTTTGTTTAGTGGTAAATGCGAAGGTAATAAATAGCAATACATTAGTATAATTTAATAGTAAACTGGTCCAAGATATATATAATAAATAAATAAGAAGACATTATCATGCATGTTTTTTTAAATAAATTTAGGAATTTTCAATAAATCAGCGATATTTCCAATTTATCAATGCTAAATATGTGAAATTTTAAAAATGTAACATATCGGTAATTTCACGTCATGGCCAACCCAAAATCTGCTAAATAACTGTCACTGCACTATAGCAAAACTACTATTTAATTGTATAACACTAAAACATACATCTAAAGAAGGGACAGACACTGGATGAGTGGATTCATAAATTGGGATCTAATGGCTTCAAATTTAGGTCTCAGATTCATTAGATTTGATCTCATGGACAGACTGGACTGGACTAAATCCTTCAGATAGCAGGGCAGCATAAATGATATCAGTGTATTTAGTCTAAAGAATATTGAAACTAAACTAACAATCAGAAATCAAGAAACTATCCTGTCAAAGTTTAGCCAATTCATGTTCAAGTTGGGATCGGAGAGCATCGTTTTGTTGACTATGAATCGTTTTCAAGTAATTCCACATCTTGGCTGTTGTTTTAGATGAACAAAGATCTGGGATGATATTGGGATCAGCAGAACTTCAGATCCGAGACATGACTTGGGCATCCTTGACTTCCCATTTGGCATTTTAGTCTTTGTCTTTGCTATTGTCTGGAGCAGGAGTGTTGCCATCAACATATCCCCACATCTCCTTGCCTTTAACAAAGATCATGAAGTGAAACACCCAGGCAGAATAGCTCTTTCCATTAAAGTAAATCAAACAAAACTCTGACTCATTGGTAGACATGATGTCAAGATAATAGGTAAGTTTGAGAACACTCAAAAGTATAGATCCAGAAGTGTGGCTCTTATACCATATGACAATTAGAGAGACCTTTTCAAATAATATTGATTTTTATTAATTTTTTGGCTCTGTAAAATGTATTCTTCAAGCATCTTTACATAGAAGAGGGCTTGGATGAACCAAAAAATTCCAATGTACATACTACATATTAAAATAATTGATCTACCACATGAATGTAATAAATATGGACATGAACATAATAGAATATGAACCTAAAAAATTAATGTACCTAATAGTTCATGCATGGATTTACTAATTCATGAATCTGTCATTATTAACTAGTGCATGTACCTAGGTAAAGGAATAATTGCAGCAGTAATCAGTTAAGGACCCCCTTTTAGTTACTTCAGCAGGAATGGCAAGTTAAACATGAGGAGGCGCAGGCTGTATGCTATGGGCCAACTGGGGTACTTGCAGTTCTAAGATAGAAGGGTCATTCTGAATTTGAATCATTATGGGTGCAGATTGATCCTATCGATACTCAGTTCCTTTCATTCCACCATCATGAGGACATGGTAAAAGCCTTGTTTTTTTTTTGGGGGGGGGGGGGAGGTAGATAAACCCTCTGTGACATTCCCCTATGTCAGGTGTGGCAAGAAGGCTGCAGGTGGTGAGAAACGTTCATGTAAGACAGAGGGAAGGTCAGGTTTGGTTATTTTGAGGGATCAAGAGGGATTTTACATGTAGGGAGGTCTGTATAGAAGTATATTAGGGCTTTGCTTTGCTGGCGTGTGTACTGTCAGAGTGAGAGAATCTGAAGGGATGAAGCAGTTAAGGGAATTATTAGAATATAGAGGAATGACAGTAGGAAAGAGGCAAGGAAATAGAAGCTAAGGGGGAGGGACCAGGTCCTCATGTGCCTGGCTAATATCTCGCTCTGATCCTCATTCACTCAATACCTTTTCTTCACCATTTCTCATTTCCTGTGATTTTTTTCTTAGTTAATTGACAGTACTCATTCCTATTTCTATCAAATACATAGTAACCTCGAAAAAACATTTCCAAATAAAGCAACTTTCCATTGATATATCCTGCTTGGCAGAAGCAAAACAAAAACAACAATACAGAACTCACAAATCATGGCACCATCTTTTTACAGAAGAAAGAACTGGTGGGGATAGGGAATCCTTTACTCACGTTTTTTCTTCAATTGTGAAGCATTCAGTTTAAGGCGTCTATTCTCCTTCATATTTGAAGATAATTCTCGTAATATGGACTTTATTTCCTTCCTGATGTTGCTCGTTTCACCTGTTTGATATGGTATATTCTTCTTTTGAGGATCCCAATAATAGGAAATCAACCACTTAAGTGCCTGAAGATATCCATCAAGATGTAAAATAATAAGCACTAGTACCTAGAATTCCACTGGAAATACCATAAATCTTCACAAAGATGCAAACTACAGCATTACACTAAAAAAAAAAAAGTAATCCTATCAGATTAAAGTCAAATACAGAGACACAATTATCATTGTACACTAATTGTGAGCTTCATGAACCCTATACAAAAACTATTCTGATATTCTACCACTTGAAGCATCTAAGTTTCACCCCTAGGTATTCATAAATAAGATATCTGAGCATCAAATATCTGGCAAAAAGCTCCAAATATCCGACACTTTAGATATCCAGAATTTCAGATAACAAATAATCCATTGAATATCCAAAACTTTCAAATGAGCCCCAAATAAGAAACATCAGCAAAAAATGTTTGATAAAAAATAATAAACCAACCTAATTTGAACCGATATAATCTAATAATTTGATTCGGACCTTAAATTATATTATATCCAATTAATAATTGTAATTTTCAAATTTTGGATAATATTTAAATATTTAATAAAAATAATAATTAAAAAGTATGAAATTTACTTATAATAAAATATTTCCAAATTACACACACACATCTCTACATATATGATTACACAATAAAATATTGTGAAAAATAAATAGCTTTTCGGATCGAATATTATTTATATCTATTGGAATTTTTTAATGACCGAATCGGTTATTTTATTTGAAAAAAATTATATTGGATTCGTTATTTAATTTTCAGATCTAATCGATTCGGATATCAGATCCATTCATCAAATATCGGATAACATAAACAACCTTGGCCACCCTGAAGCATGAGAAGTCAATAATAGACTACCAAATGGAGAAATATGTGGTCACTTTTTATCCTCCAATCTGATAAAAACATACCATCATTCATCAACCAGAAAGAGTAGAATGAGGAAATATACCTCAATTGATGCTAGACGAAGAAGATGAAGTGAAGGGAGATCATGGTGCGAGGCCTCTGCATAGTAAAAGATAACTAAGATAACATTAAAGCAATTAAAACACAAACAAGTTAACATTAAAGCAAATGAGAGCAAAGCATAACGATTCCGGTCTTCAAGAGCAGTATGCTAAAACACATTTGGCTTATTGAGTTCAATCTGATGTGTGTGTGTGTGTGTGTGTGTATATATATATATGTATATATACTGTACCAAATAGGCAAATCCTCTGCTATAGTGCAATCACACATATACCAAGAGTAATTTTTATTTCATAAAAGCATGTATTAATGAAAGTCAGCATAATAGCACCACCTGCTTTCTGTCAAGCATTCTGTCGGTTTTACCTATGTGGCAATTAAGTTGAATGTTTGAGTTTAACAGACAAAACTACCCTCAACCTCAAACCCATCATCTTCCTCTAGCACAGCTAACAAGCTGTCATTAAAATAAACAGTTTTTCTTATATAATAGTAAATAAATAAAAGGGATTAAATAAGGTAAAGAAAAAATCTCCAAAAAAATAAATCTGGAAGAATCATTATTCGTTAAGAAATCAAACACATAACAATTTCATTTTTTTCACTTTCTTTTTCCCCGCCCAGAATTTCACTTTTTTCTTCCTTCCCTTTTTGAATTCAAGAGCTTAGGGTATAAAATAGAAAATTTTCTATAACCTATACATTTGACAAATCAGCCACAGCCACAACAAAATCCATAACATAATCAAGTTCTTGTTATTAAACATGACGACCTAATGAACCATGAAACTGGGATACTCAATATGAGGACAAAGAAAAACTTGCACTGGCTAGCAAATCAAATATCCAAGTATATCCAAAACCCTACAGCCGAAAGTCTGAAACAGAGGAGCTAAACTATGTATCAGGAAGAAAATTTCAAGTTTTAGACAACATCAAATGCAGTCATCAAACTGTAAGCAAGAGATTCAACACATTAAGTAAAGCACAAAACAATTTCCTTAATTCAATAGACTCTCTACGGCTCTACCACCTTTTGGGAGTTAAACGTGGAAGTCTATTGTCATTAAAAAGAAACAAAACAAAGGAATACCCAGAAAATCTCTCAAATCAAGTAAAATCCATGACAAACACATGAAATTTTAAGTCAATCATCATGAATTTGGGAAGATTTACATTTCGTATTCTTTTGAGGGGGAGTTGCAGAGGACAATTTGAAAAGCAGTATTGGCAATGATTCTGGTGCAGTAGTTGCTAAAAGTGGAAAGGGCTTGAGGTGAACAAAGGAAGGTAGCGGAGTGAAGATGGAGGAAGAGGAAAGATGGTTGAAGGAACCATGTGAATGCTCTTAATGCTTCTTCTGTAAAATTGGTTTTCGGGTTTAAGTAGTTAGAATTTTGAATTTATGTAGTGGATCATTTTTTGTGCTTTGGTTAGTCATTTAGGGTGGACGATCTTAAGTGTATGTTTAAACATGGTAGGGTTTGACGCAGAAGATGGAGGATGAGAGAAATGAATATCAACCAGAAATTTTGCAGGTAAATTGGAAATAAATTAAGAAAATTTAATACCGCTGAACCAAATATTAACAGAAGCACAGTTGCTGCAAAATATTGTTAATATGGGGTATATTGAACAACAAAAAAATATCCCTAGACATATGGTATAATTTTGCATAACATAGGGGTATTAGGAGCAATTTTCCAAAAGAAAAGGCATCTATCACCAAAAAATAAACCAAAAACATTACCATGGCGAATATCAACCACCATACGTGGCAGGTTGATTACATCAGCAACTTCCTGAATAGACTTCTTAGATCTTTTCCGCTTCGTCTCTACAACACCGTTCACAAGCCTTAAGAAATCAGAATAAGTCTGTAAGCCAAAGATGAAAACTAATAACTAAAACAAAGAACAACAACAAAGTGATAAGACACCAAAAATCTCAACAAATGCAAAGCCCTCAGAAATTCTGTCTCACAACATTAAAAAAAATATAAAAAAAAACAAATAAAGTGATTAAACACGGTCAGATACATAGAAGATTATCATAAAAGCATTTCACCAATCTCCATTCTCCAAGCAAATGCTATGACCAAAGAAGTGCTAAATTTACCAAAGATCACTTCACATTTCAACCAAAGCAGCATACCTACCATCTCCCTTTGGTTTACTCCACCTCAATGCTACATGCACACACAAAATGAGGGGAGGGGGCAGCAACTACATGAATAGAAACAAAATGCATCATTGACTGAACAACTAAACATATAAAACTCTATATATACAGTAAAGATAATAGGAAAATAGTGTATACTATTACCTCATCACAGCCATGCTATAAAGCATTGCTAGCATTTCCTGTGACATAGTGTTCTCATCCCATAGATCCGCCCTACAAAAGATTGAATTGATTACAATCACACCAAAACTAACAAAAACTAAAAGATTGGAGCGCCAGGGCAGGGTGTCAAGGATGGAAATTATAACTGGAATCAGGTTTATAATACAAGAACTACTTAACTGCCCCTACATGAAACAAATAAAACACAGCATACGACCTTGTGAAAAGAAACTACCTGAAATACGGGTCTTGTTGCTGAATTTGAATAAATGCTGCTGTAGCTTCTATTACTATCGGCAAACATCCTCTACTTCTCCAAGCCTCTATCTGGAAACACCCAGGGATTAAAATAAATAAATAAAATAAAAACTACAAGCACTAATGCCACTAGAATTTAAAGGCAAAAAAAATGGAAAGTCAAAAGAGAATTAAGATTTTTCCTACTCTGTGGAGAGCAGAGACAACAGACTCGGGATGAGAAGAAAAGAGAGAGACTCTAACAGTGTCCCACTCATCCCAGCTCAGCCACGGAACTAATGTGTATTCCATTCGACGAAAGGAGTCAACTCAGTACCTATAAAACACACACCACGCAATCTGTCAGAAAAAAAAATTATGAACCCACTAACAAATACATGGGATCCAACTCTCATAACAATGTAAATAAAACCTTTTTGTAAAGCCCTATACTACTTAGCTTATTTTGACTTCTTAGATAAGCTCAGCACCAATAAAATAATATCATACCAACATAATAATAATAATAATAGTAATAGTAATAGTAATCATTTGTAATTAGTAATAGTAAGAATAATAAAATTATAAATTAATAATAGTAATAAACAATAATTACTTTCATATTACAAATAATAATAAAAATAATTAATAATGATCATCTCAGAAAAATGATAATAACAATAATAATACAATGTTAATAATAATAATTAACCATAATTTATAATATAATGATAATACTTAATACTAATAATAATTAATAAACTAATATTAATTTCATAATATAAAAGAAAAAATAAATTATAAAGTAAAAAATATTAATAATAACAAATTATTTATTTGTTCACAGTTACGGACTTACAGTTATTATTAATTTTTAATAATATTACATATTACTAATATTATTGAGCTACAGTCTTAACCTAAAATCAATAGGTCTGCAACTCAAACAGAGGCGTGATAATTTTCAAAAAAATAAACAAATAAAAAGAGGGAAGCAGAAAATGTACATCCCAAACTACAACCAGAGAGGTGTAGCATATCGCTATGTATGGGAGGAATAGTGTATATATAGAAGGGGGAAAAAATTAAGGAATGACGGTTTCCAACTTACTGGATTTAAAGAATTTCTGACTATCGAAGCTTGCCAGAATTAATTAATAAATTATTTTTAAGGTACAATATACAATATAACATGCTGTAATTAAAAATTAAACATTAAATTAAAATTATACTACTAACACAAATCAACAAAACTAAGTTACACCCAAATACTCTTTTATTCTTTACCTAGTTAAATTAAAAATGATCACCCAAAATTTCTATTTCTTTCTTCATCCCTCACTCCTCTGTCGTGGTGGTTCTTCATCCCCAAGTTGATTCATCCTGATATCACTTCTTTGCTCCTCCTTCAGCACAGCACATTGTTTTTCAGCTTCGGTAGATTTTCGTTTCTCTCTCACGATCATCTTCAACCTTTTTCTTCTTTATTTCATATTTTCCATCCCCTCCATTCTGATCCTCAGCTTTGCTTATAGGATGGAACATTGGAGAAATATTTGGCGATGATTTTGTAAGATTACTTCGAATTCCTAAGACCAGATAGCAGCCGAAGTTGTCACCCATTTTTGGTATGTAATTTTGGCTTTAAGGCTTTAAGATTTTGTTGGCTATGCCGTAGATTCAATTTTCGGGTTTTGTTTTAGGTTTTCTGATTTTAGAGTTTTGATTATGATGACTTTTATGTATATTTTTGTCCTTTAGTGCTCGATTTGTTAAACGATATGATAAACACTAACAGATTAAGAGTACATAGCTTTCTTCCTTCAATGGTACATTCTACCGTGTAAACAGATTAAAAAATTCTCAAGGTAGTATGTACTGTGGTTTAGAGTACTTGCCAAACTATAATACAAATTAATTGATAATCTTGATGAGTTTTTTTAGGGGGTCTCATATCACTTAATCATGTTAACTAAAAAACAGATCAATAGTATTTCCACTTTCATCAGTTTCTTGTTCTCTATTGCTTGATTTGAATGAAGTGGGACCATATGTGTTCCTTTCTCTTATAGTACGTAGAAACTACATGACTTTTGATGTCTTGTACATGACTTATATAGTTTGATGTCTTCTTTGATTTCATGGAGCCAGTTATGGTCTATATCGTTTATGATGAATTAAATAGGATATCTTTCGTTATTTCTTGTCTCTTATAGTAAATTGTTCTTTTCTAACAGTGATGGAGGAGAAGTTGAGGAACATAAGGGGAAAGGGTTACTCACTGAGGGAAAGGATGGTGATAGTTGTTAAGGGGATGTCGATATAGAAGATTTTAGGAATGAATAGGATGTAAATATTGGGATCAACATAAAAAAACTTAGGTTGATCAGGAAACTGGTATAGGGGAAGTTGTTGAGCACTTGAGCTTGCTGATACTGTTGGGGATGGTGATGTGGCTTGGCTAGAGTCTTTTCTTCATAAGGGAGGTACTTGCTTTGATGAAGTTGTTGATAATGTTATTGCTTCTGCTGGAGCTGAAATTGCTAACAGGAGTCCTAAAAATGCATGTTAGGATGCTAGATTCTGAATCAGATGATACAGACTGTTGTTGTTTCAGAAGGTGAGGATGGGTCTGAGACTGATGACAATGAGCTTTTAGAAGTATGAGAAAAAGTTAAAAAAGTTGCACAAATAAGGAGAGAAGTTGGTGTGGAGTGGGCATTAACTCGTAGAGAGTTTAGAGATTATGATAAAGAATATTGGTCTGAGAGGGAGGAAGAACAATCACATAATATTTTCCCAAAATTTAACCCCCGACAAAGGCATGTGAATTGAAAATTGAATTAGGATGCCAATTTAGAGATAGCAGTGAATTTAAGAGACAATTGAAGATCACGCCATCACAAATATGGGTTGACAATCATCGGTGAGCAACTAAGGTAATAATATACTTGCTTTGTATGTTCTCTACCAATTATCTAAAAAATATATATAAGATCTTCTTAATTAGTTTCATTAAACGCATACTATGTAATAAGAATGCAGTGAAATGCTAGGCAGTCTGTATGTTATCTAAAAAAAAAAAAACGCATTGCTTCACGCTTATTTTATTTCAAAGTATTATTATTAAGGATCACTAATAGTCCTTTCTTAGAGGGTGTTGGAATTCATTAAATGCATATTTCCTAAAGTTGAACATAGATATTCTGCAAAGACACATTAGTGCCAATAGCATACAAATATCATTTCTAAAGCACTTCAAATTCCACCACCCCTAGTATGCATTCAAACAAGCTTTGAGAGTCGAGAGAATTTGATGAAGAAGCTGCTATTGACTTGGAAGAAAAGGATCCAATGTTATGGCATAAACTACAGTTAAAGTGCATAGTAGTTGTGATTAAGCAATAAAATCGTGGTTGCAATTGTGATTGCGGTAGCGGTGTCGTGGTATCGGAACATTGCGAACGATATTTTATATGTTGCGGTTGTCGCGACATTTGTTTTCCACAATAAATATAAGCAAATACCAGTAAATATCGGCAAATATCGGTCGATAACCGATATATCGCCGATAAATATGTGAAATTCTAAATCCATCGAGCATCGCCAATTTCGCATATTGGCTGACCCAAAATCCAATAAATATCGGCCGATATTGCGTATCGGGACCGATATTTAATTGTACGGTTGTGATTACGTGACAAATAATATAATAGATGTGTTTAATGGTAGCATTGTGGAAGCCACATAAAAACCAATATTAGGGATGCTAAAAAATATGATAGAAGCAACAATGAAGAGAAATTTAGCAAAAGAGAAATGAAATCAAGGATATGGAATTATGTCCTAGGAGTTAAAAAGTGGTACATGAAAGAAAACAATCAATGATGAAATGGAATTGTATTTGAAATAGTTTGGATGACTATGAGGTGAGATTTAGCAACAATCCTCTATGTGATAGATATACCGTAAAATTGAAGGCAGAACTTGTAGTAGTAGAGTACGACAATTGAATGGGATCCCTAGTGAACATGCTATGTGTTATACGGGAACTATAAGGAACATAGAGAACACAAGAAGAAAAAGATAAATTGAAGAAATTGACTCATTTAAATGGAAAAAATGAGGGAGAGTTTAAAGGATGGTGAATGTTGTGGTAGATGAAGAACCAAAGAAGCTCAAGGACAAAGAACTAAGGCACGAAGGGTCATGGATATGGATATGTGTGGACAAATCGGACAAGTTTTATATGGATATGGAGATAAGGATACTACCAAAGAAACAAGACAAAAAGACTCTATGAGAGATCATCTAAAGCATACAAATACACTAAACATAACCAAAGACGCCAATTGGAGATCTAATCAAATGCAAATGCGATAAAACAAGCAAGACACAGCACTTCATAAACACCCATACAATCAGATACCATAGCCGGTTGCTTCGATATAGCGAGGCAATAGACATACATCTCAACTCATAAGTGCTCAAAAAATGAAGCCTGAACTATAATAGTGGATCTTTGATTATCTATTGTTCGACCCTCTCTTTTAAAAAACCTTCACTTCCTCTCTCACAATCTTGCCCCTTTGCTACCTCCTCACTATTGTTGTTGCTTGTCCCTCACCATAGCCTCCCCATCGTTGTCGATCTTTCTTTCTTCCTCTTCCTCCACTGTTTCCTTGATATGGATTTTGCTGGGTGAGTTTTGTCCTCGCATTGTTGGCTGTAGAGTGCTTTGCTCACTATTTATATCTCTCTTTTTCTGATTATGTGTTTGATCTTGAGAACTTGGGTAGTTTTGTGGATTTACTGGAGGTTGGGCCAGACCACACACACATGTGTACCCACTATTTGGTCAGCCAGTCCGAGCTAGGCTTGTGGAGTGAGTCTTGATCCAAAGCAGGCTTAGGTACATACCTTTTTGGGCTGGTTTTTATGATTGACTTTGCTTCGTCTTCCAAATCCTATTTTTTCACTTCATTTGAACGTTTTTTTGAAACATTTTGAGTTGTTGGTCTTCTAGAGTAGTGAGTGATTTTCTCTTTTATATTTTTAACTCTCATTTTCTCCTTAAAAAAAAACTAGTGATTTGGGTTTTAATTTTGTAGGGGATGAACAACTCACCTTTCTGAACTCAATTAATCTTTCAAGTTCTCTGTACTAGTTTTTTATTCAAAAAATTCTAGGCATATATATGTAGTTTTATTACCCTCTTCATTGAGTGCATGAGAACGATGGTCGTTGTGTTAACTTTGAAGGTGAAACGACATGAGGATTGCATTACAGTTTGCCAGTTTCATCTATCTTCCTTTCTGTTTTTCTTTGTTGCGTATATTGTATAATTCCAACAATGGATATTATCCGACAAGCAAATCCATCACCTAAATAATAAACCCATTTCTCATTTAAATTTTAGCTTAATTCTTTACAAATATCAACCTAAACAGCCTGTCAAAAACCAAAGTCAATAATTTCAATAAAACCAGTCGTTTCAATCAACACAAATAAATTCAAATAGAGGCCTCTTCACAGGGGGAAAAAAAAGCTCTTATGCGTATATAAAAACTTATCATCAAGAATTTGATTCCAGAATATTTACTAATATGTTCTAGTAAAAATAGATTACCAGAAACATGTCTTCTCGGCTGAGTTCCACATATACATTGTTGAAAAATAATTCTTCAACATATGAGCCAAGAATTTCAAGCCAAAAGCCCAATCAAATGTCACCAAAATCAATGCAAAAACTTATAACTTCTCTCCATTAATGATCAAAATGCAGAATCAGCAAGAAAACCTAGACCCATACCCAATATATAATATAGTAGTACAATACACTGTTAAGTGTGAGGACAGATATCCTTCCAAACCGCCCCTCCCCCCACCCATAAAAAGCCTTACAAATAGAAAAGAGGCAGGATTAAGCCAAAAACATAAAGTATGTCAACAGAGCACCTCCTTTATCGAAGGCTACCGAACTAGAAGCAACAAAAACCGAACACCGTTGCGGCAGTATGCTGAAAGATTATAGAACCGTTGCCCAAAATAATACAAAACAGAAGAGAAGCCTGCCGCTAACCTTGATCGACCGGTACTTGGTAATCTCAGCTTGCGCTCCCCGCAACCTACCCGTGCAGATCTGGAAAGAAAATCGACGGCGAACGGCGAACAGACGAGCAGGCGAGCAGCGATCTTAGAAATATCTGTAGCACACCAGACGTATGAGCAGAAACAGCGAACTAAAGAAATCGACGGCGGAGAACGTCGGAGGCAAGCCAGACGGTGGAGGAGGTCGACCGCAGATCCGGAGAATGGAGGACGCCGACGCAGGTCACTGGAGTGGGGGAGCACAGAACACTCGGGGCCGTGTGATAGTGGGTTCTGAGATTTTAATTTGAGAAACACAACCCCTCATTCCAGGTCCAAATTACAAACTATACATTCATATACTACTAATATTTTAATTAATTTTAATTAATTTTAATTTTAGTCCACTCATTTTATTACCCCTCTATTCTCTCCGATATAAATATTTTCTTCTCCCTCTTCTCCCTCTTTTCAAGTCCTCTCAAATCTTTCCTAATCTTCAATCAATTAAACAAATCATATTTAAATCAACAATCTAACACATTCTACGTAAAAAAATATGTAAGATTTCATTATTATTTTTGTTATATTTTATCATTTTCGAAGTAGTTGAAATACAAAATATAATTATTATATTTTTTTTTAATTTGGGTGTTTTTGAACTGAAATTAATAATTATATGCATAGATCAAACATGTATTAGTGATATAAATTATTATAAATTTTTTTTGTCAAAATCTGAGTTTCGAATGATAAAAATGGAGGTTAGTGTCAAAATAGTAGTCGACGAGTAGTTCATCCGTCAGTCATGACTAGTAATAGGTAACTCACCTATCAAGAAAACCTTCCATCAGATAATTTACCCGTGAGGATTCCCGACTGGCGAGAGATTCACCCGTCATAAACTATCCTCAATGGGTATCTCACTTGTCAACTTCAACGACCACCGGATAGTATACCCATAAAATGTTGTTCCAAAAGGATAACTTACCTGTTGGAACCCTCTTACCCTAAACCTTAATCCTTTTAACCCGAAATCCTCTAACCCTAACCTATAAACCCTAAACCCTTTAACATTTTTACTGTTAGCCCTAAACCATTAACAGTAACCCCCAAAACCCTAAATGATAATCCCTTAACCCTTAACCCTAAACCATAACTTAATGATGAGCTAATGTATAATATTTAATGATGTTTTTTTTATTAGCAGATACCTGGTAGGGGAGGCAAAGGAAAAGATCTGAAAAATGTTACTCCCACTACTAGGGATAATAATGGGTTGGGTCTAGTTTAGGTCCAGCTATACCTAGACCCGAACCCATTTATATTATCTAGACCCAGATCCAACCTAGACCCGTCGGTCTTAAAAGTTCAGACCCATATCCAAATCCATCGGGTCTAACGAGTAAACGAGCCCTAAATGGGTCTGGTTATTTTTTAAAAAAAATAATTAATAATTTATGCTAATAAAAATACATTTATGTTTTATATAACTTAATATGTATTTTTTTGTTAAAAAAATATCTAAGTGAAAAATATAAATATATTAAAATAGTTATATTAACTTTTCAAATGGTGTTTTAATGCTTTTAGTAAGGATATAAATGGGACGGATTCGGGGCGGGTATACCCATATCCGTATCCGTATCTGATAAGAAAATCCATACCCATATCCAAATCCATATCAGTATCCGTTAGATATTTGTTACCTAACGAATTATCTATTTACCCATTAATGGATATTATTGAACGGATAAATCTATCACTCAATAGATAAACCCATTTAAAGTTAAGCCAAATGACAATTTTAACTTTAATTTATACTATACTTATTTTAAAATAAAGGGTAAAGAGGTAACTATATGTCGAGTAAATGGGTATGGATATAGATACAGTTATGAGTATGGATATCCCATATATGTATCCGTACTCGAACCTGATGGGTATTTTTTTCATCATCCATATTCGTTTAAATATCCATCGGGTTTCAAGTAAAATCCGCTTTGTTTATATCCCTAACTTTTAGAATACAGTGTTATATACATATTATTTATAAAGTAAGTATACAAAAATAAAATTTAAAAAAAAATGAATAAGGAGCTTATATAAGATTAAGACAATAATGACAAACATAATATTAGTATGTACTTATATATATGTATATACACATATGTATATTAAATGGGTCTAGATCTAGACCTAGACCCAGACCCAGATTCTTTAAGGTATATATGGATCCAAACCTGATTTAGATTTGTCGGGTCCAAAAATTATGGACCCAGACCCGCTAAAAATGAGGCGGGTCTAGTGGGTCTAGGTTGGGTCCAAGACCCATTGCCATCCCTACTCGCTATGACCAGGGTGGCAAAGAGTACAGTTACCACCAGTGCTAGAGCACGAGCAACAATGGAGTGTGGCAAAGCTCGACATACTACAAACAGATATCACGTTCCTTTTGAGGAAGAGTATGATTATTCCAAGGATGAAGCTTTTGTCGGGACTAGCATATATGCCCATGCAGTTGGTTCTTTTTAGCCCTCGTCATTGAATAACGATTGGAGATTGATGGGGCTTACTGGTGGGGGTACACTCATTCCTGATCTTATGACTAGTTTTAACTTTTAAGGGTCACGTAGCATAAGCAACGAAATGATGCTAACATAATTTATATTACTATACATATTGGTTTCTATAATTTTATTGTGTAATTTATTGGTCTAATGTTGATTTTATTATAGGAACCACGCATTGTGATGAGGGGCCAGTTTAGGATAAAAAAAAAACTTAAGAAGGCTACCTAGTGATGATGAGGGCATAGGCATTGTATACGACTATAACAAGACCACAGGCCTTTAACATTTACATTCCACATACTTCCACCATCACAATGCTCCACTCATATTTGCTCTTATTGAAGAGTGGAATCCGAAGACCAACAACTCCCATCTTCCATTCGATGAGATGATGATCATTCTACATGACTTTATCTACATTATCAATCTTAATTCTTATGGCTATGAGTGTATTAGCAAGCATTTTCCTACTAATAGTGATGTGATAGAGCTTCTAGTCAAGATGTGGGATGAACCTAAGGTGTTGGTTTGGTCTACTTCTGTGAAGGGAAGCATGGTCGCACCAAATGGTATTTTTTATAAGCTTACAATTGACTGTATTGAGGATGATGAGTCTTATACCCGGTTTTATATGTGGTACCTACTATCATGTACACTTTTTGTCGACAAGTATAGCAACCACACTCTATTATCAGTGCTTAGATTAGTAGTTGATTTGAGTAGATTAGGGGATCAAACCCTTAGAGTTGGGACTTTAGCCTATTTGTATAGGTAACGTGGGATAGCATCTAGAATTAGGTGCAAGCAAAATAGTGTTTGCATGATACTTTTAGACATAATTATTTATTGTGTTTTTGGTTTGGCAAAATTTGTTTAATTATTATTTTAATTATGTTTTATTTGTGTAATACTTGTGCACGGGCATAGATTTATGAGTATATTATGTGCTTTCGGCGGAGTAATTTTCATACGTATAATCCTTCATGAAATCCTACAGTTGTGAGGTGAGATACGTCTCGTTAGAAGATTCCTCCTAAGTCTATGGATGGCATAATTCAGTATAGGAGGCAATTATTCTCTGAGGGCACAGTAGGTAGGTGAAATACTTTTTTGGAAGTAGTTTTTAATTGTTGAATTATTGAAATAATTGATATCCCAATTTGTTTTACATGTGTTTTTAGGTTGATTTCCTACCGTTCAATCAAGATCTGAGTATAAAACATTCGGAGTCGACGTATCAAGGTGACCTACACTTTATGGATTTGGCGGAGCCTTATATGCCAAATCGAGTTTCTCGATAATTTCACTACCCTCAGCTCATCCTGATTCCTCCTATCATTCCAGCATGTAAATTATGTTGGAGTGCAAACATTAAAAATTACAAGGCAGATTACTTTAGTTGTGCATCATTCTAGAACATTTGGCCACTCCACCAACTAGACTTCAGTTCTAATTTTCATCGCGCAACATATAAGCATGATGCTTCAGCTAAATACCTTCCTTAGTATCATCCTAGGACCCATCCAGTAGTCCATCCTATACCAATAGATGAAGAGCCTAGTGGTGCCCTATACATTAGGATAGATGTAGAGACAAATAATGAGTTAATGGGTGGATTTTCCTATTGGTTCAAAGAAGAAAAAAAGAGTAGAATCGGTAAAGATGAAGGCTTTGATAGTTTAAAGGAGGTTTACCTTACAATGGGTAGGTTGATACTGTCCTCTAGTGAAAAGGAGGAGGCCGATAAAAACTCTAGTGATGATATGTAGTAGATTTTTTCTGTACACTTTAATTTTATTTGATAGGACTATGTTATCAAAACAATTTTAATTGATGTATGCTAATTTTAATTTCACATTACACCGTGATTGTCTTTACACCACATTACAAAATACTTAAGATAATGTAATAAACCAGTTTACAACAAGTCAAATGCTAAATTTATTATTTTAAGTACAAATCATCAACCTAAGTCTCTTCCTTGGTGGACACCCATACCCATTGAATTTTGATACAACCGAATACAAAAACAATAGGACTCATCCCATCCAGATATGCTTGAAGCTTCATGTCTATACCATTGATTAGATACAGATGGTAATGTTGTGTTTTTCATCAAGGTTAACTACAAGCATATAAAGTATCATAACATGAGTGACGTATATATATACAACATACACAATTTAGAGTGCAATAAACATACCAATGCGTAGTGTTACAAATTATTCATACTTAAGACGGTGATGATCCAATTAGGTTATTCGTAATTAGGTGGAGCTCTATGTGGTAAATAAGTGATCGACCCATGAATACCCAAATAAACAAATACGATATTATACATTGTTGTAAAAAGGAAACCAAAGTCCGGTTGATGCCATTATTTTTCCATTGGAACCAATCCTTTCCAATGTATGAAGCATTACATATTTTCTCCAATAGGATTTATAAAGGCAATAGCATATAACTATTAATGAGTTACTAATTTCCTATACATTGCGGCTCTAACATTTGACCAATCTGATTCTCTGCCAAAGAGTTTTAGTGCAACCACTCTAAACTAATAGTTTCCATCACCCAAAATATTTTACCAAGATTCCACACACTAAATCATAGCTTACTCAATATCATAAGATCACAGGAAATAATAAATAAGTATACGAGTCCTTCCAGTACTATGTCTCCCACTACTACTTCTTCCTCAATCTAATTGACCAAGAAAATAGCGACCTATACTAAGATATGCACATTATGATTAACCAGGGGATGAGAGACCTCTGCTACATCCTCAACCCAATAGACCTTATCTCATAGGTGATTCTAAATAAATATGTTTTATGTATTCCTACTCTAATAGTTCCTGTAACACCCCCAAATTTCACTCCTGAAAAAAAAAATTTAAAAGATTAAAACGGAAGCTAGGAGCGAATTTGGGAAATGTTACCGCCACATCTAACACAAGATAAATGTCAACCATCTATCTCATATTAGATGCAAGGCTAAAACCTGTCAAACGATTAAATCCGACTTTTAAAGCATAACAGCGTTACGAGAAATTAAAAGTCAAATACAAAATCCTTGAAATTTTAAATACAATACTTGCAATTTCCAAAGGAGAATACAATTAAACAAACAAATCCCAAAGGATAAAAATCTGGATCGCCTACTCACTCAAGTCAAGGCTTCCACCCCAACACAGTATCCGATCTTAAACCTGCACAAGAGGTCTGCTCCCCACCATCGGTGGATCATCACAGGACCCATTCAACCAGTGTAGTATCAGTACGGGTCCAATACTGAGTAAGTCTCGCTACCCTACCTTATAGGAGAGATATCATCAAGTGCATATTGAATCATGTTGCATTATGTTGATACAATAGTATGCCTACTCAAACCCACATCACAAGTCCTACCATACACATATAATAACATGTGAAATATATGTAATATCTTAAACCAATAAAAGATTCAGATAAACCAACCAAGCATTTATGGATAATGTTAAACCAACCAACCAGACATTTTTGGACAACGTCAAACCAAACCAAGCCGAATCGGGCATTTATGGGAAATGCCAAACCAAACCAATTAGGCATTTAGCCTCGCGGACATTACTTAGGGACATGTCCAGCCCCGAGCATTACTTAGGGACATGCTCAGCCCCGGACATTACTTAGGGACATGTCCAGCCCCGATCGAGTAGACTCGTTCTTTAGATCTCTGGTAATTATAGTCGATTCACATCATTGTCTTTATCAATTCATGTGAGTGCGGGAACCCCACTATTATAGCCGGTGGAACGGTCGTGAGGGCCATGCCCTGCCACTATTATAGCCGGTGGAACGGTCGCGAGGGTAATATACCTTGCCACTATTATTTGCCGGTGGACCAGTCTAGCCCCGACTCACAAGGTATTCCACTGTAAATATTAGTATCTTTCCATGTCTTATCACTTTTACGTTTGGTTTGTTGAGCATGAAATCCCCCACTATTATAGCCGGTGGAACGGTCGCGAGGGCTTATGCCCTGCCACTATTATAGCCGGTGGAACGGTCGCGAGGGTAAGATACCCTGCCACTATTATAGCCGGTCGACCGGTCTGGGTTCGGCTCAACATCTTTCGCTGTAAGTCGTTAGTGTCTTAATGTATCTTATTCGATGACATATCTTTGGCATGCATGGCCAGAGTTCTCAACACATCACATCAAAACCGACGACATACTCGTACTATCATATGTGAATAAAAACATAAGTACACGTCTTGTTTCCAAGCCACATTACCCAAGAAACAAGTAAGATAACGACATTTAGAATACAACACAACATTCATATAAGGCATCCACAACACATAGGACACAGGTCACACATCCAATCTTATCTATATCCTCACTCGGTTAGGTCACCGAGCTGTCTCCTACGCTTATATTGAGCCACTAACACCCTTTGTATTTAACATACTTCTCGCATCAGAAACCCAAATCATGACCCTCAACTCAACTCCCCCATATACTTCACTCTTCCTCATAAATTCTTATTATTTTCCTTTTCCTTTCCACCTCCTCAAATTAGGGTTTCCATCCCAAACCCTAGTCGGTCCCTATGTACCCTTATTTTATCCCACGTACTATTTTTCACCTCGAGCCTCCAAACTCCCAAACAAACTTTCCATTACCTTCCCTACGCCCCAAAGTAACTTTCCATACGTAAGGTTCGCCCCCATGCGGACCTTAACCACCCCATGCAAACCTTAACACTTCCACCCTGCCAACTCTATCATTCCCATGCAAACCCTAGTGTTCCCCAAGAAACTTTACTTCCTTCCACTCTCCTATTTATTTAATTCCCCCCTTTCCCATCCATTCATTAATCATAAATTGCCTAGGTCATTCTTACCTGCGTTAGCCGACGTACTTCCCTTTGGTTTTCCTATTTGCTTATTTTTCTCTTTCAAAGCCCCCACTCCACAACTCCTCCTCAAAACATTCTAGCATGCATGTCTCATCACACCATATCATCCTTATATCATGCCATTTTAGTACATATAAGCCAGAGTACGGAAACGTACCTCGGTTCCATGCTGCGCTACACGGTAGAACAGATAACATACACATAATATAGCATATAAACCACACGAGGCATCCAAGGCAAATAAAACATGTAATACACACAATCGGCCTTAGTTACGTCCTTACTAAACAACTACAAGTAGAGGTAAGTAGAGACTTACCTGGATCCGAAGCTAGCTAAGTGAGATAAGAGGGAGAGAGATCACTAGCTCGTGGATCCACGAGAAAGCTTTCCTAGATCACCGATGGAAATCGGAACTAGGTTAGAAACTATCTTATCGATCAACAATTCAATTATAAATAAATCAACACAAACGGACACAAACAACCTTTCTTGAAAAACGTGCATAAAACCTATGACTTGCGAACGTAGCTCGATTAAGATGTAAAATTAAATATTAACCAAATCGGATTAACACTCATCACTTGGGACATTTCAAATTGATTTGGAATGCCGGGAAAAGAATAATAGATTATAAGCTATTTTTATCAAAAATGACTTATTCATTAGGTTTTACAATCCAAAGGACAACCAACCATTTGCATAGAACCAAATCCAACCCAATAAGATAAAAACATAATTCAAATGATTTAAAGTCAAATATGGAAATCGATTAGGTAAAAGAAGTATAGCATAATTAATTATATAAAACCATCTCCGAAAATTTGGGCTTTTAATGCCCACGCTACGAACCAGCTAAATAACTTTTATTATCCCAAATTGATAGCTTAAGAGTACTATTAAACTAATTTTAAATAAATCTAGATAATCAATTTTAACAAAAGAAATCTTTCGAGTAGCCAATTTAAGACCCGGTTTCCAAAATTAGGGTTTCACAACCCAAGACATAAATTCAAATAATTCAAATCAATTAATTACGATTGAAGGTATTAGAATGCATATAGGATCATTTCAACTATTTCTATAAATTAAATTTTAGAAAAATGACCATATAAATGACCAATTCCAAAATTTTACTTAAAATCTAAGGTTTTAGGCCCGAAAATATAATTCGGTAAAATTCTATAAATTTAATCAAATTGAATGTTTAGAAATGCAATTAAACACATTTTATAACATATCAAATAACCAATTGCTCAAAACCGACAAAAGAAATACACAATTTAGCCCAATTAGGGTTTTTGAGCCCGGAATGCAAATCCGATTAATTATTGCCAAAACATATCAATTGACGGTTCGGAAATGTAATTAAACATATTCTAATGTAATTTATATAGTCAATTGAATAAAATAACCCGATTACCCAAACTAATTTAAACCCGCGGGAGTTTTGACCTAAAAATCCAATTCCGGTCAATTACACACAATTTTCCCAATTCAACACTTCCAATATGAAATTAAATACATTTTAAATGATACTATAAAATCAATTGAGCGAAACGACTCAATTATACGACCCAATTTTATTATACCCAAAATTTGACCTAGGAATCAAATTCCGATAAATTATGCATAAATTTCTTAAATTGACGGTTCCAAAATGAAATTGGATACATTTTAAAACATATTGTATAATCAATTTGTCCGAAATCGCAAAAACGGGCGGATCCGAAAAATTTGGGCATAACCCGGCTAAAAATCTAATTTTTCCAAAATCTCAACACAACCACACAATTAGCCTATCCAAATTAATCTTACAACATATACATACATAAACAAACAATCAATTTAGCTTTTTATAAGCTAATTCATACCCAATTAATCAAAACAAGGGTTAGGGTTTTTCAAAAATTATACCAAACAAAAATCAGTAAAAATCGAAGCAAGGAGGGCCGGGAAAGCTTTGTCGGGGGCTGGGGGTGGCTCGCCGGTCGTCACCCGAGCTCGCCGTGGCCGGACGGCGGCACAGCCGGTGCGGCTCGTTGTTGCGCGCTGCTGCGTCGGTCGCTGCGCTGCTACTGCTGCTGCGTCGATCAGCTGCTACGGCTGTTGCTGCACGCTTCGGTGGTTGTCGATTGGCATTAGCGGCTGGCGGTAGCTGGCGGCCGACGAAAGAGAAGCAGGGAAGTGGAGGTGAGGGAGGCTAGGGTTTCGGGAGCAGGGTCAGGGGTCGACGGGGAAATGGAAAACAGAAGAGAAGAGGAAAAGAGAAAGGAAAAGGAAGGGGGGCACCGGCTGGGTTGCGGGGTTTTTTTTTTTTTTTTTACAAATACACATAAAATAAAATACTAAAAATATAAAATATTATTGGAAGATTTTATATAAAATTTATTTCGCACGGATCCGAAGGCTTAAAATTAATAAAAAGCTATATAAAGAATTTCGGAAACATTTTTGGAAGAATTTATCAACGAACGTAAAAATTTATATTATTTATATAAATACATCATAAGACCCCAAAATAATATTTAAAAACATATAATAAAATATTTAAGTCGAATTCTAATAAACCGAGACTAATTTTAATAATTTCTAAAATCAGTTTTCCATAAATCCAAAAGGATAAATGGAGGAAAATAAATTTTGAAAATAAATTCATAAATAAGTTCCGGAAACCTTTTTAATTTAAAACTTCCCGAAATCTTAATGATTTCCGACAACGAATAAATTAAAGTCGAAAATATTTTCAACGGATAAAATCATTAAAATAAATTTAACTATTTAAACAGAAATTCTATAAATCAAATAATATATTTCATTAACGAAATATAACTTCAAAACAAAGTTGTAATCACACGACGAAGTTATAATCGAAATGAATTTAAAATATTAAAAATCAAAATACGAGAAAGAATGGGAATATATATTTTTAACCGAAGATCGAAATCATAAGAATATAATAAAATCACTGTCGTGAACGAATTTGTCTAGAATGGTTCGCACGACAATGATTAATTACATTCAATTATGAATTTGAAATCATCGATAAATCTGTAAAACGAAACGAAATTAGAATAATTAATTATTTACATCAAATTACGCTAATAAAATCATTAAACTTAATAAATCTGGATTTTAAAAATACGGGGTATTACAGTTCCCTCCATGTGCTATTACTAGGATGTTCTTTACTTTGTTGAACATTTAGTTTAACCATACTTTTATGGGTTGGATCGAGAATCTCATCAATAAGATTAGAATAATAGCATAGATGTGATGGTGATTAGTCAAGCATCATTGGTACATTAGAAATTATGTTAAGAGCGAATGGGCGTACTATTTGATAAACAATTGATTCATCAAATGCAAAAATTTCTTCTTATGGTTTGAATGTAGTGAAAGTCTTTCAAAATTTATGCACTACCAATACGAGAATATGTTGATGATCTTATTTGTAATGAAATATTTCGCCTGCACACGATAAACCATATGTCAACCTCAAGTAACACCTACATCCCAAGCATTCAAGACCAATCATATTGGAATTGTTACTCTCCTCTTCAATCAAATCCAATGCTCTACAATGTACAACAGGTTTGAGCTCCTTGAATAATATGTCATTTGTAGAGTAATGCGGAATAATTACACATGATAGCTCCAAATATTTTTTCATCATACTAATTTGGAGTCATATCAGTGTATCGATCTTCAAGCATAATATGTCAAAAATGTGATGATGATATATATTTCTTTAGCTTGTCATGTTCTCTTTCCACCCTATAGTATTAATTTCAAAAAATAAGTAATGGTTAATTGTTACAAACCTAATAAGTTAGTATACATTGAATAGTTATAACAAATATGCTATACTATCGGTCATATGAGTGCCAAAGTGAATGATTTTGTCAACCCACACTAAAACAAACCTCTCCTTATATGGATTCAACCAGGTCTTGTACATATATTATAAAATATGTGGAAATATGCCCTATTTTTTACCCATTTGTAGAAGCTCGTCATCATATGTCTTAATTATAGTAGCTTGTGCAATTTTCCTCCAACATCCTAGGGAACTTTCTCTTGCAACTATACTTCCCAACTTTTTTATAGTATGTGATAGAAAATTCTTACTAATGTATCATCTAAACAAGAAGGATGTTGCATTAGGAAAGAGTTTTGACACAGTTTGTGTCAGTCCTAGTTTCCTATCAGTGATCACCACATTTGGTTCATGGAGCTCCATCAATCTCTTTACCTTATTAAGCACCCATTCATATCTTTCTTCCTTTTCCTTTGCCATAAATGACAGGGCAATGGTAAAATTCTTACCACTAAACATACAACCAATGACCTCCAACAAATAAAGGTTGTACTTATTGGTTTTATATGTATGGTCCAAACAAATGACATATGAAAACGCAAGCAACAAAGCAATAGAGTTGGAAAACTAACAATACCATAAATGGTATTCATTTATTTTCATAAAGTGCAATAACTGCTGCATGACTATACGTCCCATCAGGCTCTGTACCTTACATTTATGTCTAGTATTATAAATTGTTCTAAGTGGTATAGTATTATCACCGTCATTTGATTTCAACTTGTTGATAATATCCCTTGGTTTGACATTTATTTGTATTAGCTCAATTACCAACCTGTGTTTTTCTGAAGATAATCCATATGCAAACAAATGTCCCTACAAATACTTACCCAATCTATGATTGTGCATTCCTCATTCTACCACTAGTCTACAACCACCGCAAACATCTTCCCTTCCACAAATCTTAAATGCACAACCAAACTTTTTGGTCCCAGTAGATTGAACACGTTTTAAATTCACTAAAGGTTATATTCTATAAGCACCTCATCTTTCACAACAAATCCATACCCTACCATTTTTTTACCTCTCGATACTGAAAATCATATTATGTGGCCTTCTAATTTCTTTAACCCAACTAATTAATGACTCCCGATCATTAAAAATTTTATCCGTTGCAAATAATCCACTCCAATCAATATTAATTGAATTTGGATTCTATAAATAATATTCAAAAATATGACATTCTTAGGAATACATAAATATAAAAATAAATAATAAAAAATTATGAGAAATTATAAGTTGACAGGTGAGTTGTGCGTAAGATATGGCCTTAAACGGGTGAGTTGTCCATCACTGGCCATTTCTGACAGATGAATTACTCATTTAAACTAATTTGTAATGGGTGATTTGCCCATCATAGAAATTATGTGGCGGGTTTTTTGTCCATCATGAGTGAAATATGAGGGATAATTTACCCGTTAGAAGCAACAAAAAAAGTAGGCTTATCATTATTTCATCTAGTTCATTTTCACTAAAAAAATCATTAGAATCATAATATTCATCCACACTCATTATATTCAATTTTGTCAAAATTAAATTTTGTGTAATTATTTGAGGAAAGGAAAAAAAGGAGAGAGAGAGAAAGAGAGAGAGAGAGAGAGAGAGAGAGAGAGAGAGAGAGAGAGAGAGAGAGAGAGAATTTAGTTTTGGTGAATTGCACAAATGGAAGGAGTATAATGGTAAAAACAATTCAGCCCCTTTTGGAGGGTGTTACCTTAGATATTAAGGTGTGTATCTAACATCACCCTTTGAGAAATGAGGGAAAAAATTAAGAAAATGTTTACAGTAGCCTGGGCTGGCTTGTATAAAGAAATATTAAAGGTTGAGTAAAATTATAATTTTGATCTTGATATTATATTATATTTATTTTAAAAATTAAAAATAACGATTATACATCAAATAAATATATATGAATACAAATATTTATATCTGTTACCTATATCTATGTCTAAATTTGATAAGTATTTTTTTCCTTACCTATATCTATATTTATATTTATTTATATGTGTTCTTTTAACTATTGATCAAATAAAATCCTTTGAGTTTTGAATAATGTCTGTCAATTTTCATCCTTGTAAAGAACAAAAAAAAAATTACTAAAAAAAACTGTATATGGATACATATATAGATATTTTTTATTTGTATATGTGTTCAAATTCGATAGATATTTTTTTTATCTTCCTTCATATTTATATCTATATTTATTTATATATTTATGTATGCATATCTATCATATCAAACTCATCTAGTTATCATCCTTACTTGAGTTGGATGGTTATTGCTTGAAGGTAAGTATAAGTTGGTTATCATTATTTAATTATTTTCTTTTATTAAATGTGAGAGAATATGCGTATATGCAAATAACTTGAATTTGCTCACCTCATATTTGAGGATCCTATTGAAGGATAAATACTTGTAACCTTAAGTATAGATGAAACAATCATATGTTTCTAATTGTATGGGCATTAGTTGAGAAGTAAAACACAGAAAGTTAGAGTTAGCTTTCACACCAACTAGCTGTGAAACTAAGTCTAAATCAAGGATATGGGTTGACATTCATTGATAAGCAACAAAAGGTAATAATATAATTGCTATATATGTTCTCTACTAGCTATTCGGGACAAAAAAAATATGATATGCTAAATTAGTTTCATTAAACACATACTATGTAATATTGTTGTTATGAAATGATTAACAATTTGTATACCATATTTAAAAAAATATATTTCTTAACAAACTTATGTCACTAGTGTCATAGTTACAATATTAAGGATCAATAATAGGCATTTCTTAATGGTTGGGGGTATCCATTAAGCACATTTTTCCTAAAGTTGAGCATAGATGTTATGTAAAGACACATTTATGACACTTTTAGGAATAAATTTTAACGACCTAGCATATAATTTTTTTCTAGAGAATTGCAAATTCCACCTCTCTTAGACATGATTCGAGAGTTGAAAGAATTTGATGAAGCATCCATTAGTGAGTTAGAATAAAGGGACCCAACTTTATGTGTAAAGTATGGTTTAATGTTAACATTAGTTGTGATTATGTGACCAATAATATAAACAAAGTGTTTAATGGTATCATTGAGGAAGATAAATGCAAACTAATATTAGGAATGCTAAAAAATTATGACGGAAGCAACAATGGAGAGAAATTTAGCAAAAAGAAATGTGATCAAGGATGTCACATTATGTCCCACTATTCAAAAATTAGTGGATGAGAAAAAACAGGCTTGGTGAAATGGAATTGTATTTGAAATGATTTTGATGGTTACAAGGTCAGATTTAGCAACAATCCTTTAGGTGATAGATATATTATAAAATTGAAGGTAGAACTTGCAATAGTAGAGTATGACAATTGAGTGGGATCTCCTATGAACACCGTATGTGTTATAAAAGAATGAAGAGGAACATAGAGAACACAAGAAGAAAAAAATACACTATATAAATTGGTGTATACAAATGTATAAATTGATGGAGAGCTTGAAGGATGGTGAATTTTGGGGTAAATGGGGAAACAAAGGAGCTTGGGGATAAAAAAAATTGAGGCATGAAGAGAAGAAAAAACATAGGGAGATAGGGAGAGTTATACGTTTAATATATTCAGTAAGGAATAAGTAGTTAAGTTTAACTTAATTTTGTTGTTTTGTGTTGTATAAAATTAATATTTAAGTATTAATTACAACATGTTAAATACTATAATATAACTAAAAAATATTTTCTTAATGAATATCATCAAGTTCTAAAGATTAAGTCACTTCCTCGAATTTAGCAAGTAAAAATTATTCCCTCCTTAATGAGGGAAAAAATTCCATTCATTTATACATACATTCGGTTGAAGACTACCATAATATACATATAACTCAAGTATGTGTCAAAGATGTAAAATATAATCAATAATAATATATGTAATATAAAATCCAAAACTCTAATGATATAGTAACTTAAAACCCTAAACACATCCTTAGAGTGTACAAATGTTCGTATGCAAACCCTTAGATTTCAAAGGCACATGAAAATTAAACAAATCAAACGTCTATATGAAGACCTGAAAAATGTGTATTCCAAGCATGTACAAGTTTTTACAAAAATAAAGAGATAGAAAAAAGATGTGAAAATTGGAGAAATCTGTGAAAGATTAGGTCAGTAAACCAAATTAGTGCCTTATGGTAGAGGAGTAATTTGTCAATGGAGTTGAGCAATGATGTGACCTATTAGTGGGTAATCACAATTAGAAATAAAAAAAATGTTAGGATTAGCCCTCAAAGAGTGTAGAAGAGAGAGGATTTGTGGGCATGTACTTGGTTTGATGGTTACAGGTATCAACATAATAATTTGATTGTGAAGATAAATGTAATATCCCCATTTTTTGAGCTTCAAAATTTGTTTAAAGAGTTAATCACAAAAGCTGAAATAATAAAAACAAAGACTATTACCACAATACTTGATACAAGTCTAGTTTCATCTACCATTATCATATCAAGTGTTAAGGCTAAAATCATTACTCTACTTAAATTAATAATACAATCATAAGGTATAAATTAGAGAGAACAAACAAATATACACCGTTTAGAAAGTAAAGCGATTACAAGAATTAAAGAGACAATATAAGAGGATACAAGAGTCCAAAAACAACCATAATTAAAGATAATACAAAGGATACTAGATAGTCCTAATATCTCCATCCAAACTACAAGCTTTTGACCAAACTCGTAAGCTGACCTATAAAGACCATTGCCAAATGTATAGGTAGGAGTCCACAAAAAAAACCTTCAGTATAGCAGTATTAAGCAATCCATTATACCAAATCAATATGAAAAACCAGCATAGAACATTTATAAGACATTACAAAAATATATGATATAAAACATTAAAGTATAGATGCATTAATTAAAATATGACAATCATTCATATAACCAAATACCACCAAAGTTTACATGGTTGACTCTTTTTTTTAGATGCATTAATTGAAATATGACAATCATTCATATAACCAAATACCACCAAAGTTTACATGGTATCCTTTTTTTCTTTTTTATAGGATCTTCCTATAGCATTCATAAGTCTACTACAATATTTTTTAGATCACTCTCGCTTATCTTGCCACTCCTTGTTACAGTTACATTACCTAATTCAAAGCTCCCTCTTTCAGTTAGCTACGGTACTACTCGAAAGCCTCCCATGGTTATATAATTTATTTAGCTTAACCATGACCTCACCCAAATGTTTTTTCATCACCATGGTATGACTTTAAATCATTTCCACTTTCTTGTTTAGGGTCATCTGGCTTTACATCAATTGATTTTTCCATTTGCCAATAACTCAAACACCTAATCATAATTTGTACGAGTTAGAGCTTGAGCTTGAGAGAATCATCCTTATAGTTTTGGATATATGTCAGATGACACTTGATTGAAACTTAGAGGATTAAGAATATTGTTTTTATTCTTCCAATGGATATTAGGGTGGCTATACATACAGATGGTAACTATTAGAGAATCCAATGACATTAGCTTACTGATTCGCTTCCCCTCTAACGAGTTATGGGTATTTGCCAGTAGCATGTCTTATTACTAAAAAACCTTTGTATGGAGTAACGACTCTAGTAGTGATGGCAATCTATAAAGCAAGAGTAGTGATTTTTTTAAGTTTATCATCAAATTAACTTACACTTACCTCATTTAGTCTTATATGATGGAGATGCCACTATATTATTATGATGTAGTGTCTCAACCTTCTAGTAAGGCATTAGCTGAAGTAGGGTCCTTATCCATGAAAGCACCTCCACTAGCTTCACCTTATGCCATCAACACAAGACCATATACCTATTATAGTAATACCTATTGTAGCTTCACCTTATTGGATCATGGTGATCCTCTTCCTTAGCATCATAATATGTAAAATAAGAAAATACTTGTCTACAAATGCCCTAGCCAAAATAGCCTATGAATAAATTTATCCCGTGGGTAACTTGTATAGCTAATCCTTATCACCATTCATCAAAGCAAACAAAAATTCCTTAACCTTCAAAAATTGAATATCTACATCCTTGGGGCACATGGAGAAACATAAGAACTAGAACTCTTTAAAAAACTTATTGATGTCCTCACTAGGGAGTCTATGAAAAGTAGCAAGTTGGTGAAATAGGTTAGATTTGAGCTCAAAATCTCCTTCATTGCCATCAATGGGATCAGGATAACCATTCTATATAAGGACACCTTCTGCTATGTTATGGGTTGTTGATTCTAAAAAACTCCTATTAGTTACCATTAGGGAAAAATAAGTTTTTTTTCCTTCAATGTTGTAGGTGAAGTAGATGACTCTCCTCTTTCTAATGATAAAGAAGTATAAGAAATCCCATCTTTTTTAGTGATAATGAAGAACTAGAAATATTTAACTTCCTAATGCCACAAATGGATTTCTTTATCTTGAGGTTCAATAGAAAAGCTCTCCTTTTAGATCATCCTTGGGTGCATTCACAAACAGTGCTCATATAAAAAAGGAAAAAACAAAAAAGGAATAAATCACACTAGAGATAAGGAAAACATAAAAATAATAACACGATAAAAGCAGTCACACAAGACATTAGCATAAAAAGCCTCTAAAACACTAAATATTGAGTATCTAAGAGTGCCACAACACTCTTTTGACACGTTGAAAATAGGTAGAGACTAAATATGCAAAAATAGAATACACTAAAAACTTCTAAAAACACTATCAAAGCAAATACAAAGCTACTAATTTATCCATAATGATACTGAAAATTGATGTGCTCATAGCTAACACACAATTTAAACCCTATTTTTATGCAATTGTTGCATTATTAAATAAGGTTATCCTTCAAAAGTAACTAGCACACAAATAATAAAATAATAACTCTAAATCACACAGAAAAAAGCATAAATAACAAGAAAAACACACCTATGGGGGTGTAAAATACAAAATAAAAAAATCAAATAAGAAAATATAAATGGATGTAAATATGACAAACATTTTACAAAACTGATTTTCACCACTAAATTATGTTGAGATAGTTAAAATAATTCTTATATCACCTATTAGTCACAAGAAAGATTCCGACCGAGTTGTAAACTACTTGTGGTTCAATACAAATTATATTACTTTCCTAAAGTAATTAATATAACTAGCATCAATATTAAACCCCATTAAATTCTAGTAGTATAGGCACACCAACCGCTCCTATATTTAACTAGATCCAAATTAAGCATTAAACCCAAGTGGAAAGGTGTTAATCTAGTTATATTCCCTACCTTTGACTTAAAATTTTTTGACACACAAAAAAAGTCACTGGAAAGCTGACTAGACATAAATTGTAACACCCTCACTTTTAGGATTTGAAATTTTCATTTTAAATGTTTAATTGTAGAAGCTAAAATAGTAAAAATGAAGGTTTTTACCACCACAATTATTATAATTATGGTTCCTTTGTCATTCTTATACTAAATACTAAGGATAAGCTTATTGCTTTACTTAAATTAATAACATGATTATAAGAATAGAATAGAGAGGACAAACATATAAGTATTATACTAAATAAAAGCAACATCAGCGATTTGCATAACTCAAAAGAAAGAAAGAACAAGAGGACACAAGCATTCAAATATAATTGAAATCAAATATATGAAAAGACACCAGATAAGCCTAGGCTCTTAATTCAAACTACTAGCTTTTAACTTAATGCATGAGCTGGCCTGCAAAAACCACTGGCCATTGAATAGGTAAGGACCCACGATAGGAACCCTTCATCATAATGGTATTGTGTAACCTTTTATACTAAATCAAAATAAAAACCCAATAAGGAACAAATATATGGCATCGCAATAATACATGGTATAAAATATTAAAATGTACATGCATCAATGGAAATATGATAATCATTCATATAACAACATACCACCAAGATATATACTATTCACAATCGTTCATCTAGAATAAACTAAAACTTACTAGTCAAACATCTAAGATATACTCTATAGAGTATAATTTGAAACAACATCAACCTAAAACTAAGCTAATAATAACATATCATATATCTTATTATTAATACCAATAAATCTCATAACATATGTATGCAACGCCCCCATTTTACAAGCTAAAAGTTTTTATTTTTACCGGGTGTTACTACCATACTTAGCATAAGTCTGGCTCTTCACCTTTCTTATGTTAAGTGATAAGGCTAAAATAGACATAATACATAATAGAATTACGAATAATGTTGTAGTATAGTAGTATAACCAAAGTACAGTACGGGACATAAGAGTCTTAAAGAAAACTGATTGTAACAAAAACTAGCACCTAAGGGTATAACTTTAATTTGCTTTAACTTTTAAACCCAAATTCCCATTTTGAAAATGAAATATCTTCCCAAGGACTCCACTTTTTTTTCCCACACTTATAAATTTCATGTTATTCTATAGCCCTCATATAGTCATTTGCAAAAGTAGTATTAATATGGGTCCCTTGTACAGAGTAAATCTCAATACCTCATAGGAAGTAGCATACCTACATTTCACATAATCACAAAAAAAAATCAAAAATAATACTTGAGTATAAGTCAAGAAACATACACACATTTTTCATGGAGAAACATATATCAATGTATAAGTTTCAACTCAATCGTAAAACATTCCAATCAACTTCTCATTATTTCAAGGTGCAAAGTCATATTCAATTAGTTAAATATATTCCAATCATAGTGGTAGGGCACTAAGTAAACTACCAAATCAACAATCCAAAACAATACTAGGATAAGGCACTAATGAAATACCCTAAAACTTTAATTTTAAAAATTTTAGTTAAATAAGGATTTATTAGAAAAATTAATTAAATTAATTATTTTTATTAAAATAAAAAGATAATTAATTAGGGAAAATCAAGAAGAAAATAATAAATACTTTATTTAGGAAAATTTTGGGTGATTTGCTAATTAAAATACAATTTAGGAAAAATCTTTTAAAAATCTATATTTAGCCTAAAAAGGGAGTTAAATATTTTTTTTATTCAAATATTATTATTTCTAAATATCCTAAATTACCAAAATAATCTAAATATCCCAACCCACCTATTTTTCTTTTTCCCCTTTCCTTTTTTCTTTCTTTCTTTTTCCTTCTTCTTCTTTTCTTTTCTTCCTCCTTCCTGACTTGGGCCTGTCCACGGTCGAATTCTTATTTTTCTTCTTTTCTCCTTTGGCGGCCTAGGATGGTGAATTTTCTTTCTTCTTTTCCTACATCGCTCTGTTTGGTTCTTCCTTCCTTTCTTTTCTTTCTTTTCTTCCCAGCCGCTGATCCATGCGTCTTCTTCCTCCTTCCTTCTTCTTCCCTCCGTCGACCAGCAACTCCGCCCCAGCTCCCTAGTTTTTCACCACTGATCACACCCTATTTAATGGTTTTTTCTCTTCTCTCTCCTTCCCCTAACTCGCCAGCTACTTTGACTGAACTACACCTCCCCTCTTCTTGAACGATCCCCCTCTTTTGCCCTGGTCAATCGTAGGCTAAGACGCAGTCGTGCACCAGCCTACCGTCGCAACTTACCTATCCTATCCTCCTATCTTTCCTTCAACCTTATCCCTTCCTTTATCCTAGAAATACCCCCTACCCAACCTGGACTCGAGCTTTTTCTCCGAAACCTAGAATTCCTTTCCAGTGCACCGTTGCCATTTCAGATGCCAATCTCGTCGCCATCGACTAACTCCACCACCCAAGCTTTCCACCAAAGCACTCCCTACACCACCCTCTACTTAACTACACCTCCCTTCTCCCTCAATTGACCCTGCACGAGCCACCCCGACCATGCAAATTCACCTCCTCGATTAGCCCTTCCTCCCACCTTCACCACCCATTGTGGCACCGTTAGCCACTACTCTCGTCGTAACCACTGCCCTTCCACCTCCCAAAAACACTAGACTTCCTTCCTCTACCTTCCCCTTCCTCCATCACCTTCTCTCTTTCTTACTTTCCTCCCCTTTTCAGCCACCACCACATCCGCCGTGCGCCACCACCTTTGGCTGCGCTACCACCCTCATTCTACTCTTCTCCATCTAGGTAATCATAAACATCCCAACTTCCACCCTCTTTTTCCTAGTACTTAACTATCCCTCTTTTCTTCTCTTTTTTTTTCGGCCACAACTGCCTCCGCTGTGCACCACTGCCAGTGCCGCCTATCACCACCAACATAAGGTGGTACTGTAAACCCTCTCAACCCTTAAACATTATTTATATAAGTTTTATTTTATATCCATTATTTCGAATATATTACTACTACTACTACTGCTACTACTAATGGTTTTATTATTATTGCTATTGAGGGCCGAAGCCCTATTCTATTTTTTATTTTGGTTATATTATTATTGTTGTTGTTGTTATTGTTATTATTATTAATAATATGTGTTTTTGTTGTTGTTGTTGTTGTTGTTATTATTATTAATAGTAATATTAGTATTTCAAAGTAGGGTCGAAACCCTACTTTACATTATTTTTTATTTATACAATTAGTATTATTATCATTATTGTTATTATTATTTCATATTACTAGTATTGTTATTGTTGTTGTTGTTGTTGTTGTTATTATTATTAATGTTAGTAGTATTATTATTAGTATTATTTTGGTGAAGGATCGAAGCCCTTATTCCACCATTTATATCAAAATATATTATTATTATCATTATCATCATCATCATAATCATCATCATCATCATTATTAGGGTAAAATCTTCAAACCTTATATTATCATCTTTTACAATATTACTATTATTACTTTTATCTTTAGCAAAATTAGTAATTAGTTAGTGTTACTACTATTATATTATTATTTTATCTAAAACCCTAATATTAGAATAAATTAGGAAATAATAGTATATTTAGTATGAGGGAACCTAATCTTTAGTTTTTTTCTCTTACAGGTCAGATCAGTCAAAACCTTAAGGAGGCGTAGGAGCGTGCTTCAAGACTGGTGTCATATTAGGTGAGCATGTAACTAAGGCCATATGTGTGTTATATGCCTTGTATGCCATGTATCATGATGTGTTATGTATCTTATGCTTATCGTTATAATTATTTCATGTGTAGTATGGCTTGGAGTTGAGGTATGCTTATGTGTTTTCATATAGCATGTGTACTATATGTATATGTGGTGAAATGTGATGTAATGTGTCGTGATACTTTAATACATGCTTGTGAGGATTTTTAATGTGGTATTGTGGGATGGAAAGGATGAAAAAGGAAAATGGGGAAGTAAGTTGACCAAAGGATGTGAGTTGAACTAAATATTTTAATGATCCATGAGTGAGTTAATAAAAAGGAGATTTTAGACAAAATAAAAGAGTGGAATAATCTAGGGTTTGCATGGGAGTCTAGGGTTTTGCATGAGAAAGTTTGAAGGTTTGCGTGGGAAGATTAGAGTCTTCATGGGAGTAAAATTTATGTGTGAAAAGTAGACTTGGGATGTAAAAAAAGTAATGGAAGAGTTGTTTGAGTGTTTGGAGGTTTTGGGTGAAAAATAGTACGTAGAATAGTATAAGGGTACGTAGGAGACTGAGCTAGGATTTAGGGGGAAAACCTAATATGAGAAGGTGATAAAAAGGAGAAATAAGTGAGGGTAAGGAGAGTACAAGATGAGGATGGAAATTATCATATGAGGGATGAGTATGATTATCATGGAAAGGTAATAGTAGAAGGTGATAAATAAAAGGGTGATATGTGGAATTGAGGATGTTAAGGTTAGATGTGGTCAGATAGGGTTGGGTGTGGCTACCTATGTAACACCCTAAGTCGATACGACTACACGGGGCTACCTTAAAGTGCTTTTGGATTGATCGGCTAGCCCCACAGATTAACACGAGTCCTTTCAGTACGCTTTGTCCTCACTTACACACTTTCCGAGAAATTTTTAGAACTTCCTAGAAGGTCACCCATCCTAAAATTAGTCCATGGCCAGCACACTTAATTGTGGAGTTCTTAGAATGGAATCACCAAAAGGATGGTATGTCATGTTGATATAAATAGCCAGATCAATCCTTATAATACTCCACTCAAATTGATGTATTACATTCACCCCCACTCAAAGAACGCAATGTCCTCGTTGTGCCTCAACCAATGACTGTCTCAATATAATTCATCCCAAGAATCGTCCTGCTAGGTGACTGACTGGCTCATCCAAGTTCAGCTCACGATTGTGGTTTTACTATGATACCATTTGTAATACCCCGAGTCGATACGACCACGTGAGGATACCTTAAAGTGCTTTTGGATTGATCGACTGGCCCCACAGATCAACATGAGTCCTTTTAGTATGCTTTGTCCTCACTCACGTACTTTTCGAGAAATTTTCAGAATTTTCCAAAAGGTCACCCATCCTAAAATTGCTACATAGCCATCACACTTAACTGTAGAGTTCTTAGGATGGAATCACCAAAAGGATGGTATACCATATTGATATAAGTAGCCTGATCAATCCTTATAACACTCTACTCAAATTGGGGTATTAAAACCTAGGGTTTTGTGGTCACATGTGCACTTGGTGAATAAAGTGAAATGATGATGGTTTTATCTAAAGCTTAAGGTGTGTGGGGTGTTAAAATAGTTGGGTTATGTGAGGTGAAGCAGGATGGGCCACATAGGCCTAAATTAGGGTTTCGGGATAAAACCCTAGAGTAGGGTGTTGAGTGGACTTGGAAGTGTAAGGTAGTGGGCCTTGACCCACATACTTAAGAGTTAGGCTTCCAGTGTGAGTTAAGATATAGAGGGAAGGAGGTTGTGGCAAGTTAAGAAGTGCAGGAGTCTGATGACGTGGAACATGTCCATTAGAGGATAGGAGAAGAGAGAGTGAGTCATGCATGTCTGGGGTGAAGCTTCTGAATAAGATACTATAAAACATTAATAATGTAAAGTGGAAGCTTATTGAGCCAGGGGCTAACTGATCCACTAATAAGAAATAGTGGTTATGGAATTCTTCCCTATATGTGATTGATCCACCAGCTATAATAGTAGTTAGAATATGATGTCCTATAAGTGACTGATCCACCGGCTACAATAGTGGTGGATCCCGAGCTCAATAAACCAAATCCCGAGTTTTCTAAGATACCTAAAAAAGACTAAGTAATTATAGTGGAATACCATGCGAGCGGGCAAAACCGATCCACCGGTAAAAAATAGTGGTTATAGCGTACCGCCCTATAAGTGACCGATCCACCAGCTATAATAGTAGTTAGGGTATGTTGCTCTCTAAGTGACCGATCCATCAGCTAAAATAAAGGGGTTTTCGTACTTGCATGGATTTGATAAAAGCATGGTGTAAAATGAATATCGATAAGAGATTAATTAATTAATTAATTAATCTAGACTATAAGTGACCTTTATTTATTATTCATCTGAAGTGATCGTATGCTATTTTATTATTCTACTAGGATTATGTGCTTCTATGTGTTGGCCTTAGTACACGGTTACATTGCTTAGTACGTAGCGTACTGACTATGCCTTTCATGGGTGCTACTCATTCCCATGAGCATAAGGTCCTTCTGAGTTTGTGCAGGTGGACGATGCATATTTCGATGCCTTCGATGTTGATGAGGCATTAGATGGGGCTGAGTGTTGAGCATGTTTGGCTCATGGATCGAGAGTGGCGTGGCTAGGGACGTGGCTAGTTTCCATCATTTTATTCTTCTATTTCTTTATGCTATTCATATTTGTATTGAGTTTCCTAAGTTTAATTTTTAGCGTTTATAGACTTATTTTCTTTTAAGGAACTTTAACTTTGTACGTTGGATTGTGAATCGTTTTCATGCACTCTGATTTTTATTTAACAGTCTTTTAATGCTTATATGAAGTCTTGATTAGATTTGATTTATGCTGATTATTAAATTCCTTTTGCCTTAGCACTTGGTATTGGAATAGTCGGAGTAAACCGATCTGGTACTAAGTGTGGCGGTAACATCCCCAAATTTTATAGGTTTTAATTTAATTGCTTTCGTTTTAAAAAAAGTAGTAAATTTTGGGGTGTTACAACTAAGACATCTGCCAAACCAACAAATCTAATATAAAACAAAGTTGGGCAATGGGGTAATTACCGAACCAACAAAACATTCCCTTTTATTACATAACAAATATTTCCATTTTTACTTCCTTACTCGAGAGGGATACAAATCAACCTAGGGACATAGCAGTACACGTGGTCATATTACCACGTAAAAGCAACACAATATCCTTACCTCAAACATGGGAATACAACAGTATGCTTGGTTATACCGGTGCTTGAAAGTAATATAATATAATCTCAATCTCAATCACCTAGTCTTTAAGTATCGATACCCCCTATAGGATTTGTAGGTCACCTATAGAATAGAGTAAGATCTTAAAAACTATGGCATATCAACACAATAGTTAACCAAAAATAAGGGCTAACACCTCACATATAAGGTAGCAACATTTAGTAACCATTCTGAACTCTAGGTCTTTTCACTTTAACCATACTTAACCATTTTCCCTTTTATTTCTAATCATTTAGATAAACCCTAGGTCATAGGTCTAGGTCACGCCAAATATAAACTAAGGTCAACCTATTAAAAGGATAAGGCCATTCCTATATTCATTTATTTTTAAATAGTATATTAGGTTAAAATTACCAAAATACCCTTCTAAAACTCGAGTTTCCACATTTTATTTATTTTTTGTATCAAACATTATCATTAAAGAGGTTTATCATGAACATAAAAAAATATAATACTTCGATTTATTTTAGCATGTAGGTAATCTTTGTATTCTAACGATTAACTCTACTTTCCACATCTCATGTATTTAGTAGGTTTTGCCCACCAAAACCCTAATCATATAACTATCACGTAACACATCTTTCATGCAACATATATGTATAAATTTTAAGGCATATAAAATAATTCAAATAAGAATATTATCATCATATTACTTGTAGGAGAATATCTCTAACCCTAAGTCATGCGAATATGAGTTATCATAAGCTAACCCTAATAATGTGCATATACTCTTACTTCTGTGCATGAGCATTCATAAGGTTTATACCATAGGATTTGAATAATAACTTGATAATAATGTAATCCTTAACAAAATATTAAACATGAGGACATAAAAAATTTGACATATTACCATGCATACACTTCAATTATCAATAATCATGCATATCATTCATTCGGCATATTATCATTTTATCATGCATGCTAAAATACTCAAAAAGCATAAACCTTAGCATGATTATAGGTCTAAAGGTTTCTAGCATGCTCATATATAATTTTTCTATCGTTGGTGAGTGATTGAGCTTACCTAACCCAAGCTTATACAAAAGATCTTCAAAGCTTTCAAGGAACATATAAGAATTTAACATCCAGACACATACATATATTGGCATATAATATTATACAATAATTGAAATACCCTAGAATTAATTATTTTAGGAAATAAGTTAATAAATAAGGATTATTGGGGAATCTATTTAATATACTACTCTCTATAAATTAAGAAGGATTTTTGTAGGGTAAGCTAATAAGAATTTTAAGATAAATTACAAGGGTACCTTTATACAAGTAATTATATATATATATAATTTTGGGCCTTAAAATAACCTAAAAGGAGGATAAATATTTTATTTAATTATTTAAATATTCTTACTCAAAGTACCTAAAGTAAATACTCTAAGAATTTATACAAATAAAATACTAAAATAAAATAAAATAAATAAATTTCTTTTTCTTTTTTTTTCCTTTCCTTCTTTCTTCTTTTTTCTCCTTTTTCTTCCCCCTTCTCGCCCGTTGGGCCAGCTCATGGCCCAACACCCTTTCTCCTTTCCTCCTTCCCGCGGCCCAGCACCGCCCCCTTCGCCTTGGAAACAAAGCGCAGCATTTCGCCTCCCACCCCGCCGAAACGCTGCTCCCCAAGCAAAGAAATATAACCGTTGCCTGACGACGCGAACTTCGCGTTTTCCCCAAACTTCGCCCAAAACGCAGCGTTTAAATAATTAGGGAAATAACCTCCACGGTCCGGCCGGTTCCCCTTCCCTTTCTTTCTTTCCCCTGGACTGCCGGTCCGGCCCTTTCTTCTCCTTCTTCTTCCTCGCAACACCGTTGTCCGTCGCCGCCTACAACTAAATTTTTTTTGCCGGAAAACGCAGCGGTGACGACACGTCTTTTCCATCATTCTTTTTGTCTTTTCATCCCCGTTGACCTCCCATTAGATGTGACCGATCGATGCATCCATTTCCCGCACGCAACCCCCTACCTTCTTCTCCGAAGAGTTTCGGTCTTCAACGGCAGAGCTGCACCGGACGACCTCCCCCAAACCTAACCCACCTAACCTCCCACGTGACCTTGTTGTTTCTCCCTCAATTTGGCCTATAAATTGACCCCTCCACCGCATAGATCGGGTTCGAAAACTTGGAACCCAGATAAGCTCCGAAACACGCCGCCCAACCTTCGACCGCCGTTCCCACCTGCCAGCGCCACCAACCTCTTCCCTGCACCCCCTCTGTTCAACCAACCACCTTAAACGCCTTACCTCGCGCCGCACGTGCCGCCCTGGCCGTGCGAAAACCATTCCCCAAAATCGACCCCTCCAGCTCGCGCCACCTTCGCGCCGCCACCGCCGGCTGTGCCGACGCTGACAGCACCCTCACCGCCCCCTAAAACCACCAAGAGACCCTATTCTACCACCCTATGCCCCCTGCTTACCCTACTACTCTCTCCAGCAGCCTCCACAAACACCTCCCCAAAGTCATACTCCACCACCGCCGCGGCCGCCGCCGGCACCACCGGACCACCAGGTTGACTCCACCTCCTTGGACCCTAAACCCTGACTAATGAGAGTTAATAAATTAATATTGATAATTATTACCATTAGCCTTATTATGATTATTATTAATATTATCCTTATTATTACTATTATTATTATTATTATAACTATTTTCATTATTATTATTATTATTATTATTATTATTTTCCTCATTAGTAATACTATTGTTATTATTATTATTATTATTATTATTATTACCATTATTATTCTTATTGTTGTTATTATTATCATCCTTATTATTATTATTATCATTATTATTGTTAATATTATCATTCTTAATATTACTAGCATTGTTATTATTGTTACTCCTAGTGCTATTATAACTATTTATATCAATATTGTCGGTAATACTATTATTGTTACTATTGTTACCACTTTTACGATTATTATTATTATGGTTATTAATATTATTCCTATATTTATTACCCTAACTATGACTATCGTTGTTATTATCTTTGTTATTACTACTAGTACGATTAACATTATTATTTTAACATCCTTGTAGTTACTACTAGTAGCATTACTATTATTCCTATTTTTATGGTTAGTATTACTACTATTACTACTTTAGCTCCTGGTAGCCATTAATAAAATTGGTACTCTCTTAGCACTAACAAAGAAGTTAGAGAAGAGTAAAGTAAGGGAATAGTGCCTTGTTAGAGGAAATTTAACCTTTAGTTTCTCCTTTTTATAGGCGAATCAAGTCGACACCCGGAGGAGACGTAGGAGCGTGCTCCAAGGCTGGTGTCGTGTTAGGTAAGGATGAAACTATGGCCTTGTTTCAATGTGTGATATAATGTGTGAGTGAATGTTGAGTATGCCATGTTGATACGTATCATGCATGAGTTACGAATAACTTGTCTTGATGTAGCACAGCACGGATCACGAGGTATGTTGTGTGTGTCTTATATTATACGTGTGTGCCATGTTCCATGTTTATCGTTGATGTTGATAACGTGACTTGTTATGGCCCTCTAGGACATGCATGCTAGGGTTAGTAGCGTGGAATGATAAAGGGAGAATACAGAATTTGGACCCTAGGGGAAGTTTGCATGGGGGGGATTTAGAGCTTGCATGGGTATCATCCTTACGTTGAAAAAGGGGGATGAGGGGGTTAAGTGAGGGTTGGGAGAGTCCAAGGGATGGGTGGAAACTTGGGGGTAAATATTACATGGGCCGGAGTAAGGGCGCCCAAGAGCCTGATTAGGTTTGAAAGGGAATGGGTAGCTTGAAGAGTACCAGGGTGAAAGTAATCGAGGGAGGATGGAGTAAGGGTGTTGAGAGTGCGAATACACCTACATATAGGACCAGTATGAACTTTCTAAGTGAGGGAGGAAGTTCGGGGATGAAGAGGGGGGTTACTTGTTGAGGAAGTAACGTGCTAGGGTTTCGGCCGACTAGCTAGGGTTTCGACGGCAACTGGGTTTGTTGATCATACGCGAATCGGGGTGATAAAGTATTGTATTGGGGGACCTTATAAGAATAATGAGGGCGAGATGGAGGATGGAGTGATGTTAGATTGGTAAGAAAGGGGGGGTCGGGCTGTAATCCCCCAAAAATTTCGAAAACCTATATTTTAATAAATTACTTTTATTTGGAATAGAATTGCTTTTAGATTATTTATTTTAATTATTTTATGGATTTTAGAGTGTGTAAATTTGGATAAAATTATTTAATAAATTAAAAATAAATAATTTGCTATTTATCATATTGTTTTATTTAAATAATTTTTCAAAACTAATATTTTACCAACTTTACCCTTTTTAAACTAATATATTAGATTATAATGAATTAAATTATTAAATTAAATAAATTATCAAGAATATTACATTTTATGATGTATAAAATTAATTTAATTTATTGCCCCTATTTTCCCATTTTCCTTTTTCTTTTCCTCCTTTTCTCCTTTTCTTCTTTCTTCTCTTTTCCTCTTTCTTCCCCTTGGGCCGCCCGCCCGACCTGCTCTCCCCTCTTCCCCGCCCGATTGGGCCTTCGGCCCGCTTCTGCCCTCCTTTCCTTCCTTGCACGCCGTCCCTCTAGCCCAGCTGCCTCCTTTATTTTTTCCCTGGACCGGCCGGCTCCCTTCTTTCCAGCGCCGGTCCAACCGCCCAGCACCCCTCCCCTTCCTTTCTCTCTTCTTCTGCGTCCTGACCCAGCTGCCATCACCTTCCCCGACACTCGAACAGGCACGCCGCCGCCTGCAAGTGCCGCGCCGACCTGCTGCCACCGACAGCCCCTGCTACTCCCTCCCTCTACCATGTCCCCTTCTCCCCTCCTTCGAGCCGAGCTACCCTGCACCCCTATCCATTTCTGCAACTTCCCCCTTCCCGTCGCCACCCTCTCCCTGCCACCCTACCGCCTCCCTGCTGTCCTACGCCCTGCCACCTGCCCCCTTACCTCTCCTCTTCTTTTCTTCTCTCATTTGCCCATTTTATTGTCCCATTTTTTCGAGCCACCTTCTTCCCCCGAGCTCCCTCCTCTCTCCTTCCTTCTTTCCCTCGTTTTTCTGTTTTCACCCTGCGCCGCCGCCGTCCGCCGCACCGGCCGCCGTACCCAGCCCCTACGCCGACCCCTGCCACCACCCCCTACTGCCCTGCATCCCCACTCTGCCCCTTTGAGCCCTACACTTCCTCCCTTCTCCACCCCTTCTTTCTTTTCTCCCCACTTCTCCCCTTATCACTAGCCACCTTCGCCGCCTTGCCGCCGCCGTATCCGCCGCCCTTAGCCGCCGCGAAACCATCCCCGACCACCTCTTACACCCCATCTTCACTCCTGCATCGTTACCTTGCCTCTAAACCTCCCCCAACCACCCTCTTTTCTAGCCCAAAGATCTCAACCCGAACATGGCTCATTTTCTTTTCCACTTCACCTCTTCGAGCCTTTCCCCTCCCTTTCTCTGCATGAAACTCACGCTGCTCATGCAGCGTGAGCTCTACTATATGTAAAAAGACTAATTGACTAAATTTCTTAAGGTATAATGGTGTTTTATATTAAGTGTTTTACTAATTAAATTTTATAAAGTTTTGTACTTGGATTTTATTTCTAACATGTATATGATGGATATTATTTTTAGGTGTTGAATTGCTAATGGTGCTTGGTAAGGTTTGATAATTTTACGAGATTAAGGTAACCGTTAAATCTCGCTTAAATGCATGGATTAACACATGTTATCACATTAGGCATTATCAATATGTATTATGCTTGATATATGTTGCTTAGCATTATCATATGTGGTTATTGTGTTTATTGTTGAAAGGAAGCATGATAGATTGATGATGTGTATGGGGATAACATTTAGGGTAATAATTTGGTGGTTAGGGAAAATATAAATTATTATCCATGTTGTTATATGCTATGGTGATTTTTATTACATGTGTAACATGTTGTTAGTATTAGGGGGAGATTTTAAAAATGTATATTGTATATGAGTATGGCCTAATACATGGATATGTGCTAATAAGCATTACATTAATTATAAGAGTCATGGGTGAGACTTTAAGGTTAATACTTCTTGTAGTATTAATAATAATTTAATAATAAGGGTATGTGTAAGAGTAAAATGGTGAATGTGTTAATCAAGGGAGAAAATAGTAATTTTGGAGGTAGGGGTAAAATTGTAATTTTGTGAATAAAGGATGGAAGAGTAATTTTTGTATATAAAAGGGGCAATTTGGTAATCTTGTTAAAAAGAATGGCAATTTGGTAAATTGTAATAAAGGGACAATTTAGTAATGTTAAAATAAAAGGGCAAAATTGTAATTTTATAATTAAAGGGCAAAATAGTAATTTTATGATTAAAGGACGAAATGATAATTTTACAATCTAAGGGCGGAATGGTAATTTGGAAATTAAAGGAGGTAAGATAGTAATTTTATAATTAAGGATAAATGGGAATATTATAAGAAAAAGGGCGATATGGTAATTTTTGGGAGTTAAGGGGTAAAATTGTAAATTTGAAGGTAGAGGGGTAAAACGGTAATTGTGTAAATCAAAGGGGTAAAAGTGAACATTGGAAAGGAGTAAATTGGAAATAATAATTATTGAGAAGGGTAAAATAATAAGTTAAATAACACAAGGGTAATTTGATAATTTAATAGTAGAGAAGGGTAAAATGGTAAATATGATAAATGTGAGGGGTAAGTTGGTAATTTAACTGACCAGAGGGTATTTTCGTAATTTTGGATAATGGAGTAGGGTAGTTTGGTAATTATGATAAGCAAGAAGGGCGATTCGGTAACTTACATAACAAAAGGGTAATTTGGTAAATTTAATAACAGAGAAGGGCAAAATTATAATTATGATCATATGCAAGGGTAATTTGGTAATTTCACCAACCGAAGGGCAATTTGGTAATTTTGACAATGAGGAAGGGTAGTTTGGTAAATGAGAATAAAGGACGGTGAATTGGTAATTAACCGAATAAAGGGTTAATTTGGTAATTAGGATAAGGAGGAAGGGTAATTTGGTAATTTGCCCAACTCAGGATAATTTATTAATTATAATAAAGGAGAAAGGGGCAAAGTGGTAATCTAACCAATTAAATGGAAAGTATATTAAGTGTAAAAATTATTAAGGGGGAGTTAATGTCCTAATAAGTATGATAAATAATTTAGTAACCTAAATTGAATAAGGGATAACTTGGTGATTTTGTAACAGGCAGGGTAACATGGTAATTTATCGAATATGGAAGGGTGACGTAATGATTTTATAAGTAAAGTGGTAAATAAGTAGTTCGTATCTATTGTATCATTATGATTGTGGAATTCGTGACATGGCTCTATTAGGGTTGATTAACGAGGCAAGAATGTTTGATGATTAGTAAGTATCACGAGAATGAGTTTTAATTCGGAATTAGATGAGTTTAGGACAACCTTAATGTTTCTCCTATGTTACTTTGGATGACCATCTGAATAAGAGATTTCTGATGATATCTGAACGATTAAAAGAGGATAATTATCTTATTGTTGTGCTTTTGTGATCACCAGTAATTAAGACACTATTACTTAAAGTGAAAGACCTCGAGATCGGGAATGGTGACTCCTTAGGGGTCGCTACCCTAAGGACGTGGTTTAGTCCATGATTGTTTAGTATTTGCTGGTGTGCCTTTGTGACCCAGCCAGGCCCTATATCTACTCGTTCTAGCTCTACGGACCTAGTTAGGGGGTATGCATACTTAAGGATTAGGTGTCCTTGTCGGTAGGGTACTGAGTCAGCTTTATGCACCAGTACGACCAGGGTACCTTTGCGTCCCTGGGTTACTAGTTGAAGGGGATCGAGTTGCTTTTACGCACCAGTGCGACCGGTGTACCTTTGTGTCCCGGGTTCTTGATCTCCCTATCGAGGCAAATAAATATGGTTGTTGTGTTGATTTAAGAAAGGAAAGATACTATAATTGAAAGTGGAATATTAACGAGCCGGGCCCAGTTGATTATAATATTGATTACCGGTCCACCGGTTATAATAGTGGCCAGGAGCATTGTGCCCTGGATGGTGAATCTATGTATCCCGGTCCACCGGTTATAATAGTGGCCAGGAGCGTTGTGCCCTGGATGATGAGATTATATGTATCCCGGTCCACCGGTTATAATAGTGGCCAGGAGCGTTGTGCCCTGGGTGATGATTTTATATTCCGATCCACCGGCAATAATAGTGGGGGTCCCGAGCTCAATAAAAATTTATTTTGGATGTGAATGAATTACGGCAAAATACTAGTCTTTGAGACGATTGATTAATGGCCTCAAGGCCTGAAAAATATCTCGATTACTAATCATGGCCTATTTGATATTGGTTGATTGATTATTGAATAGATGAAAGTGAATTTTACATATACGGTATTAATGTATGATTGAGTTATTGGACGTACAATTAATTGGATCTGAATACTATGTTTATACCTATGGTCATATCTGAATGTAGTAGTATCATGTGTAATATGGGTACCTGTATTTTAAGCGTGTTTTTAAAGGGTTACTCAGTACCGTAGTACTGAAGGGTTCCCTTCATGGGCCCCCTGCCTATTCAATGGGCAGTACCCCTTGCAGGTTGTGTTTCAGGTGCTATTCAAGTGGGCCCTTGGGGAGAGCGTAAGGTACTGTCCGATAATTTTTAGGGTTTTAATTTGTCTCATTTAAATTCAAAGCGTTTGTTATTTCGTAATCACCGTGGTGGAATGTTTTCTCTGGTAAAGTATTTACTATGCTACTATGATCTTCGAATGCTTAAGTTCTCGTAAAATTTTATTTAACAACTTTAGCCTTAGCACTTAGTACTGGGACGATATGAGTGAACCGGTCTGGTACTAAGTGTGGCGGTAATACTCCCAAAATTCACGGTTTTCTAAATTGCTTCCGCTAAATTTCTTTTAATAAATGAAATTTTTCAGTAGTGAATTTTGGGGGTGTTACACGGGCCACCTAGGCCGATTAGGGCTCCCGGGGGGGAGAACCCCAAAGAGACAAGGTCGTACAGAGTTAATGCCATATGTGCTGAGAAGGTCTATAGCCTCGAGGATGGATGTCGAGTGTAAGGGGAGGTATGGGTCCGATGCCGAGTGAAAAGGGAGACATGGGTCCCAACATATGGGTCCGATGCCGAGTGAAAAGGGAGACATGGGTCCCAACATATGGGACGGTCCTTCTGGAAGGGAGAGGTAGCGCATTGACGGCATGCATGTCAAGGGCGTGATGTGACCTAATAAGACATAAATAAGACATTAATTACGTAAAGCGAAAGACTGATGAGCCCGACCCAGTCCGGTCCACCGGTTAGAATAGTGGCCAGAGGCGTTTTGCCCTAGGTGTTGATTTCCGGTCCACCGGCTATAATAGTGGCCAAAGGCGTTCTGCCCTAGGTGTGTATTTCCGGTCCACCGGCTATAATAGTGGGGGATTCGGGCTCGACAGACCCACGCGAATAAGTTAATCCACGGGAAAGATACTAATCACGTACAGCGGAACACCATGAAAGTGTGAGGCCAGTCTGGTCCACCGGTTAGAATAGTGGCCAGAGGCGTTTGCCCTGGGTGTTGATTTCCGGTCCACCGGCTATAATAGTGGCCAGAGGCGTTCTGCCCTGGGTGGTTATTTTCGGTCCACCGGCTATAATAGTGGGGTCCCCGTACTTACATGGATTAATGAAGAATGTGTGAAAATGACTTATCAACCTAATGGGCCATAAGGAATAAAATACAAGTAAGAAATCAGCTTTCCTCTTGCGTGTTATTGTACATTACTGACGTGTCAAATATGTATCTTGTGGTGTATGTGTCGGCCTTAGTTCATCTGTTACCTTATTCAGTACGTAGCGTACTGATCACCCGTCTCATAGGTGCTGCTCATTCCCACGAGCAGAGGGCCCATCTGACCTTGTGCAGGTAGGAGACCACGTGTTCGATGCCTACGATACCTACGAGGCATCTGGTGGGGCCGAGTGATGAGTCTTTCCTGGTTGGGGCCGAGAGCGAGTTGGCCGGACTCCTTTATTTTCCTTGTCTACCGTCTATTTTAGCTTGTTGCTCTTATGTTGTGTTGTATTTTAAAAATGGGACCTTTAAAATTGTAATCTTATTAATACTCTATCGTGGTTGAAACCCCACCTTTATGAACATTGTTCTAATGGTGCATTTATGGTTGATGTTTCACGTTTTATGACTTTTGATGTAGCCTTAGCACTTAGTATTGGAACGGTAGGAGTGAATCGGTCCGGTACTAAGTGTGGTGGTGATACCCCCGAGTTTACGGTTTTAATTCGTTCGCTTCTGCTAAAACATTTGACTTAAACGAAAATTTTTCAGTAGTAAATTTTGGGGTATTAAAATAATAATCCCCAATTATTAAAATAATTAAGGGCTACTAATTGATATAATAAGAAATAGGAAAGTCAAGGGAAACAATTTAACACCAATGGAGGAGTTTTGGCCGAAAGAGTGGAGGGTGGTAGTAGTGAAAATGGTTAGTGTTGAAGGAACCAAGGAATGGTGAAAATGGCCAAAGGTAGGGAGGGAATAACAACAACACTGAGCAAAAAAAAAAGAAAGAGAAGGAAAAGTGTAGTACAAAGGGTCAAAAGAGGGGAGAAAGTTTCTATAGAAATGGGTGTAGGTAAAAGAAGGGAGCTTTGGCTAAAATGGGCAAAAGTGGGTGTATAGTGCTATAGGCATTATGGAAGAATGGAAGGGGGAGGCAATGGAAAATTTAGTTGGTGGAGATGGATAAGAACAACAGGTTTAGCCAATGGAAGGGAGGATGAAACGATGAGGGGTGCCAAAGGTAGGAAAGGAAGGAAATTGCGCGCTATGCCCTTCCTTTACTTGTTTACTTTAGTTTTATGGTTGCACATGGGACTCATGGAATTGGAAAGATTCTATTCTCCCCACTTACAATTTTACCACCTTTATTTTGTCCATCAAGGTCTTGAGAAAATCTCTCAAGCCTTCTCCTTGGTTCTCCATCCTTCTCCTTATCAACTAAATACAACACTCCCAAACACACCCTTAAGTACTTTGTCCTTTTGTGTGTGTGTGTGTGTGTTTTTTATGAATTCTTGGAGATTCTTGAAGATGGAACACTTTCTTGATGAATTTTAAAAGAAATATTGGATGAGGAGACTAGTGGGGTTGGTGTTGCAGAATGAAAATTGGTAAAGGAAAGGAATTAAGATAAGGTAATGGGGAAGTCTTGTGTGCAAAAGGGAGCTTGGGTGAGGCAGACTTTGCAAAATGATTGAGAGATTTTGGCATAAAATAGGGGGTTGCGTGTAGGAAAAATATTAAGGAAACTAGAAGAGCAAAACAAGGGGAAGAAGAGAGGTATGGTGTAGAGTGATGGGGTGAGATTTGAAGCTAGGGTGTAGGGGTAATGAGGGTAGGGTGATGGTCAGGGAAAATATAGCATAATGTAAGGATAGATTAGGGTAAAAATCTAGGCAAAGATTTAGGGTAAAAATATCGGGTAGAATTTAAGGTTATCGGGCTAGGTTTGTTTGACAAAACGGATATTGGTTACAACCCAACCTAGATTTAAAAATTAAAATGAACTCTCTAGAATTTTTTTAACCTAACTAAATTTTATAACCAATACATCATAATAATATTACACATGTTAAAAATATATTTATTATCAAATATCCTAAAATAATTATTATAACCAATACACATAATTACCAGTTATAATTAAGGTTTTCTAGAAACAGGGTATTTCAATGTAAGCACACAAGCATATAACAACAATAATCCATAGCATCATAGGTAGACACGAAGGCTACAATTAAAACATAGGTGGGCATAAATGCTACTAACAAAACAAAGGTAGGATCAAAGGCTTCTACAAAAACATAGGTAGGCTTGAAGGCTGCTTGAAACACAAGTAGGTGCAAAGACTACCATCGAATCACATGTAGACACAAAATCTACTACCGAACCATAGGTAGACACTAAGGCTGCCATTAAATCACAGGTAGGATTAAAGGCTACTACCTAAACACAGGTGGGCATAAAGACTACTACTAAATAACCCATTAATATGATAATTCAATAATCAAATAATCTACCAGTCAATTCCATTTTTATTTACTCAAGGAAAAATCAATCAAAATTAAGACACTAAGGTACTCTAGTCATACCAGTGCATTAAGGCAGCATAATATCCTACTAACTATCAACCTAAGGGCGCAAAGGCACATTGGTCATACTAATATATAAAGGTAACACAATATCCTACCAATAAGGACGCCTAATCCATAAGTATGCATACCGTCTATCAGTTTGTGGAACCAAATAGAGTAAGATATATAGTCTGGTTAGGGCACTAAGGTACACTAGTAAAAATTTAGAATCAATCTTGGGTTAGATGATGGGTGCTAATCCACAAGCACATGACTTCGTTATAGCATGTTAAAGTTGTATCCATAGGGACTTCACAATTTATTACCAATTTTTATTATTTTAGCTATCTAGATGATTGTGGAGTGAGAATATGAAAGTAAATAATGAACAAAAATGCAATGAACAATAAATTATAGATTCTAAAATGATGGATATAAAGCTTAGGATTGAACTTTAGTCTTGTTTTCTATGTTCAATAATGAATTAACAATATATCATAGTGTAGCTCAAAATTATTGTGAACAATCAGTCTTATGTGATTTACTAACATCTTTTAAGGTCTAAAAACGTACATAATCTAATTTATTAACTATTTTCATGACTTACAAATTATATTAAATTCATTAAATACCATTGATTCAACAGTCACTAAGAATTTAATGTCTACTTTCGTGATTCTTATTAATTTTTGACCTTTATTTCAACCTTTTAATTATACTTAATGTCCATATAATTCAAATTTTATCAAACCCGATTCATAACAATAATTCCTAACATATTAAACAACTCATATGAACCTTATATACAACATATACTTTAACTCATCATATTCATACCACATAGAGCCTAATTCAATTCTAGAAAAAATAATTACTCACTCATAGTTTGAAAGAAATGTAGAAAAAAATAATATAAACAACATATATATATATTTCAGATACAATAAATAACAATAAAGAGAATGGATAGATCAAATCATGGATTGAAGATAAAATAGGTTGTCTGTAAAGTTGAAATACACACTTGTCTACTCTTAGGTTTGAAGAATAAAATTTGCATATAAATTCAAAATAAATAGTAAGGAGTTGTGTTGCTTAGGAGTAATGAAGAAAAGAGTAAGTCCTAAGCCCCTTTTTCCTATCGTCGAAGTCCCTCTTTTTATCACGTCTTCATCCCTGAAGAAAAGTTGAGTGGAAAGCATAGTGGAAAGAAGGTATGCATAGTGGTAAATGTATACTACACGACTATACAAGGCTGCATAGGTTGGCCATGCAACTTCTCAGCAATCCTATATCAACATAGTTGTGCTAGAAGTGTGTTGAGGTTGTGCAAAGATTTTGATCACGACATAGATGTTTGATGGTTACATAGCTATGCAATAGGTTGTGTTGCAGCCATACAACATTCTCCATCTCACGCGCTAATGGATTAAGAGTTTCATGAGTGTGCATCTGGTTGTATTGTAGCCGTGAAACACCCATTTCTTACTCCTCTTGATTCATTTGCTCCTCTTTTCAACTAATTGACTTTCTTGACTTCTCCATTATCATGTGGGGTTGATTATCTTCCTTCAATGCCTTTCACATTTGATTTTTTTTAATTTCATGCACCACTTCCTTGAATTGGTGCGTTTATACTTGATTTTCTAAAAAACTATTACCAAGAGAGTAGTAACACAAATAATAGGCTTAAACTATGATAAATCTCTTAATTTATGCCAAATAAAATTACAAAAATGAAGGTAAAATGGGTAAAATTATGAAAAATACTCAGTTTAGCAAATCCTCAACGCTTACATGAGCAAGACAAGCAATTGCTAGATCGACAAATATTACAAGTATTAATAGTAATAAAATTAACATAAAGTTATGAGTACTCCTTGATCTCGACTCCCAAATCAGTATTAGTATGACACTCTAAGAAGGTTTAGGATCATGTAGATGCTCATCATTATGATACAAGGATTTAATAGAGAAATATACTTCCTTATTTTAGGTAAGTGTAAAAGCTCTATGCTCACGCGTGTTTTTGTTTCTCTCAAAATTCTCTCTACTGATTGTGATCGACCATAAGCTTGCATGTATTCTCATTTACTACCACTAAAAGACAATATGCAACACAAAAATCATAAGGTATTAGTAAAGGTGTAATGGGGCTAGGGTAAAGGTTAGAAAAAGTCTAGGATTATAGTCCAAAACCAAATGGAGTGAATTTTGTCCCTAGGATTAATATTCCCATGTAAAACCATTTTCCTCATTTATTGGTTAGACCATTAATATTTACTCCAAACTTTCCATAATTAACCTATTTCAAACCGCTTATCATATTAAAAATATCTAATATTTAATTTTAACCCAAATAATAAAAATATTTCCCATAATATGAGATTAATAATGTATCATCATACTACAAAATATACTAACTAAGGCCTTCGCCATCAATTCATCCCTATCCATTGGAATCATATGATTAATTTCCTACATCTCAACTTCCATACTTTTATTCTTTTATTTATCTTCTTCTTCTTCTTCTTCTTCTTCTTCTTCTTCTTCTTCTTCTTCTTCTTCTTCTTCTTCTTCTTCTGCTCTCTCTCCCTTTCTCCTTTTTTTTAGACCATAAAAGAGAGAATGTGATTGGAGACGATGAATCTACATTTTGGTCATTTTCTCAACACAAAATCTACTAAACACTTCTTTAGTACACCCCTATGTTTATCCTTAACATTCATATATTCAATTGTATTTAAGAGTTATCTCTCCATAGTTTTTAAATAAGTTTAAGGTAATAACTTAGAATTATGGCTACCAATGTATGTTTTTCATGGAATAAATAGGTTAAGAAAAGGAAATAAATGTTATTTGGTAGGTACTTTGGTTAGTGTAGCTATGAAAAGAAAACATACGCCTCAATCATCTTAATGCATGTATAAGTCATATGTGCATTGAAGAGAATTCATGAAAGTTGTAGTTTCACACAAAAGTAGAGAATACACACATTCAGGAATAAGCATGACTACAAAAATGATGAACGACTATAAGGCTCAAGATCTCAATGGTTCTTTTGCTACTAACTCTATTTCTTATGTCTTGGTCTAGATGGGTAAATCAACAAAGATGAACCTCTAGAGTGCTAAAGTAATAAATGTTTTGAGAGTCTATCAATCATAGAGTCACACTTAAAACATTTCAAAACCTTTTTTTTATACTTGATCGTAATCTATAGGTCTCACTAGTATACGATTAAGCTATGTAGAAAATTCTATCAAAATTTCATCATTATCCTATCATTTCTATAAAAAAAACAATTAATCAAACAATACTCCAAAAAACATCACGTTAAAAGAAAATAAATACAAAGGGAAGAAAGAAAGAAAAATAAAAACACACTAAGAAAAAATAAAAAGAAATAAAAGCATAAAAAATGGCAAATGGAAAGTCGAGAAGAATCCCCCCCATGCTTAAGCAACACATTATATGCATTGTGTGTGTGAAAAATTGGGGGAGCAAGAGAAGTGCACTTACTATGGGGGTTGTGGGGGTGGGAAGCTGTGCTCAAGATGTCATTGATACATTTGTTGTATCATGGTACTCATTTAGTTGATGGAAGCAATGAAATCCTAGAGATTAGCTATTTGGGCTTCTAGCATATCGAATTATACACTGATACACTAGAACCCCAAGATGTTTTAGAAGAAAAAGGGATTGGGTATGTGATAAGGGATGAAGGTAGTGAAAGAGGAAATATTGATGAAGTAGGTGCTTTATTGGTGGTGTCGGGGTGCTCTTCCTAAGGGGGACATGTTAACTAGGGTGAGGTGTGGTTGGTGATGGTAGCTAGTCGGCATTCCTATTAATAATGAGAGTGATGAAAGATTTGTTAGGTAAAAAATACCATACCTCCTCATTATAGAAAATTTGGAACTGCAATCCATATTGCACGATGAGTTTCATATTTGTGCAAGTTATTAACCCTAGATATATCCTAGAAAGGTCAATAGGGATACGTTTGATGTAATATCCAAATCTTCAATCAATGTATGTGATTATTCCTCCAATAACAATATCACTAGTAATGTTAGTACTAACATTACTTAGGTGATATGCTAGATGATACCTTCCATCAAGGGAAGCATCTTGGAGCATACAATGTAGAGCCCATATCTCTAACTTATGTATATTCCCTTGGCTCTCCTCCCAACCAAAAGCTAACAACCTTTAGATGTACCTCAATGCAAGATTATAAATCAATGATACCTTAGTGTGGTGTCTATTATAAGTTTTATGAGCACATTTGTATTTTGAAAAAGATATTTGAGCCTAAAATGTTTGAGAATCCCACAATTGGTGATCCTCAGAGCAAAGTCTCAGCCTAATGGTAGGAAAATGAAGTAATGTAGAAAACTATGTCAATGACATTATATGAGACTCAATGAAGAGTCTAAAAGACAAATTTGGCAATCCAATCAAAAGTAAATGAGCTAAGGAACTCAAGGGTGAGTACTTTACTCGTATGGTCACCATGTGTAAATAAGTGAGAGAGACAACCTCTAGTTATAAAATATTCAACATCTTCCTTTATCCCTATCTTCTCAAGACATGTACAAGTGACGTATCAAGTGGATTTTATGTTTCAAGAACCAATGGAACCTTAGTGCTCTTGGTGAGCTAAATTTGCAAACACAATGCCATAAGGATAAGTCGGTTGGATATTTGATGTTTTACCTCTTCCTTGAGATTATTGTTATTGTTGTCGTGATGATTCCCCTTTATTTTCCATTGTATTTGTTTTTGTGTGCTTCTTCGATGACATTATAGAACAAAGATTGTAGATTTGAAATTAATATACCAAATGTTAAGGGTTATACAATAGAAAGTGGGAAATAAAAATTGAAATATGCTATTATAATAAATAAAATAAAATTAAATCAAGCAATTAGATTAAGAGTGTAAATCAAACCAAAATTAGAAAATTTGGGTTGTGTAGTGTTGGTGTTGTGCAGTCGTGCAGTGCCAGTGTAGCGGGTGCTATGCATTGCAAGTGCTATGCTCGGTGTTATGCTGTCATGCTTTGAAGTTGTGTCTATGCACTAGTGTGTAGTGAAACCATGCACCAATGCGGTCATGTGATGGGGTGCTATGGGGTAGAGCTACCCGTGAAGAGGGTGGTAATACAGTGGTGTGGAGGGTGGTAAGAAGAGAGATGGTGTAGGGTTGGAAGATTGGAGAAAAATAAGTGAGTAAAGCTTAAATGGAAGGTATAGGGTGCAGTTATGGGTGTCCAGTGTATATATTTGATGAGGAGTATAACCATGTAGCACTTCATGGCCTAATTGTGCCAGAAGTTGGCTCTCAATGAAGAATTCTTAGGCACGGGCGTTCAGATCTGCATAGCCCAACCGCATATTTATTATTAGGTGCTATATAATATTTACATTATTCGTGGGAGATGCCACTACCTCCTCTCATTTGGAGACATAGTCTACCGCAACTATACTATATTTGTTTTTATAAGGTGATGGAAAGAGTCCCATGAAATCAATTCCCTATATATCAAATAACTCAACCTAAAAGATCTTATTCAAAGTCATTTTACTTCTTCTTGATATATTACCCATCCTTTGGCATCAATCACATGATGTAACATACCATCAAACATCCTTGAAGAGGTTGGATTAATAGAAACTAGCTTTGAGAATTTTTGAAATTATCTTAGAATTGCTGGCGTGACCTCTATATAGTGAAGAATGACAATAAAATATGGCACTTTCAAACATTTATTAAAGATAAGGCTCACCCCAATAATAATACTTGGCATTTGAGAGGAGTTTCTTCTTTTTATTAATAAGATAAGTCTTGAGGCATTACTCCTGATGCTTCATAGTTTACAAAATCTGCAAACTATGGGGCAAAAAAGCTTGCGATTACTAAAACATTGTTGTTCAGAAATTAATCATTGAAGGGAATATCATCCCCTTCACCTCCATCCATGTCTTGCCTTAATTTGGAGAGATAATCAACTACTACATTTTCTATTTCCTTCTAGTCCCAAATTTCAAGGTAAGACTCTCGAGTAAAAGGATATATCTAAGCAAACATGGAATTCCATCCTTCTTGGTCAACAAATATTTAAGGACTGCATCATCAAGGAAAACTATAATCTTCAATCCTACTAAGTACGATCGAAATTTATCTAATGCAACCACCACTACCAAGAGCTCTTTCTTAGTTGTGGCATAGTTTCCATGAGTATCATCAAGGGTTTGACTTGCATAGTAAATTACATAAGCCTTTCCATATTTCTCTGCCTAAGGACCACTCTTACTATATAATCATTTGCATCATTCATCAACTCAAACAGAATTCTCCAATTAGGAGGTTGCATCATTGGGCCGATTGTTGATGCCTCTTTTAACCTATTGAAAGCATCCAGACAATATTGGTTAAATTCAAAAATCGCATCTTTGATAAACAATTAAGTTAAAGGTTTAGCAATTTTCAAAAAATTCTTTAATGAATTGCCGATAGAAACTAGTGTGACACAAGAAACTTTGAATGCCTCTAATAGAAGTCGGGGTGGCATCTTTTCATTAATGTTGATCTTTGATTTATCTACTGCAATGCCCTGGACAAGAGACTAAGTAACTAAGAACAATTCCTTCTTGTACCATAAATTAAATCAAATATTAAAAACCTATATTGGTAGCCTCAATTCCCCATTAACGACGCCAAAAAATTGATGAGTGCTAATACGCAAGCACACGAATTTGTCGTAGCATGTCAAAGTCATATCCATAGGGAATTTGTGATTGATTACATATTTTTATTATTTTATCTATTTAGATTGTTATAGAGTGAGAATATGGAAGTAAACAATGAACAAAAATCTAATGACTCATAAATTATAGATTCTAGCATGATGGATATAAAAGCCTAAGATTGAACTTTGGTCTTGTTTTTAATCTTCAATAATGAATTAATAATATGTCATAGTATAATTCAAAATTGTTGTGAACAATCGGTCTAATGTGAATCACTAACCTCTTTTAAGGTCTAAGAGTGTACCTAATCTACTTTATTGACTAATAAATTAGATTAAATCCATTAAATACCACTGAGTCAATAGTCCCTAAGAATCAAATGTCTACTTTCGTCATCATTTGAATTCCTGATTATATATTAATTTTTAACATTGATTTTAACCTTTCAGTTATAGTCAACGTTTATATAAGTTTTATTTTTTCAAATCCAATTCATAACAATAATTCCTAACATACGAAATAATATATATGAACCTTATATATGACATATACTTTAACTCATTATATTCATACCAAATAGAGCCTAATTCAATGTTATAAAAAAGGAATTACTCACTCATGGTTTGAAAAAAATGCAGAAAATAAATATAAACAACATACATATTTTAGATATTGTTAATAATGAAAAAGAGAATGGATAAATCAAACAATAGATTAAAGATAAAATAGGTTATATGTAGAGTTGAGATACCCACTTGTCTACTCATAGTTTTGAAGAATAAAATTTGCATATGGATTCAAAATAAATTACAAGGAGTTGTTTGTTTAGGAATAGTGAAGAAAATAGTAAGTGTTAAGCCCCCTTTTTTTGTCGTTGATGCCTCCCTTTTATCACCTCCTCACTACCAAAGAAAATTTGAGCGGAAAGGATCATGGAAAGAAGGCGTGCATAGTAGTAACTGTATGTTGCAAGATCGTACAAGGTTGCATAGGCTAATTGTGTAGCTTTTTAACTCTTAGAAATCTCATACCATCATGTTGTGCTAAGGATATGCAAAGATTTTTATTGTAGAATAGTTGTTCAATGGTTGTATGGTTGTGAAACAGGTTGTGTTGCACTTGTGCAACATCCTCCTTGTACACTGATGGATTAAGAGTTACATAGTTGTACAGCTGGTTGTGCAATAGTCGTACAACACCCATTATTGCTCCTCTTGATTCATTTGCTAATCTTTTCAATTCATTGACTTTATTGACTTCTATATTATCATGTGGGGTTGATTATCTTCCTTCCATGCCTTTCATATTTGATTTTCTCTTGATTCCATGCACTACTTCATTAGATTTGAGTGTTTATGTGTGATTTTTTGAAAAATAATTACCAAGAGAGTGATAACACAAACAACAAGCTTGAATTATGGTAAAACTCTTCATTTATGCCAAAAAAAAATTACAAAAATGAAGGTAAAGTACAGTAAAAATATGGAAAATATTCGATTTATCATTAGACCATATTTATAGGGTGGTAACCCGTAAAGAGTCACCGTTTTCGATCTCGATGTATTTTACTTTAAGTATTAGTATTTCATGAAGGTGGACATAAAATTGCATACAATCACATTGATCCAATTTCCATAAGTAACCATTTTATTCATTTTCAATTATTCCTAGACAACCATAAACAAGGTTATTACCAAGGTCAATCATAAAAATATACTAAGGTCATCCTAGGATCAACTATTCATATTTGGGTGCATTAGGCCTAAAATAACCAAAATTCCCATGAGGTCATATTACCACAACAAAATTCACTTTAATTACCAAATTAATTTTATTTATAGGTTTATCATGATAAGGCTAAAATATAATATTATTTTAACATGCAGTTACATTATCAGATAAGTCAAGTGACCAATTTGTCATTATTCAAGATTTTGCATATAAAACCCTAACATGCATATCTAATACATCAATGATCACATAACCTCATACTCAACAACGTACAATACACATTCGACATTCTTTTAGGATAAATATCATACCACACAAATGGCCAAATTTCCCCTAGGGAACACATTTATAGTTATTACTTCATAAATTTATCTAAGTATACTCATCCTATCACTTTTCCACATATACATCATACCAAATCATAAAATATTATTTTTTCCATATTTTTGTACCCAAAATATTTTACATATGATAACATATTCTTTTTACCAATTTCCATAATAACAATAATAAGCACATAATTTTAGGATAACAAATTATACTTAATATATTTCATGCACAAAGTTTCTAATATGCTATCATGCAATGTTAGACATTTTAGAAGAGTATAAAATTTACCTGAATTTAAGTAAAAATGCAACCTAGGAGTAGTTTTCCAAATACTACAAGGTTTAGTCGATCAGATTTTTGTATCTAAAAATAATACCAAAATTACCAAATTAAGATTTAATAAATAAAATATTTATTTTTTAAAATTACCAAAATACACTTACTTTTAAAAACAGGTAAAAAAAATTGAAGGAACAAATGATCATGTTGCATGCACCACACGAACCATGCACGAAGAAAGGGCTACTGAGTAAGGGGCTATTTGGTTTAGCTGAAAAGGAAGGGTGGGTAGGGGTGGTGGAAATGGCGGTGCTAGTTGGAGCTATTAATAGTCGACAGTGGTAGTGGTGGCATAGGAAAAGAGGCATGACTAGGAAGGGTGGCTAGAAAGGTGGTGATGGCATGAGTTAGCTGGGCGAGGATGGTGGCTATAACGGATGTGGTGCATGAGGCTATTTAGCGCTACGGGGGAAGGGTGGTGGAAGCTAAAGGTGGTTTGTGGCACATAGTTGGATTTGATGATGAAGAATTAGGTCATGAGAGGTGGCAAAGGATGGTGTATGCACAAGCTAGGTAGTTATGGCTAGTGGTGCAAAGGAGGAAGCACGAAAAGGCAGCGAGGCTCGTAGTGGTGGTGAAACCAAATTGGGTTGAGGGAGAGGGAGCTAGCTTGGTTAGGGAAGAATAGGGTTGTGGTGTTGTGATGGTGAATCCAAATGGAGCAAAGAGGGGGAGGAGGAGGTGTTGTTTGTTTGATAAGGAAACAAGGATGCATGATAGGGTTAGATGGTGGAGTATAGTTTTGCTGGGAGTGAAACCAAACAAGGTTGAGAAAGGCAAGGGCAAGGAAGGGTGAGTGGTGGAGGATGAGATGGAAAAAGGCAAGGTGATATGTTTAGTTGAGAGAGGAAGGGGTGTGGTGTGCATATATATATAATTACATGTAGATGGGGTTGATGGAGGGGATAAAGTGATGGAGCATGGCACAACAGAGAGGGGTAGTAGGGATGACCGAGAGGGATGGTTCGATAGGTGAGAAGTATGGGTGTGTTACGTGAGGTAAAGAGAAGATAGGGAGAGCAGTTAGGGAAGAAAAAAGGGACATGAAAGGGGTAAATTAGGGGGTAGAAATGATAGAGTAGAATAGATATATTTTATTTTAAGTTTAGTTTGAATAGATTAGGATAATGCATAAAAATATATAGAGGAAACATAATTAGGTATGGGATAAGTTTAATAAAAAGAAAATGGTTAAAATAATTGAGAAAAAAATTAAAAACTATTTAGGTTACTAGTTAAAGGTTATTAATAAAATAATTATGTTAAGATTTAATGTTTAATTTTAACCCAAAAATAAGGTTTAATTTTGGGGTGTTACACAAATAAAATATGAACCATCATACATTGCCTCTTCTAGATAGGAGACAAATATACTTTGATATATCAAGCAAATAGCATGACTATGGTAAATTGTGTTGATAATAATTATATTCAACCTTTAATAATAGTTATGAGCCGCCATTTAATATCTTGATATTAAATCTTGGATAATGGTTCAAAAATCATTATAAAAAATCAAAAGAAGAAGAAAATAAGTAGAACAAAATTTAGACTTTTAATAATGTTTTCAGTGTAAAAAAATTTATCGAAACATTAAATTTTTATGCAAGAAATGTTATTAAAATCCACTTTTAATAATGGTGCAGAGACATAATTGCTGTAAAAGGCTAAGTTTTGATAACAAATTTGATGCAACCATTTTTGAAAGTTCAAATCAAAGGTGCTGCACCATGCCACTATGCCAATTTTAATAACAATTCCCTATCAAAACCATTATTAAGGTATGTTCTATTGCAAAATCCCTAATGCTTCAATAACCATGTTTTTAAATTTATAATCTTGTGAAACAAACACATGCATGTATATTCAAATTCGAAACCTATAATTTATACCCGTATATTCAAATATTAAATCGTAGTACAAATATGAGCTTGTTTGGTTTAACTTTTGATAAGTATTTTTTAATAAAAGTAATTATAGATTACAATAAGTGTAACACCCCCAAAATTTACAATTTTATTAAACACAATACTTATAAATTAAAACTATAAATTTCTGGGGATGTTACAGCCACACTTAGTACCAAACCAGTTCTCTCCGACCATTTTAACACCAAGTACTAAGGCTAAAGAAAATATTAACAATCAATTATAAGTCAGACAAACTAAAATCGGTTGTAAAACAAAATCAGAATACGCATAAAGAATTATAATTCATTTCCAAAAGAGGAATAATCTTACAACCGATAAAATATTCATTTGAAATACTTAATACAAGGTAATAAATCAAAATGGATAAATCTGATACAAAAGAACTAATAAAAGGAAATACATCGCATAAAGAATAAATATGGCCACAACTCTCAAACTTTGAGCTAAAACAAGCTAAACACACAGCCCTAACTGATGTCTTACTCACTTGCACAAAGTCAGAAGAGCATACTACTTGTGGGAATGAGAAGTACCCATAAAACGGGTGATCAGTACGCTACGTACTGAGTAAGGTAACCGAGCACTAAGGCCGACACATAAACACATCAAATCATGCAGGATAATAATCAACATACAATTTCAAACCATATATATGATACATAAAAGCGTATAGAAAAATCCATAGCCTATCATCAACAAGCCTACACATAAGGCCCAAAAAATCCGGATTAATTATTTAACCTTTCTTTTATCGAAAATCAATACACACCATGCCATTTTATCAATCCATGTGAGTACAGGAACACCCCACTATTATAACCGGTGGGTCGGTCACATATAAAGCATCATGCCCAAACCACTATTATTATTGGTGGATCAGTCTGATTCCTGCTTCACGGTATTCCACTGTAAGTAATTAGTATATTTTAAGAGCTTTAACAATTCTAGTTTGTGTTTATTGAGCTCGATTCATCCCATTATTATAACCAGTGGGCCGATTACATATAGGACATCATGTCCTAACCACTATTATTACCGCTAGATCGGTCACATATAAGGTAAAACCCTAACCACTATTCCTGACCGATGGATTGTCTGGATCCGTCTCAATATCTTCCACTTTAAGATATTAGTGTCTTAAATATTTTATTCACAAACATTTACCCAGACATGCATGACTAAATCTAGGCAAACCCTAGTCCCCATGCAAACCCTAACTCCACGTAAACCACACTTCCATGCAAACTCTAACTCCACATAGACCACACTTCCATACAACCCTAACTCATATGCAAACCCTAGCTCCACATAGACCACGCTTCCGTGCAAACCCTAATTCATATGCAAACTCTAGCTCCACATAGACCACACTCCCATGCAAACCCTAGCTCTACGTAGACATGCTTCCATGCAAACCCTAACACCATACCATTTCATGCATAACTCTACCACCATACCATTTCATGCAAAACTCTAACACCATACCATTTCATGCAAAACCCTAACACCATGCCATTTTATGCGAAACCTTAACACCACATTGTTACACTCCCCGTCATTATCTTACAACTCAAACATGCATGTTTTAAGGCCACATTATATGATAATAATAACATAAATATACATATAATTCTCATGCCACAATTTATTCATACCAACATACTTCAACTCCACTTTATACCACATACGAAATAATTAATAATGATAAACATAGAATTCATAGCATATGAAGCATATACTGCATCTAAACATACAAATGACCTTAGTAACTCCCTTACTTAAAACGACACCGGTCTTGGAGCATGCTCCTATGCCTCCTTAAAGCTTTGACTGGTTTCACCTATTATGAGGGAAAAGCTAAAATTAGACCCCTTCTATCAAAAATACTATTAATCACTAACTTATTATAAGACTAGATTTTTAAATAAATAATAATATATTAATAAAATAATATTAACTAATTACTAACTTTGCTAAAGATATAGAAATAATAAAAATATTGTAAAATTTGATAATATAAGGTTGACAACTTTACCCTAATAATAATAATAATGATACTAAAATAGTAATAGCAAAGATACTAAAAATAATATCAATGATGATGATGATGATGATGATGATGATGGTAACAAGGAAATTATTCAAAACAAAGTGAAATAAGGGCTTTAGCCCCTTTAATAAAATAATACTACTACTAATAATAATAGTAAAATAAATAACCAAATTTAGTAATAATAATAGTGATGAAATAATAATAATAATAATAATGATGATGATGATGATGATGATGATGATGATGATGATGATGATAGTGATAAAAACCATAATAATATTGTAATAATAATAATAATAATAATAATAATAATAATAATAATAATAATAATAATAATAATAATAATAATAATAATGGTAATAATAGTAAGGATAATATTTGAAGATAAAAAGAAGTAGGGTTTCCACCTTACATTGAGTAATAATAACTTAATAAATAATAATAATAACATTAATTAGAATAAATATTAATAATAATAATAAAAATACTAATAACCCTAATAATAATAATAAGACATGATATTTATAATACTACTACTAAAAATTAAAATAAGCACAATAGGGTTTTAGCCCTATATAAAATAATAATATTAACACTTAAAAAAATAATAATGATAGTAGTGATGATGATGATGATGATGATGATAACAATAATAACATTATTAACAACACTAATGGTAAAATAGTTGTATTAATAATAATGGAATAAGAATAATAGAAATTCAAAATAGGAAATAATAATAATAATAATTATACTTATAACATATTAATATTAATAATAGAAATAATAAGAATAATAATAATAAAATTGAATTAAAATACAATAGGGCTTCAACCCTCAACATAAATAATAATAAAAACATTAATACTACTACTACTACTACTACTACTACTACTAATAATAATAATAATAATAATAATAATAGTATTTATATGTATTTAATTGAAATAAAATAATTTAAGGATTATAAAAATAAGGAAAATGGCTGAGTGGGTTTAAGGTTCAACTTAAGGCTGGCAAGGATAGGCGGCACCAGCAGTGGTGCACGGCAGTGGCGGTGGAGGCCGGAAAAAGAGAAGAAAAAAGGAAAATTTGCATGCTAGGAAAAAGATAGGGAGGATGGAGGTAGAAGTTGGGGTGTTTAAGAAAGCCCAGGGGGAGAGGAGTAAAATGGAGGTGGCGGCGCACGGTGGCGGTGGTGGTGGCCGAATGGAGGAGAAGAAGAGAAAGATAGGAGGAGAGGGAGGGAGAGGAAAAGAAAGGTAGGGGAAGGCAGAGGAGGGTCTGCAGAAGAGAATGGGAGGTGACAGAAGCGGCGGCAACAACGAAAGAGGTGGCTAAGGGAGGTTCAAAGGGCGGTGGTGGTAAAAAATAGTTTGGTTACAAAGGGCAATTCGCACGATTAGGGTGGATTGTTCAGGAAGAATCGAAGGGTATGTGTGGTCTAGTTAGTTAGAGGGAGGTGCAGGGAAGGCGTAGGCGGTGGTGTTAGCCAAAGACAGTGAGAGTAGCGTCTAAAGGGAGGCGGTGGCAATGTCGGGGAATTCTGGTAAATGACCAAAAACTCGATACATGGCCAACCTGAGGGTATTTATAGACTGAAGGGGAAGATAGGGTTGAAAGAAAAGTGGGGGAGTGATAGGCAGACGTGGTAACTGGCAGACGAGGGCTAGCGACACACTTTTCTTGATCGTGGGCTACAAGTGGCCAGGGGAGAGGGAGATCATACGAATAATGGGGGAGTGGTTTGGGTCAATGAGGCTACTGAAACAAGGGAAAGAGAAAGGGAGGAAAATGTCAGTCAAAGGCGTAAGATTGGCATAAAAAAACCAAGGCGTCGGCGGCGGAGTTACAAGCTAATCAACGTCGGGGAAGGGAGGAAGAAGAAAGGGGTTGGACTGGGAGGTTTGGGGCAGAAAAGAAGGAAAAGAAAAGGGAGGAGACCTGTCGGGCGCAATGAGCTAAAGTCTTTGAATAAAACGACACGCTTCGATGGAAAAACAAGGGAAGCACCACGCAAGAGGGGAAGGGAGGGGGAGCGGTTGCATGGGCTGGGCCGCGCTAAGGAAAGGAAGGATGGAGGGGACTAGGTCGCGGGAGAGGGAAGGCCCAAAGGGGAAAAGGAGAGGAAAAAGAAGAAGAAGAAGAAAAGAAAGAAAAAGAAAGAAAGGAAAAAGGAAGAAAGATAAAGGAAAAGAAAAGGGAAAAAGGAAAAATAATTAGATTGGGTATTTAGATTTATTAAAATATTGGGGACATTTAAAAATAATAATATTTAAATAAAATAATATTTAAATCCATTTTTAAGCTAAATTAGGATTTTTAAAAGGTTTTCCATAAATTCCATTTTAATTAGCAAAACATTCTAATTTTATTTAATTAAATTATTTATAAAATTAATATTAATTTGAAACTATCTTCTCCTTTTATTTTAAATAAAAATAATTTATTTAATTAATTTCTATAATAAAATCTTTAATTAGCTAAAATACCCAAATTTCTCCTAATTAAAATATTTATAAAATTTCTTATTAGTTTGCCCTAATAAATTTCCTATTATTTTAGTAAAAATAATATATTAAAATAATTTTCCTAATAAAATCTTATTTAACTATAATTTTTAAAACTTAAAATTTTTTAGGGCATTTAATAAGTGTTTGGTTTTACTTCTAAAAAATTATTATAAGAAAGTAATTAACAAAAATTACTTTTTATAAATAATAAATTAAAAGTAAGTCTTACTTACTTTTGATAATTACTTATAATCTAACATGGTACAATACTATTTAAAAAACAAAAATTCTTTCATAACATGGTACCACCGACCGTTTGCTTCTACTAAGGTGTGTTGCCCGGCGAAGTACACGTAGTGGTTAAGGGGTGGGAGTATCCGGAAGAGTTTAGGAGATTGGAGAGAAGGGAAGTCGCCTCGGTTTAGGCATCATAATTTGTTGCCCATTGCTGGATACTGTATGACAGGTATGCACGTAGTCTTTTTTATTTTACTACCCTTTTTTATATTGATTTTATGATATTTATTATAAACATAGAAATATTTATTTTATAATATAAACTTTTATTATTATGACTATTTGAGTTTTAGATATTTGTAAATTTTATTATTATCACTATTTGAGTTCATAATTTTTTTTAATAAGTTTATGATTTTTATTTTACAATCTTTAGTACTTTATAATATATTTATACTTTTTTATACTTTTTAATATTTCATGTGCTTTTTAATATTTAATATTATATAATTTATATAATAATTATTATCAAAAGATATATATAGGAAGATAAAATTAAAGATGAAAAATAAAAAGTAAATTTATAGAAAAATAAAAACCAAATACTAATGAAATGCAATAAGTAATTTTTTAGTATTCATTATTTATATAATAGAAGTAAAAATCAATATATATTTTACTTATTAAAATACTTTTTAAAAAATACATTTACAAAAGTAATTTTAATCTCAAAATAGTTATTAAAAATAAGTAAGATCAAACGGCAGCTATGTCATCTTAATTATATTGTTTGGATCAAATACAACAAAGAACCGTTGAATTATATATAACATTGGTTGATTACAATCTAAACAACAGAAGGCTTGAGTGATAATCAAACAAGTGTCCTTGAATACAAGGATAGATTGATGCATTCATCCCATCTGACTGACATTAAGGGGGGAAATACGAGGTTCATATCTGTGAATGACAGCACGTACGACCTAACAGGATGGCAGAAGGAGACCCATTGCACGCAGGACGATCGGTAAATTGACCTTAAAAATCGGTGTATGTAAGGCTCTTAGCCCGTGTTATCCTTGAAACGCGCATACAACTAGTTATCAACCCAGGAAACAATCGCAGAAATTTGATCAGAAGAAGGTTAAACAATTTTCAACTAATGGTTGAGTTATGTACCTATTAAGTCTAGAAAGAAGAACCGAGTAAGGAGTTTGAAGCCGAAAATCTGTCAGAGCCCAGTAAGATCAAAACATATATATAATTATATATATATATGCTTATAATGTAATTCCAGAACAAAAGAGATATTTAACGGTTTAAATAGTGTATTTTTGCTGGCTCCTTAAATCTGTAGTTATTTATTTATTTCTGACTCTGCCTCCAAACATCAAGGTCGCTTCCAGCAAGAGACATTTAACAGGAATATATATTCTCAAGCAGATTGTACTACATCTATCTAACTCACATATGCTGATTTCACACTGAAAAAATAATGTAAGACTATACATTAAAATTGTAAAGCAGTGAAGCACCTTTCCATCGTCATGATAAGAAACATCCGAAGTGCCTCTCAGTACATTCAATAGAATATCCATCAGTGAAGTACAATATCAACAAGATTGACAAATATATTCATCTAAATCACTCATAAATCGTGGTTATCAGAATCCTTACTTACACTGAATCATTGTTTTTATCACCACTAATCAAATCAAAGTTGCCAGAGATTCTATAGAATTTTTCCATCCAACAATCTAATTTATACGTGAATTCACCAAATCAAAGTTTGTCTTCGTCAATCTTATTACCATTTTAAAACATGAGAAAAACGACAATAGAATAACGTAATAAGCATTTCTAACGTTCTGATGGGCATATTGAGCTCCTCCATGGGTTTCCCGTAGCGCTCACTCCTATTAGGGCATAAATATTTTTTTTAGATTCATAGAGCCCTGTAAAGTCAAGTACAAACTATTCCTAATAGAAAATATTTGACCACAAAAAATTACCACAATTAAGGTTGAATTAAATACTAATGAAGTGCTTTAACTAAGAGATGGATGAAACACCGTCGAGTTACTTTAGAAGGTCAGGCGAAGAATCAAAACGCCATTGAGATAGCAGTTTCGTGAGCAAACTCGGTTTTTTAACAATTCTTTTTACGACAATTACAAGAGCCACCCAAATTAGAAATTAAAGTACCAAATTAGTCTCCCTTTACAAAACTAACAAAAATGATCCTTTTCCTTATACGAACCAAATGAAGCCTTTTTTAGTTTTTTTTTTTTAAATTAAGTGACCACACGACAAATAAATTAGTATGCTTCTATATAATTTAAAAGCCACATTCTTTATGCCTATAGTCTTATTTTCGACAATCCATTTTTGAAGTCTCCTTTTCCATTCTTGTGACATTCTCATCACCTTCTATTCTCTTCGCTTCAATTCCTCTTACACTTCAATCTCCCTCTATTATTTTGCTCTTCTCTTCACAGTCTTTGTATTCCTTCTAATTATACTCTTGTCTTCAATCTCTTTTATTTAGTTAATAAATTACAGATTTACAAATTTTAGATCTTGCTAATTGAATTTATGTATATTATCATCTTTAGATTGTGTAAGAGCATTTGTTATCTATGATCTACATATAGTTCTTAAATTTCTGTAATTTGCTAGCTTATAATTTGTTTCTTTGGTGGGTGAATTTAATAAATGTCAAAATGATGATATATAATTACCTAGTTATGCATTTAATTTATAAAAGTATTGAATATATTATTAGCGCATGTATGTATGTATGTAGATAATTTTAGTGATAATTAACTAGTATTGTAGTGTATGTTTATTTTTATTTTTTATTTTACATTTGTTACTTTAATTTCATGATTGATGTATATATTTTGTAATGTTGTATGACGTGTAATTAACCTTTTTCTTGACATACGTTTGGTATAATCAAAGAAAGTTAGAATGAGGGGGTTCTATTCTTTTGTACATAATATTATTAATAGTATGATTGAAGACCAAATAATATAGCTTTTACATTGATTTTGGCCTAGCAAGGCATATACTAATATTTATTTGTCATGAATTTTAGGATGAGTAATATTGCTTTAATTTTATATTAGAATGGATGATGACAATATAATTTTAGGAAACTTACCTATGAAGGAATTTCCAATAAAGTTACAATCATTTCATCATTCACTACATTTAGTGAACTAGTGAACATGTTGCCTTTGTGGATAAATTGTACTAGGGATATGCTCATAAAAAATAATTAGGATATATTGTAATGAGATGACTGGGGGAATCCTTCTCGTCCTTTTACGTAATGAAGAATCTTAGAAAATGTTGGTGGATTGGCTAAAGATGCCATTTTACAAATGTCCATAGAGATCACACACCAAGAGCTCAAACAAACAGATACATCATTGATTCTTTCAAGACTTTGTTCATTGAGCATTCAAATTTTCAAGGCATTAATTTGTTATACAATGTGGGAGATTTATGTACTTATGTTGATTATGGGTCATGTCAACACCAATGTTCTACTAGATTTATTGATGGCATTATGGATAATCGAGACATTGGGAAAGGGATGCGCATGTAGAAGGAGAAGGAAATGTAAAAAGACCTATAAACACACAAGATGTTTCATCTAAAGCCGACGTGAGAGAAATGTTTGAAAATGAAGATCTCAATAACCTAATTGAGGATACAGCTATGAGAATTGATTTACATCCTATAGATGATATGTTAGAAGAAGATTTCCTTAAATCAGATATAGAGGTCAAGCAAGAAGAGTTTAATTGTCCCCATCCAAATTTTATTCAGCCCAAATATGTTGAAAAAACTACTACTAAATTCCTAATGGATAATGTCAACTTCAACCTTCAAAGAATATTTTGAAGTTATCCAAATATTTCCTATAAAAGATGAGTTAGTGCATAGTCTCCAATGTTACTCACTTTCAAAAAAGATACAGAAAAATACTAATCAATCATCGAAGAAAATATTGGAAGCATCAGGTGAGAGATGTTTGTGGAAGTTTTGATCATCTATGATAAGTGATTATTCCATGAGGATGAAGATCATGCCATATAATGGTCCGCATCGGTGTCTTATGGACAAGTTGAATCCCGATCATCTCAATTTAACATATCATTTTATCACCAAGGAAATTGAAGGCTTATTAATAGCTCAATTATCTATTACTTGCAAGTTGTCATTGAACATATTAAATCTAAGTGGGGGTTTATGGTGTCCAATAGGAAAACATGGTCAAATAAAAATAAAAGGTTATAAGAAAAGTATACAGAGAGTGAGTCTTCTGCTTGACTTCCAAAATGGATTCCTAAATAAGCAGAGAAAATCCTAATTCCATGGTTATATTTGAAACTATGGAAACCAATGATCCTAGTGAGGTGGTGTTTGAAAGGGTTTATGAGTATTTAAGCCAAGCATTGAGGGGTTTAAGTGGCTCCATTGGTGATATCTATACATGCAACACACTCGTATGGTAAGCACAAAAGTGTGTTACTTATTGTGATGGTTGTTGAGGCTTAATTAAATGGATAGAGAGGAAGGGAAAAGGGTTTAAAGATGAACAATATGCGGAGGAAACGGATATGATAGCTAATGATGTAATGGTGAGAGAAGAAGAGATGTCTAAAACAATGTAAGTGCTTCATCAAATCCCATAGACAATGTTCCATACTCATACACTTATATCCTTCATTACATTATTGTTGTTATAATGTATATAGTTGTCATTTATTAACCATTTTACACTATTTAAGAGTTAATATGTTGCTAAATGGATGCTAGTAATTAAACTTTGTTTTCTAGCCCTCGTTAAATGGATTTTTCATAGTAAGTTTATTTGACGTATTAGTGATTTGGTGTAGTCATTTTTTTTAAATGATGATAAGATTTATGGCACTTATATTATAGGTTTGTGATGGCTACCCCACATAGTATATAACCACGTCTTAAAGACCCATCTATGTTGGTCGAACAAGTCCCACATCATAGTACTACTATATGGCTTGGCCAAGTTTGAAATTCTATAGATTTACCATTTTTAGTTTTATTTGTTACACTTGTAATTATATATCATTTTCATGTAAACATTTTCTTCTTACATTATAGGACTTGCATGAGATGTTGAGGTGTTAGTGTTATGTAGGAGATCTATGGTTTCCGCATCCTTTATCACATAGCTACATTATATAGTTGGGGATCCTAGGGTTGATTAGCATACACCATAGGATGCTTGATAGCTAACTCATTATGACATAAGTGGAACTATGGTATCCTAAGATGCATACCTTTCATTTTCTAATATGGAGATAACTGTTAGTCTATCACATTAGAAGATGTAGTTGTCATCCTATGCCTATCTATTCCTAGTCCAAATATAGGTAGGCATGAGAGGACAATTCACCGTGATAATATTGCAAAAGTGCTGGGTTAGGCTCCATATGAGGATAATTTAAAAGGAAGATCATTACATCTTGATTAGTTGCACAATGATTTTGAGATATTGCCAGATTATCCTACCAATGAAGATGTGGCACACCACGCTAAGTCATGGTGCCTTTCTTATCATAGGAAATGTCTTATTTCCAATTAAACAAGGGAATTTCGTATTATATCACTTTTTATAATATCTTAATAATAATCGAATGATAAAACAATACTTCTTATTTTATCAGTATTGACATGCTTTTATATGGTTCTTTATACTGCCTCACAATGAGGGACTATAATCATCAACGGTGGTTTGATTCTCCTATAGGTATAAATCATTTAAATTTATCATGAATTTTAAATTGTTATAACTTCATAATTTAACTTGTAGGTGTCTCATTTTAGTTTTGATCTTGGGAGAGAATAAGTATTGAGATTCCCACATCTCTTGCCCTAGTAGAATACAAATTAGTGAGGACATTAAAGATCATCTGAAAGCACACATGCCATATATATATATAGGTAATAATTTTAAATGAATATCTATTATTGATAATTCTTGACGTGGTAAGGAAATTTGTAGGTGGATTGAAACAAGAGTTGGGTGTATAATCCTCGAAGATCACTAGGCTACTTCAGAGATTAACTAGATGCTTTAACCGGAGTTATTTCTCATACTGTACTTATTATTTTTATAAGGACCATCTGTTCTCACATTGATATTATTACTTTGATGGATGTTGCATATGTAATATGGATGCCTTAGCTTGGCATGTATGATAGTCTTCCACTAATTGTTTTAGTATAAAGTGCCTTATGGACATGATTAGTGAAATAATTTGCTATTCCCTCATGGAATTGTATTATCCTGATCGTGTGTTGTGACAAATTGAAACAAGGCAACAAAATCTAGTAAGACATCAACTGCTGGTCCAAGTACACAAGCAAAATGTGAATGTACATTATTTTGCATATTGGAATCAATGTCATGCTACATACATTCAATAATGGAGCAAACCTATTGATGTGAGCACATTGTCATTTGATAGCTCACAATAGGGTTGTATTAAGGAGTTAATTGTGTATTTGGCATGGTATAGGAGTATAACATGCAAAATTATTGGGTGACCTTCATTTCTAGGGGATGCTCCACTTCAACTATTTGAGTATCAACCTCATTCAGGTATAATGCAAAAATTGGTATGTTGCATCAACAATGCATTATTTTTAGTAGTTTAACTACCATTTTTGAATAATGAATATGTCATTCATTCATTTCATTTGTCATAAATAATTTTATACAACTATATCAATAATTAGTAAGGCCAAATGCACTGCTAAAAGCACCATCGCCAAATACTATCAAGTATCACTGAATAAAATTATAGATATGGGTGTTGGTTGCCTCCAAGAAGTTTATGGAGAAATAAAACAAATGGAACAAGTTTATGAGTAGAACCACATATAACAAGGATGATGATGTCACAAGTACTCAAGAGATCAATGCTAAGCAGTTGTAAATGACACAATTCAACTATTCCAACTCCTAAACAACAAAGATGTCAAGGCATTAGTTCATAGTGGTTAGTGAGGATCTTTATAAATTTATTCTTAGTATGAACTTTTTGGATTTTGACGAGCAATTACTTTTCGTATAACGTTAGTTGGTTGAATTGAGGAACATGTGCCTTTGAGAAAACTCTAATTTCTTTTTGCAATGTACATTATATATGCCAAGTTCTAGGGCTTAATTATAACACTCCAAATTTATTACTTAAAAATTTATTTTACAAAAGAGATAATTATAAAATAATGGGTGTTACCACCACACTTATCATAAGTCCGATTCTCACCTTCCTTACGTCAAGTGCTAATGTTCAAAACAATTCAAATCAAAATAAATATCAGGAAAAAAAAAGACGATACATTAAAAAATATGTTTATAGAAAAGACATTATCAGTAATAAATACAACAAAAATATTCAAAACACGTCAAGGACATGATAGTCAAATGAAAAATCAATCACCAAAGACCACTCAACGGTGTGACACCGGTTTTCCCTTAGACTCATCCCTTCCGAAAAAATATTACTGATAAGGGTTACAAGAATAGGAACCTTCACTTCCTTTATTAATCTAAATGTATGGATGATGATGCTCAAAATTCTTCGACCACTACATGCACCACATGTACTCCTTTTGAAAGTGATAGTGATAGTATCACCATGACTTTCTTGTACTAAGTAAATCAAAATACCTCTAAAGAGGAATCATTCCCACATTGCACATAACACTAATAACTAGAAGCATACTTAACACACAAGGATGCATGCAATAATAAGATACAAATATCACGCGATAACATATATGGAAACAAAGTCTCGTGCTCAATGCCGACTTAACTCTTTCACATCCATATCAAAACTTAAAATATACCTATAATAATACATGTCCAATATTGCAGCGCACTATAACTCTACCAACAAACCAACTAAATCAACTTTAAAACCAACAATACTAAACCAACAATCCAACACATACAAAGGCTATAAAATAAAATCACTTCTTCAATTATTTAATTTACTCAATAGGATATAATATCAACTCAGAGACACTAAGGTACACTCGATTGTATTGATGCCCATAGGTAGCACAATACCCTTATGACTTAGAACATAGGGACACTGACATACACCTAGTTCTACTAGCACAACAAGGTAATACAATATCCTTGCTCCTCACAGGTCACATAATCTTTAAGTATCAATATCCCCTACAAAATCTAAAGAACTATTTAGAGTATATATAAGACCTTGATGTGGCATTAAGACACACTAGTGAAAATAAATCAAATGAAGGGCTAAACTCATCCTTAGTGTATCTACCCCTAAGAAGCCACAAATCACAAACTCGAGGTCTTCCACTATATATATTAATATTTTATAAGGTGAACAATATTTTCATATAGTGCACAAACTTTCTATTCCCATAGTTAATAGGTTTTTCTTTATTTTTAATTATTAAAGTCAACACTAAGGTCAACAGATTAAGCCAAGTCAAATTCAATACTAATATCACATTAAAAATCTACTAAGGTCAACCTATTCCAATTATTTATTTTCAGAAGCATTCTTTTCAAAATGACCGAAATGCCATCCAAATTCTAATCACCACATTTTTATATACTTTATTACCATGTTTAGTTTTATAGAATGTTTGCCATAAAAAAGGCTAAAATATAACAGTTAACAATAATTTATCATATAAGAAAATACCACATTATTATAAAAGATAACATTATCCTTAATCATGGTCATAACAAGATACACATTTAGAACCCTAGCATGAAATTCTAGTATATCATAATATTCACACCAACTCCACATAACAGTTTTTAGATATGGGTACGTTAAAAAAAATACATTTCTACCCTTAGAAATTGTGATATAGAATTATCATAATTTAATCATATTTATACTCTAAAACCAACATGCTATATGTCTAACAAAAGATATGATACAAATCCAATTAAACCATAATGCTAGGCATGTGTATTATTTCTAGCTGTTATTTATATATGGACACATCGATACACTCCCCTTATTTTTTTAAATATTGCCAAGGCATATATAGATTATTAATTTCTAACATATCATCATATATTATATCAGACGACACAAAATTTATGAAATATGTAATATTACATGCTTGCACTTCTTAGCAAAAATACGAACATTTCGATAACATCAACCTAGCATGATTTTTATCTTAAAAATAAAAATAATATATTTACACCTAAATTCATACCATCTATGGAATAATTAGATTTACCTTCAAGATACACCAATTGTATCCTAAAAATATTTCTTCCAAGGACACCTTAAGGAACCTTGAAATTAACTAAAATCAATGATACAATCCACATAAAATATGTACATATTGGTCTCTATACCAAGATAAAATAATTTGTTAACAATTAACTTCAACTATTGCTAAAATAATATTGGAATTGAAAACTAAGGGTCGTGGGTGCATGACACACTCACACAAAGAAACCAACTGGGCTCAGGCTCGATGTAAGGGAGGCTAGGTCTTGGAAATGGAAAGCTCGATGGCATTACATGCACTGCCGAGGAAATAAGTGCACATGCACAAAGAGAGTGGTAGTGCATTTAAGGGGTTGACAAGGCAAAGGAATGAAAAAGAGGACGATGGTGACTCAAACATGTGAAGGTGGTATGCGTTACTGGTCATTGTTGCTACTTGGGCAAGGTGAACAAATAGGAAAAGCTAGCAGTGTGGTGCGAATGAAGCAAAGTGATGAGCAAGGAAAAGAAGAAGGAAGCTAGGTAGGGTGGAAGTGCTACATGAAAAGAAACATAGAAAGGGGTAGAAAAGAGAGAGGTAAATGGATGGGGGGAATGAAATGAAGTAGGGATGACAATAGAGGTCAAATGGCTGATAGAAACCAAGGTGCAATATGAGGAGGTTCAATGAGAGTCTCGACTACTAGGCGATGACAAGGCGAGGCATGAATTGATAATGGTGGCTGCTTGATTAGGGATGGAAGGAGCTATTTTGCAAGGCAAGGATCAAAATTGATAAAGGGAGGAAGGTGTATTGCATGCTAGGACAAGGAAAATTGGTGTAAAAAAAAAAAGAGGAACCAAGCGTATAGAGCTAGTTCAAATGCATAAAGTGGCCGAGGGCTAATAAAAATGAAGGAAGGATTAGAAAGAAAAAGAAGGGAAAAAAGTGGATGACCATGTAGGGAAGAAAAATATTTGCAAGCTTACATATGAATAGGGAAGGAAAAGAAACCAATTATTGGTGAGGTAGGTGATGGTGATAGAACAAAATGGTTCAGAGTTGAAGATAGAAATAAATAACCATGCGGGGTGTGTTTGGTGAGGAATCAAGTGATGGTGATGGACTAAAATGGTGCAGAGTTGAAGGTAGGAAGAAAGAACTAGGCAGGGCCAGTTTGGTGAGGAATCGACCAATGGTGATGGAATGAAACGATATAGGGGGCGAAGGAAGGGGCATGATGGGTGGGAAGTTGAGTTGGCAGAAGGCATAAGAAAGGGGATGTTTGGTAGAGCATGTGTAGCTGCATGGGAAAATAAGGTAGCCGTACTAGGCTTGCTTGGTTTAGGCTAGTTCAATTTCGACTCAATGGGCTAGGGATCTAGTTTAGTTTAGGTTGGGTTTGGGGATAAAATAATGACAAAAGATTTATGTAAAAAATTAATCAATCAAAAAATTAATTAACAATTAAATAAATAATATCAATTAATTTTAAGAGATTATTAAATACTAAAAAGAAAAATCCTACCCAATTAATAATTTTTTATTATCATTATCATTATCATAATTATTATGATTAGTATTGCTATTATTATCATCATCTCTACTACTACTACCACCACCACCACCACTATCATCATCATCATATCTCCTGTAAATATTAATCTACTAGTCCAGAACACATATAATAACATAACATCTAACCATAAAATAATTCTATACTTAATTACACATAATAATTAGATTTTAAATTAGGATATGTAAAATAAGGTTTATGTAAATGAGGTATTGAATTAATTGTTCCATAAAAATTTGAGCTTTGTCTGAACAAGCTAGACTTAGTGGAATGAAAAAGTTTCCTCCGAAAATTTTAAGATTTATTTGAAATTGCTAGATTTATTGGTGTGCTTAAGCTACCTTTGAAAATTTTATGCTTTATTTGAACACGCTAGACTTAGTGGTGTGCTTAATCTAGCTATAAAAAATTTGAGCATGATGTTCTTGGGTTTGGGTATGGATATTTAAGTATTGTACATGATATTCTAAGGTTTGGACATGGTGTTTAACTATTTGAGGTGTGGTGTTCCAATAATTGATCATGGTGTTTAGATTTTTGAACATACTATTAAAATGTACATGCATGATGTTCTAAGGTTTAGGCATGGTGTTTAAATGTTTGTAAATGGTCTATGAATAATTGGGTATGGTGTTCAAATATTCGTGTATGATGTTTTGAGGTTTCGGCATGATCTTTAAATGTCTAGGCATGGTGTTCTAATGATTGGGCATGTTGATCTAGAGTTTAAGCATGGTGTATATATGTTGGTGTACAGTTATATGGACATAGGGTTCTAGGGTTTGTACATGGTAATAGATATACATGAAGTTAAGTTTCGAGGAGCACAATTTGTAGATGATCATGTCATATGCATATTGACATACACAAACAATTGCAATGTCTTATTACAAACCAAATCTCTACAACCCATACATTACAATTTTTTTTTTTAAAAAAAAAACTCTTTATTTTATCCCATTGATTTTATGGAAGAAGACAACCACTGATCTTTTCTTACACAATGTGTCCCTACAAAAATAAATTATGTTATTATTACTTGTCAATTAATATAATTTTATTAAATATTTTTAAAACATATCACTTTAAATAGAATTATCCTTTTGGTAATTGAAAAACAAATCATGAATGTGAGCATATACATCACACAATCATTTCTGCAACAATTTTAGTTAAAAATAACATTATTTGCACCTGATTCTATTGATCTCACCAATTAACAATATAAAATTTAACATAAAAATAAAATAAAACCTAATTAAAAACCTACCAATTGTTTTGTTGAGGCAAACTAGGGTCAATAATGATTGTTTGCATATCATACCCATTGAATTGTAATATATGTTGCATAATATTTTCATATCACCAATATTGTCTATAACATGATAAATGATATGTTACATGATTTACCTACATTGGATTCAAGTTTTACCACGATATCAAGTTCTACCTACCACATTTTTTTTATTATTTATGGAATTGAGCCAACAAAAAAAAAAACTTATTGTCATGGTCACCCAATAAGAGTTATTCATTGTCTATGATAGCATAATATTATCAAAAATTAATATAAAAACAAAACAGGGAAAAAATTATGTTGCAATTTTCATTTAAGTGCTAATGAAGGGGCTTTGGCATCCAAGCCTATCATCATCCCCTTAATACAACTAATAGGATGTCGTATGTTATCAAATATTTCCCCGTTCCACCCTTTTATTTCTACCTTCAACCTTCTCAAAATTTCAAATATTGGGTAAGAATCTGATTCCCCTCCCCATCTCAATAAAGCTCAAGCATCCTGGGTGAGAGAGCCAGGACTTTCGTAAATCTAACTGGCTTGGGTCCCCCCATTCATCTTTTGTGGGGTCTACCAATGATAGACAATGGCCTGACAAACTTCTGCCATGTAAAATAAATGCTTGAGATGCATTCAGGAGCAACAAACAACACGTCAAGTTTACTTTCTGAATTTCCCTAAAAACAAGTAAGAGTTTCGTTCAAACAGACCCTATTTAAAGGCATTCGTTTTCATTCATTAGCCGAACCCAAATGAGTTGTCATCAATCCCCCGGCCATTCCTTTCTCATTTTGGCAACCGTACTACCCCTTTCATTTTGGTTCGACACATCAATAAAATCCCCTACCATCAATCCCGCACCTCCCAGCCCATATAAGTTCATTAATCGCCCAGTTAAGCCCACACATGGGTCCTCAATCTGACGGTTGCTAGACCCTACATGCAAACAGTCACAAAGCAAGTAAGAATTAGCAGGAATAATGATTGACTACAATTGCTATCCAATTGCCTGCGGCTGTGAACTACGGATGAAACCTCAACAACATCCGAATCCCACATTGTTTAGTTGGCAGTCCACCTGAGAAGCTGCCAATCGCTTTGCTAGCCTTCTATCTTACCATATCAACCGTCTAGAGGCCTTTCACAAATCCTGTCATATTCGTCCAAAGATTAGCTTGATTGCCTTATCGTTTCTCTATGTACGTGTGCGTGTGTACATGTACCTACCAATTCAGCACGATTGGTTATTTGAAGTTGTAACTCCTAACATCGATAACAAATTAAAAGCTTGGATATAAACACAATTAGAGAAATCCAAGAAGGTTTAGCACCCTATTGAGAATTTTATGTTCAGGTTTAGGTTCGGAGGGAGATTTTAAAAATTGGGTTCAGGTTTGGGATTTTTCTATGGATGAGTTTGGAGCCCTATCCTTGAATCTGCCTCATATATATATATATAATACGTATATATAATTTTATAAATAATTTAAATTTAAAGAATGTTATATAAAAAAATGGGGCCAGATTTCAAGGTCAAGGAATTAATCAGATTGAAAATTTCCTAATAAAAAATAGTCAAAGATTAGGACAAGTTCGAGGATTATTTAGTTTATCAGGTTTGGAGATAGGGATAGGATTCTTGTCCCTATCCCTCCCCATTTCCCTCCCCATTCTTCCTCAAATTTTCTCCATTCTATGATGATATCTAACCTTTAGCACATTGGCTTGAGTCCCAATTTGAATTCCAACAAAAAGATTGGTTAAGCGGATTGCCTTCTTGAAAATAAACTCTTATGCTCCAATATTTTAATTGTCACCATCATGTCATGTAGTGGTAACATTAGGACTCATGGGGAAAAAATAGATCGAGCTAGATATGCTTGGGATGATTGCTTTGGCAAAAAAGTGGTAGATTAGTCTAGTACACTCTAAGATTTTATAATGTAATCTAGAAGGATCAAGAACCTAGAATAATATGAAATAATTTAGAATAAAGGGGAAGGAATTAGAGCTTCTAGAGTGTCCATGTACTGAGGAGAACTAGTGTTTTTATCACACAAGGGTCCACAGTTAGTGTAGGGTTCATATAGACTAGATGAAATATCAAATTTATATATAATTATAGAACATAAAGCAATAACAAAATGAGACATTTTCAAATAATCCTCTAAATAAAACATTAGTTGTGGAAGTACTATTATTGCCCTCATCTTCACACCACAAAATATTTAAGCCTCAATGATTAGTAAAATTGTACATGGTTGAAGATCATTTTTTAATGACACCGACATTAAATAGTGATTATCATCGGCTCTTATTTATTATCATTTTGTATGATATAATAAAAGGAAATGATCTGCAAGTGAATTTGGAATATAACTACTTGTCTAATGGCATCGATGACATTCTTGGGATGAGAACACTGCTATCAACATCATATCCAACCAAGATTTTTTCTTCTAAGACATGTCTTCTGAGTCTTGCTATAATCAATAAGGTACCATTAAAAATCCCCTTTGAATGATCTATATTATGTAATAATATATAGGAGTATCAACCTTTAAATGTAGGTTATGATTTGGCATGTTGGAGCATCACGCTCCATTTAGAAATCCAGGTGTGTGCAAGTCCATTTGTTTCTAATTTGCAAATGTTATTAGAACTTAAGTATGGTTAATCCTTGACAACATTTAACGAAAACATATAGTCACTAAAAGAGTTGACAACATCAAGGGTTGGTGCTAGAATAGATCTTTCATGCAAATAACCATCATTCTAGATGATGCTACTGGAGGAAAGGACTTTCAATAAGAGAAGTAATTGGATTGCCATACTAATGAAGTAAAATATCACTAGGAATATCTATTATATCACTACCACCATTCTATCCTTCAATTGTGACATCACCAATACTAGTTAGCCACTTAGAAAATTCCTTCAACGTAGCCATCTCCTCACTAGAGCTACTATTATGAAGTCGCTTGTTTATGATTGGGTGAAGGAGCTTACAATTATATTAGAAGAATTGATAGTTAAAAAGACAATGTCATGTCGAATATCCTTTAGGATAAATGGTAAATTTTGTCAGAAATTCCTACCAAAGACAATTGTTTCCTCTTCAAACAGTTTGTTCATGCTATCTAGATTGCTCAAACATAATATATCATGCATTATTTTATATAAAGCTTTAAAACAATATTTATGCAACATCTACACTTCATCATAAATAGGGTTGTAATTGAGCTAATCTATTTTGGTATTCGGCTAAGCTCAACTCAATAAAAGCTCAATTTGAATCATTCTTTTAGTGAAGTGAGAAAAGCCTAGGCTCCAAAAAGTGAGGCTCGGTTCATCTTATGGCTTTAGTTCATAAGCTCAGCTTGGCCCAAATGATAAGAATGCATAAAACATTGGTGCTTCATCCTAATATCTCTCCTTATTTTTTTTAACTCCATTAAATGAAACTATGATCTACTTGTAGGTATAATTGACCACATCAAGAAATTAGGAACCAATACCCTCCTACTTGAGGAATCAAATCACTAAAACCTTAGTATTGTAGGGGGAAAAGCATCCAACCACATGAAATATAATGCATGTGATTTATTAAGTAGCTGAAGGGGTAATTATTTCATTACCCTTTGTGTATTTGCATTGATAGTATAATATTAAGAAAATGAATATACCTCATTTCCCCATGAATCTCCCTTCCACCAACACACCCAAAAATCATTAGCAAGTGATGGGATAATTAATTAATTCCTTTTTTTTTAACTTGGTACTATTAATAGTTAATATCATGATTATTGGTTGCCATAAGTACACTAAAGGGGGACTGAATTGAGTGTTGCTAAATGTAACACCCCCAAAATTCACTACTGAAAAATTTCGTTAATCAAAAGAAATTTAGTGGAAGAGATTTAGCAAACCGTGAATTTTGGGAGTATTACCGCCACACTTAGTACCAGACCGGTTCACTCATTCCGTTCCAGTACTAAGTGCTAAGGCTAAAGAAGTTAAATAAAATTTTACGAGAACTTAAGCATTCGAAGATCAGAGCAGCACAGTAAATACTTTACAAGAAAAACATTCAACCACGGTGATTACAAAATGATAAATACGTTGAATTTAAAGGAGATAATTAAAAACCCTAAAAATTTTCGGACAGTACCTTACGCTCTCCCCCAAGGGCCCACTTGAATAGCACCTGAACACAACCTGCAAGGGGTACTGCCCATTGAATAGGCAGGGGCTCCATGAAGGGAACCCTTCAGTACTACGGTACTGAGTAACCCTTTAAAAACGCACTTAAAATACAGGCACACATATTACACATGATACTACTACATTCAGATATGACCATAGGTATAAACATGGTATTCAGGTCCAATTCTTTGTACATCCAATAACTCAATCATACATTAATGGAATATACGTAAAATTCACTTTCATATATTCCATAATCAATCAACCAATATTAAATAGGCCATGATCAGTAATCGAGATATTTTTCAAGCCTTGAGGCCATTAATCAATCGTCTCAATGACGAGTATTTTGCCATAACTCATTCACATCCAAAATAAATTTTATTGAGCTCGGGACCCCCACTATTATTGCCGGTGGACCGGAATATAAAATCATCATCCAGGGCACAACGATCCTGGCCACTATTATAACCGGTGGACCGGGATACATACAAACCAATCATCCAGGGCACAACGCTCCTGGCCACTATTATAACCGGTGGACCGGGATACATATAAACTCATCATCCAGGGCACAACGCTCCTGGCCACTATTATAACTGGTGGACCGGTAATCAATATCATAATCAACTGGGCCCGGCTCGTTAATATTCCACTTTCAATTATAGTATCTTTCCTTTCTTAAATCAGCACAACAACTATATTTATTTGCCTCGATAGGGAGATCAAGAATCCGGGACACAAAGGTACACCGGTCGCACTAGTGCGTAAAAGCAACTCAGTACCCTTCAACTAGTAACCCAGGGACGCAAAGGTACCCTGGTCGTACTGGTGCATAAAGCTAACTCAGTACCCTACCGACAAGGACACCTAATCCTTAAGTATGCATACCCCCTAACTAGGTCCGTAGAGCTAGATAAAGTAGATATAGGGCCTGGCTGGGGCACAAAGGCACACCAGCAAATACCAAACAATCGTGGACTAAACCACGTCCTTAGGGTAGCGACCCCTAAGGAGTCACCATTCCCGATCTCGAGGTCTTTCACTTTAAGTAATAGTGTCTTAATTAAGGGTGATCACAAAAACACAACAAGAAGATAATTATCCTCTTTTAATCGTTCAGATATCATCAGAGATTTCTTATTCAGATGGTCACCCAACATAACATAGGAAAATCAATAAGGCCATCCTAAACTCATCTAATTCCTAATTAAAACTCATTCTCGTGATACTTACTAATCATCAAACATTCTTGCCTCGTTAATCAACACTAATAGAGCCATGTCACGAATTCCACAATCATAATGATACACTAGATACGAACTACTTATTTACCACTTTACTTATAAAATCACTACGTCACCCTTCCTTATTTGATAAATTACCATGTTACCCTCCTTGTTACAAAATCACCAAGTGATCCCTTATTCGATTTAGGTTACTAAATTATTTATCATACTTATTAGGACATTAATTTCCCCTTAATAATTATTACACTTAATATACTTTCCATTTAATTGGTTAGATTACCACTTTGCCCCTTTCTCCTTTATTATGATTAATAAACTATCCTTGAGTTGGTCAAATTACCAAATTACCCTTCCTCCTTATCATAATTACCAAATTAACCCTTTATTCAGTTAATCACCAATTCACCGTCCTTTATTCTCATTTACCAAACTACCCTTCCTCATTGTTAAAATTACCAAATTGCCCTTCGATTGGTGAAATTACTAAATTACCCTTGCATATGATCATAATTACAATTTTGCCCTTCTCTGTTATTAAATTTACCAAATTACCCTTTTGTTATTTAAGTTACCGAATCGCCCTTCTTATTTATCATAATTACCAAACTACCCTACTCCATTATCCAAAATTACAAAAATACCCTCCAGTCGGTTAAATTACCAACTTACCCCTCACATTTATCATATTTACCATTTTACCCTTCTCTACTATTAAATTATCAAATTACCCTTTTGTTATTTAACTTATTATTTTACCCTTCTCAATAATTATTATTTCCAATTTACTCCTTTCCAATGTTCACTTTTACCCCTTTGATTTACACAATTACCGTTTTACCCCTTTACCTTCAAATTTACCATTTTACCCCCTTAACTCCCAAAATTACCATATTGCCCTTTTACTTATAACTTTTCCATTTATCCTTAATTATAAAATTACTAATCTTGCCTCCTTTAATTTCCAAATTACCATTCCGCCCTTAGATTGTAAAATTATCATTTCGTCTTTTAATCATGAAATTACTATTTTGCCCTTTAATTATAAAATTGCAATTTTACCCTTTTATTATAACATTACCAAATTGTCCTTGTTATTACAATTTACCAAATTGCCATTCTCTTTTTTTTTACAAGATTACCAAATTATCCCTTTATTACAAAATTATTGTGTCACCCCTTATTCACAAAATTACAATTTTACCCCTACCTCCAAAATTACTATTTTCTCCTTTTATTAACAAATTCACCATTTTACTCTTACACATACCCTTATTATTAAATTATTATTAATACTACATGAAGTATTAACCTTAAAGTCTCACCAATGACTCTTATAATTAATGTAATGCTTATTAGCACATATCCATGTATTAGGCCATACTCATATACAATATACATTTTTAAAATCTCCCCCTAATGCTAACAACATGTTACACATGTAATAAAAATCACCATAGCAAATAACAACATGGATAATAATTTATATTTTCCCTAACCACCAAATTATTACCCTAAATATTATCCCCATACACATCATCAATCTATCATGCTTCCTTTCAACAATAAACACAATAACCACATATGATAATGCTAAGCAACATATATCAAGCATGATACACACTAATAATGCCTAATGTAATAATATGCGTTAATCCATGCATTTAAGCGGGATTTAATGATTACCTTAATCTCGCCAAAATTATCAAACCTTACCAAGCACAATTAGCAATTCAACACCTAAGAATAATATCCATCATATACACGTTAGAAATAAAATCCAAGTATCAAACTTTATAAAATTTAATTAGTAAAAATACTTAATATAAAACACCATTATACCTTAGAAATTAGCCAAATCATTTCTTCTTCTTTTTCTTTTTTTTTTTTACATCAAGGAGAGCTCACGCTGCATGAGCAGCGTGAGTTTCATGCAGAAGAAGAAAGGGGAGAGGCTCGAAGAGGGGTGAAATGGGAGGGAGGAAGGGTGGCTCGGTTTAGGGACTTTGGGCCAGAAAAGGAGATAGTTGGGGGAGGTTCTAAGGCAAGTGGATGGTGCATAAGTGAAGAGGGGGTGTAAGAGGTGGTCGGGGATGGTTTCGCGGCGGATACGGCGGCGGCAAGGCGGCGAAGATGGCTGGTGATAAGGGGAGAAATGGGGAGAAAAGAAAGAAGGGGTGGAGAAGGGAGGAAGTGTAGGGCTCAAGGGGGCGGCGTGGGGGTGCAGGGCAGTAGGGGTGGTGGCAAGGGTCAGCGCAGGGGTTGGGTGCGGCGGACGGTGGCGGTGCGGGGTGAAAACAGAAAAACAAGGGAAAGAAGGAAGGAGAGAGGAGGGAGCTCGGGGGAAGAAGGTGGCTCCAAAAATGGGACAAGAAAATGGGCAAATGGGAGAAGAAAAGAAGAGGAGAGGTAAGGGGGCAGGCGGCAGGGCGTAGGGCGGCAGGGTGGCAGGGAGAGGGTGGTGACGGGAAGGGGGAGTTGCAGACATGGATAGGGGTGTAGGGTAGCTCGGCTCGAAGGAGGGGAGAAGGGGACAGGGTAGAGGGAGGGAGTAGCAGGGGTTGTCGGTGGCAGCAGGTCGGCACGGCAATTGCAGGCGGCGGCGTGCCTGTTCGAGTGTCGGGGAAGGTGATGGCTACTGGGTCGGGACGCAGAAGAAGAGAGAAAGGAAGGGGAGGGGTGCTGGGCAGATGGACCGGCGCTGGAAAGAAGGGAGCCGGCCGGTCCAGGGAGGAAGTAAAGGAAGGAGGGTGGGCTGGTGTGCTGGGCGGCGCGCGAGGGAGAGATGGGTGAGGCGGGCCGAAGGCCCAATCGGCGGGGAAGGCTGGCCTGGCGAGGCAGCCCGAGGGAGAAGAAAAAAAAAGAAAAAAAGAGGAAGAAGGGTAAAAAAAGGGAAAAGAAAAAAAGGGAGAAATAAAATAAATTAATTTATAAAATCATAAATGTAATATGCTTGATAAATTATTTAATTAAATAATTTAATTCATTATAATCTAATATATTGATTTAAAAAGGATAAGGTTAGTAAAATATTAGTGTGAAAATAATTTTAAATAAAAATAGCATGATAGAATAACAAAATATCTATTTTAATTTACTAAATATTCCCGTCCGAATTTATATACTAAAGAAAAATCCATAGATTAATTAAATTAAATAAATTTTAAAAGCTAATTTATTTCAAATAACAGGTATTTATTAAAATATATGTTTTCGAAATTTTAGGGGGATTACACTAAATTTTAATTTTTGTGTAGAAATATGAATAACCTTTCACTTTAACAGAATATGTTCCACTACTATAATGGATATTGTTCTCATTACTTTCTCTTATAGCTAATTGGTGAACAAATAAAGCAAAACAAGAAAGAACACAAAGATTTTACATGGTTTGATCAACTCTTATCTATGTTTACAGCTGATGTTGCTATTATTTTACTATTTGTTTAAAAGTAAATAATTACAAACCTAGCGCTCAAGTCTAACTCTAGTTCTCAGTCACCCTACGACTGACTCTAGTTATGTTACTCTATTACTCTACATAATAGCTCTTGATACACTCATACCCTCTTATAAAATATGTAAATAAAGAATAAATATATATTTTCAACTCTTGTGCTTCTACAATGAACAAATAGTTCCTTTTATGATCTCACTATTGTAGACCAAACTCTCTTGAATTTTCACTGGCTTACTCTTATTTTTCTCTTTGAATTTCTCACCATGTACATTGGTTTTCTTTCAAAGATCAAATAGCTCATTATTGCTCAATTTCTTTAAATCTTTGAAGGTCAAATTTAAATAAATGTTGAATGACATAGATCCTTAAATCTTGGCAAATAATCTCATGAAAGTCTCTCTTACAAATCTTTATATTTTTATCTTTAACTCTAAGAAGAATATTTGTTGCTTTAGTCCTGAGAATTAGGAGTATATTTTTAATAGTTATTCGTGATTTAGATGCCCTGACAATTATATTAATATATAGATATCTTCAGTACAAACATCTTCCGTGATGTTAGGAACAGTAATAGGAATTGACATTATCAAGACGGTGCCAAATCCATGCTTTGTTCCCAATTTTGTACTAAGATCAAACTTAATCTTTCAATTCTCTTTTCTTTTACTTGAGCAGCTTAATCATCCATACATTAAAATTTACTCTTTTGAGATGTTTGAAGATAATATAAATACTTCTTTGATAATTTGTTCCAAATCATCTATTAATTGAGACTATCTTGGCGATGTATTCTATATGACAGTTCTTAGTCAAGTTTTGAGTTCTCTACTTGGACACGACCTCATCAACAAATCTAAATATGTTCAATATATTCATAAACAAAAGTAATCATAAAGACATATTTAGAATCATCAAAACACATGAAAACTCAACAGGGATGCATGGCAAGAATCAACTAACCAATGAAGTTCAATGCATGGGATTATTTGAGTTGGTAGTAGGACAATTAGTTTATCACCTTTTATGTATTTGCATTGATAGTAAAATATCGGGAAAATGAATGTACCTCATTTTCCCCATTGATCTCTCGTCTGTAATCCCCTAAACTTTTAAAAGCCTATAATTTAATAAATAATTTTAATTTAGGATAAATTAGCCTTTAAATCTATTTAATTTAATTATTTTATGGATTTTTTACTATATAAAATTGGATATAAATATTTAATAAATTAAAATAAATATTTTTTTATTTTACCATACTCTTATTATTTAAATAACTTTTCAAACCATTGTTTTACTAAAGTTATCCTTTTTAAACCCTTATATTTTAATTATATTAAATTAAATTATTAAATAAATTGATTACCCAAAAATATTGTATTTTATTATTTTATAAATTAATTATTTTATTTAATCTCATTTTTCCTTTTCTTTTTCTTTGTTTCCTTTTCTTCTCCTTTTTCTCTTTTCTTTCTTCTTCTTCTCTTTTTCTTCCCTTAGGCCACCGGCCAACCTGCCTCTCCCCCACCCTCACCCCCTACTCCTAGGTCGTAGGCCCGCTTCCTATCCTCCCTCTCCTTCTCCCTCACGCCTGGGCCACTGGCCCATTTTCTTTCCTCTTTTACAGGAGCCCGACCGCCTCCCTCTTTTCTTTCCTTCCTTTCTTCCCCGACCGGGCTAGCCCGCAATCTTCTTTCCCTTCGATCGCTCGCACGCACGCGCCTCCTCCCCTTCTTCTTCCTTTTTCCCCAGTGAAAAACCTGACCACCCCACCATCTCTGCCACCCTACCTACCCTCTTCCCCTTATTGATCTCCCTATCTATCTCTCTCTCTCTCTCTCCTGCCATTTCTCTACACCATCCCAACCCCACCACCTCTCCCTCTCCCTGCCCATACCCCTCTCTTCTTCTCCCTCTCCCTGTAACTCCCATTCCCCTACCACCCTACCACCGCCCTCGAGCCACCCTATCCCCTCCTTTCTCTTCCTCTTCTTTTTCTTCCTCCTTCCCATTTTACATTTTTTTGGAGCTCTCCATGCCTTCCCCGATCTCCTTTTCTTCCTTTCTTCTCCTCCAATATCTCACCCTATTTTTCTTCGCCGCCCCGCTCCGCCACTAGCCACCTGCACCACCCCCTGCCACCCTCTACCTCACCCTTGAACCATCACAGCACCCCTCGAGCCACCCCGCAGCCTCCTTCTTCCTCCTCTCTTCTTTCCCTCCCTTCTCGGCAACCACCCTACACCATCGCTGTTCCGCCACCTCTGCCACCACCTGAGCCACCAAATCAACCCCTACAACCCCCTCTACCACCCCTAAGCCTCCTTTGGCAGAAACCACCACCTGCAGGCCTCCATTTTCTCCCTCCCTTTTCCTTCCTTCTTAGCCCTCCATCTTGACTTACCTCAGTAACCTCCCTTCACAGCCTCGTTACTGCCGCCGCCGCCCTTGTCCTCCATCAATCCTTCCCCGACCACCACCTACACCCCCTCTTCACTCCTACACCCTTCTCTTACCCCAAATCCATCCCCGTCTACCCTTTTTCTTAGCCCCAAAACCCCAACCGGAAAATAGCCTATTTTTCCTCCTATCACCCACCTTCGAACCCATCCTCCTCGTTTCTTTGCATACAGCTCATGCTGCATGAGCAGTATGAGTTGTTGCATTTCTTGATTTATTTAGGTAATAATTTTAAGATGTAATAATATTTTAATTCAATTATTTGATTAATTAAGTGTTATAAAGACTTATGCTTTGATTTTTATTATTTCTAATATAATAAATCTTGATATTATTTTTAGGTATTGGTTTTGATAATCAAAGCTTGAATCTTTAACCGGAATATCAGTGAGTTTTATTTTTATGGGAATTAAGGTAACCGTTAAACCCCACTTAAACGCATGAATAACATATGTTAGCACATTAGGCTTTTTAATGTGTATTATGCTTGATATATCTCGTTTAATATAATATATGTGGTTTCTTGCGTTGATTGATAAAAAGGAAACACGATAGATTATATACTATGTATGGAAATTTTGTTTAAGGTAGGAGTTGGTTATTAATGAAAATGTTAAGTATTATCCATGTTGTATTATGCTATTGTGATCTTTAACACATGGTTAATATTTTTGTGAGCCTTAAGGGTATTTTAGTAATATATCTTATACAAGAATATGGCCTAATATGTGTGGGTGTTAATAAGTATTATATTAAATATAGTAGTTGTGGATGAGGTATTAATATTAAATTTGTAAATGTAATGATGATAATTTAATATAAGCGGTGTAATAAGGAACAAAATGCCAATTTGTAATTAAAAGGGGAATTATGGTAATTTTGAAGGTAAGGGTAAAATGGTGAATTTGTAAGTAAAAGGATAAATTGGTAATTTTGGAGGTAAAGGGTAAAATGATAATTTTGGAAGTAAAAGGGTAAAGTGGTAAATTGTAAATGAAAAGGGGTAAATTGGTAATTTTGGAAGTAAGGGGTAAAATGGTACTTTTAGAGGCAAGGGAAAAATATTAATTTATAAATGAAAAGGGTAAGGTGGTAATTTGTAAATGAAAAAGGTAAATTGGTAATTTTGGATGCAAAGGGTAAAATGAAAATTTAAAAGTGTAAGGGGGTAAAATGGTTATTTTGTAATTAAAGGGTAAAAGGGAAATTTTGGGATTAAAGGATAAAATGGTAATTTCGTAATTAAAGGGTAAAATAATAATTTTATAATTAAATGGCAAAATGGTAATTTCATAACTAGAGGACAAAATGGTAATTTTGAAAGTAAATAGGTAAAATGGTAATTTTGTAAATAAAAGGGGTAAAGTGGAAATTGGAAAGGAGTAACTTGGTAATTATGATAATAGAGAAGGACAATTTGGTAATTTAGCCAACTAAAGGATAATTTGGTAAATTTGATAATGGAGAAGGATAGTTTAGTAATTATGATCATAGAAAAGGGTAATTTAGTAATTTAACCAACTAGAGGGTAATTTGGTAATTTTGATAATAGAGAATGGTAGTTTGGTAATTTGACCAACTAAAGGGTAATTTGTTAATTATAATAAAGGAAAAGGGGCAAATTAGTAATCTAACCAATCAAATGGAAAATATATTAAATGTAACAGCTATAAAGGGGGATTAGTGACCTAATAAGTATGGGAGATAACTTCGTAACTTAAATCGAGAAAGGGGTAATTTGATAATTATGCAACAAGGAGGGTAATATGTTAATTTGTCAAGTAAGGAAGAGATGTCCTAGCAATTATATAAGTAAGGATTAAATGAGTAATTTGTACCTAACATGTCGTTGTGATTGTGGCATTTCGTAATATGACTTAGATAACGCTTATTAGCAAGGTAAGAGTATTTGATAATTAGTAAGTACCACGAGAACGAATCCTAATTTGGAATTAGATGAGATTAGGATGGTCTTAATGATTCTTCTATGTTACCTTGGACAACCATTTGAATAAGAAATATCTAACGATATCCGAATGATTGAAAGTGAATAATTATCTGATTATTGTACTTTTGTGATCACCTTAATTAAGACACTAATACTTAAAGTGAAAGACCTCGAGATTGGGAATTAGGGGTCCCTACCCTAAAAATGTGGTTTAGCCCACGATTATTCTGGTATTTGCTAATGTACCTTTGTGCCCTAGCCAGGCCCTATATCTTACTCTATCTAGCTCTATGGACCTAGTTAGGGGGTATGCATACTTATGTATTAGGTGTCCTTGTTAGTAGGGTACCGAGTTAACTTTATGCACCAGTACGACCAAGGTATCTTTGCGTCCCTAGGTTGATAGTTGGAGGGTACTGAGTTGCTTTTATATACCAGTGCGATTGGTGTACCTTTGTATTTCGAGATCTTGATATCCCTATCGAGACAAATAAATGAAATTATTGTGCTGATTAAAAAGGAAAAACTCTAATCGTTAAAGTGAAAGATTAATGAGCCGGGCCCAGTTAAATTATATTATGAGTACCAATCCACTAGATATAATAGTGACCCGAGATATTTTGTCTTGGATGATGTTTATGAGTACCGATCCACTAGATATAATAGTGGTCCAGGTGCGTGTTGCCTTAGATGATGTATATTTGTATTCCAATCCACCAGCCAGAATAGTAGGAGTCCCGAGCTCAATAAATTGGATTTGGTTGTGAATAAACTATGGAAAAATACTAATCGCTTATAGTGGAACACCTTGTGAATCGAGGTCAAACTGATTCACCGACGAATAATAGTGGTTAGGAGCGTTCTACCTTGGAGACCGATCCGCCGGCAATAATAGTGGTTAGGAGCGTTATGTAATGTATGTATTCCGGTCCACCGGCTATAATAGTGGAGTTCTCGCACTCATATAGATATTTATAATCTAATATGATTGATAATGATGGACTAAGGGCTTAAGGCCCAGAAGTATCGATCATTCTCTATGGCCTATTAATATCTGATTGAATTGTTAAGTATTTGGATGTATGAATGTGGATATTAAGTATTTACCTTTTATTATGTACGTATGTAGTATCATGTATTGCATTGCGGGCATACTGTTAAGTGTGATTTAAAGGATTACTCAGTACCGTAGTACTAAAGGGTTCCCTTCGTGGAGCCTCTACCTATTCAATGGGCAGTGTCCCTTACAGTTGCAGGTCATTTTCAGGTATTATTCAAGTGGCCTTTCGGAAAAGAGCGTAAGGTACTATCCAGTAAATCCTAGGGTTGTATTCTTTCGCCTTTTAAAAATTTATGGTTTCAATGCATTTGTTGATTTGTAACCACCACTGGTGGATTATATTTTTGTAAAGTGATACGTACGCTACTTTGATTTAATTATGGCTTAAGTTTCTCATAAGTTGTATTTTTTTCTTTTAGTCTTAGCACTTGGTACTGGAACGATAGGAGTAAACCGGTATGATATTAAGTGTGGCGGTAATATCCCCAAATTTTACGGTTTTATTATTTCGCTTCCGCTAATTGTTTTAATAAAACGAAATTTTTTTTTTGCAGTAAGTTTTAAGAGTATTACATCATCCATCAACATGCTCAAACATCAATGGGAAGTTATACGTAACCACCCTCATCAATGATTACGTGTGTAGAAAGGAACTAAAATGATATTGCAATCAATTTAATTTAATGACAAATGAACCACAACCCACTCCAAAATGACGAGCATAAGGATCCAATAATTGCAATTAGAGTAGAACAATTAGCAGGTAAACTTCAGGCGGGAAAAGATTAACATGCTAATTTTGGCAACTATGTCTATTTCATCTTTATATATATATATATATATATATATAATTTAAGGGAAGATTCGAGTGTAGAAGGATAGTAGAAATATCTACATAGAAAGTTTTTAGAACTCACCGATATAGTGTGGACACTCTAGTAACTTCCTTTATACAAAAAGGGAATAGAGACGCCCACTATGTAAGTAGACGGGTGTCCATTTGTTCCCATCATTCCACGACTTGTGAACACCCTCTAACTTGTTATCTTTCTCTAGAAATGCAAAGCTCTCCTCTCGTTATCTCTGGTGTTCTTTACTACTTTTAACTTATCATCAATCGTGTTAGGCAGATTGGACTTAGAGCCATAAAAGGATTGTAACTAATCAAATGTCCCACGACAATCAACTTGTCTATCGAAATTTTGCACTATCTTTCCTTATTTTGTACTCACCTCATGACCATACTCAACATATTTACATATCAACAAGATCATCTGTTGGGTAATGGTGATTAAGCTGCAATTACTTGCTGTAAGGATGCAAGAATCATGAAACTTCTCCGGAACATGTAGTTTATGAAAGGTATATTTAAAGAGAGGTTTGTCCTCCAGGAAACATATGCAACCCCACATTCACAACAGAAATACCTCCTGGGTAGTAAACACAGTTTAGGATGATATAGCATGAAGATTGTTCTCGATTCAAATTCTATTTCATTGCAACAAATTTTGATTTTCCCTCTAAAATTGTAAACTTTAAATTGTGAATACCATTATATTACATACTAGAAGGGTTTAAGTGAAAGAAAAGGCAGTAAATAAAAAATAAATACAAAAGGCAATGACCCTCCAACATACTATTTGCTATACAGATAAATACACAAAGAATTGAAAGAAAAATATGGAGAAGAAATGGTGGATGTGATGGAGATCAAAATCTAGTAGCAGCAGAAAGTACTTTCTCAAACACGAAGCTCAATATCTACCTTCCTTGGACAAGACCACTAAATACCTGACTGTTCCCAGCTAGAGTTGCTTCCCACTCCACAGAGGACAACAATATTTGAGAAAGGGAAATAACAACCTGCTTCATATCTGGTCGCAAAATGGGATCATCGTCCACACATTGCTTCGCCAACATTGCCACCTGAGCAGAGAACATGCATTGATGAGATGACAGAAAAGGGAAGACCAGAAACGGGAACAAATGTGCATTGTTCTCTGAAGCTTCAAACCATACATGGAATCAAGCCAATTGTGAGTCAACCAATCTAACCTTGAATACACAGTCATGTGGGTACAAGTCCATCAAATTAGGATCAATGTGGCCTTTCATGTTTGACATGCTTGTTGAGTCTGGAACATTCTTCAAAACACCCAACATCTGCATTCAAATTCACCGATTGTCAACTAGTTGCTATAGCTTCCCTATGATTTAAACTTCTCTCACAAGACACGTAAGTACATAACAGCTAGTGAAAATATAAGGGTCTATGGACGTAAATGCTTTGTACTTCTTTCTAGCCCTCAACTCTCTTCAGACTGTTGCATAGTGCCTTCCCATTAGGCAAATTGCACACCGGCCTAGTTGGTGTAATGTGACATATTCATTCGAACGACCGACTCAGTAATCTTAAAGGAACGATTGGCAAGCAGGGACACCTGTTATATGATTTTACAAGAAAACTAGTGCTACAAATACTTTTGAAGTCTGAATTATATTGAATAAACCCCAGAAAGTTGATAATTTAATTTTCAAATTTTTTCTTTAATAATAACAATTTTCGTTGAACTTATATATTTGTCTTCTGGGAATCCAATGAGTCTTTTAAAAGTCAGTGCTAAATAAATTTTTTAGATTCCTTGAATGTTCAGCAATTTGGTATAAATAAGAGTTTTCATTCTGTTTTGAGTGTGAGGAGGGGGAAAAAGAAAAAGGCTAGAGAACCTGTAAAAGAACTACCCCTTATCAAAGAAAATTGAGTTTTATTCAGACTCTTGATCCCACTATATTCTGCTGTCCTAAATTCACACACACAATCAACTGGAGTACATGATATAGAAAAAGTATAAACTATATAGGAATGTGCAGTGAGGGACTTACAATTGAAACAAGTGAACGTCGCTCTCTATTCTTTGCAGCACCTTCAGTTCTTACAACAGCCTCCCTTCCTGAAATTATCTCAAAGAGCACAACCCCAAATGCATATACATCACTTTTGGATGTTGCTAGACCTTGACTCAGATACCTGCATAAGGACTAAATGACTAAAGCAACCAATTTGAGATTTGGGACATGAAAACCACAATTCAAGGATGGAATTTTTGCTTACTCTGGAGCTAAGTAGCCATAAGTTCCAACAACTCTAGTGGCTGAAACATCATCACCAGCTGTGCCAACAAGCTTTGATAACCCAAAATCTGAAATCTGCATATGGAGAATCAAGTCAAGTTGAGGCTCTAAACACCAGCTAGATGGTAGTTGGGAAATTATGCATAGTAAGATACATACCTTAGCCCTAAAGGCACCGTCAAGCAGGATATTGCTTGATTTAATATCTCGATGAACATAATGAGTTTTAGTATGCTCATGGATGTATTCAAGACCTCTGGCAGCATCAAGTGCAATCTGAACCCTCATGATCCATGAAATGGATGTCTGACCTGATTCATGCAAATGTATAATTAGGTATGATAGTAATAAATCTACTGCATCAACTGTGCAGATGAGGAGTTACAATAATAGGATCTATTCTAGTATGTAAATAACAATAAACAGGGACTATCTCCTCCCTTGGCTCTTCAAAGAGAATATACTGGGACAGAATGGTTAAAGGTAGAGCTCATTATCTGCCATCATCCCCAGATTTGGTGTCTGGTTTACAACAAGCATCAACTTAAGATAATAAGGAAGATGGGACTTCTGAGCCTTGGATTTAGAAACAACAAACCAGGTCATAATATTTCATCCCAGAAATTGAAGGTAGATTTTCATATCTTCAATCTAATAACACCTGTAACTTGCTAGAGATAAATTTTGATATGCAATACACATCTAAAAATTAGCCAGCAAGTTCGACACTTTATTCCCTGCATGAGCTGTGACAATCATCTTTACAGTTTAGTTATATTCCAAGTTTATGATATTGAAAGCATGCACACCGGATCAGTTCAATTTGTATACTGAAGTCAGTATAAGAGTGTATCATCAGACCAAACAACATAATGTCCAGAAAGTTAGGCAAACTTTAGGAGCACACAGACCACAAAATAATTCCAAAGACATCAGATGTACAGACAGTGATGAAGAGGATAGGTAACCTTACCTCTGTGCTGAGGATCATGCAAATGGATTTTAAGTGAACCTTTTTGGGCATACTCGTAGATAAGGAAGAGCTCATCGCTGGTAGCTGCATACCCAATCAGCTCTACCTATAATGGAAAGTCTGTCAACATTTGAAATCAACTAGCATGAATCTACACTCCAAGTATCAGTCCAATCAGTGAAAAAGGCTCACCAAATTTGTATGATGAACCCTGCAAAGAACTTTCATCTCTGCCATGAATTCTTTAGTTTTTGTAGCAGTCATTCTTTTTATTGCCACCTCCTGCCAGGCATTATATATGCATCATATTCTAGGCGTATGACAAGCAATAGTACATTAAAATGTAGAATCACTGATGCAAGTAATAGCTGAGAGTCTGAAACCTGGTCATGGAGAAACCCAAAATAAACAGATCCATATGTCCCATGCCCGAGAAGATTTGAATCAGAAAAACCTTCGGTTGCAGAGAGAACTTCATCATATGTGAATACCACAGGCTTCTCCACTTCAAATGCATCATTCCCAATGGCTGAATATTAAAAACAAGTAAACTATTAATCAAGCAAATCGATGCAAGGACCCTATAGTAACAAATACCCAAGACAATCTTCTCCGTTTAGAAGAAACCAAAAACAGTTCAAGAAGATCCACATTTTGATTTCAGAAATAAGCAATTTTGTCAAAACTGAAAAGTTCCACTCTTCCATTGAATGTAAAACATTGCACTGCATGGTCCAACTAAAACAGCTATTCATAGAGCTGTTCAACAGTTTTCCGGTTCAGAATGAAGAATGCTACCTTAAAACTGGGTTTTTTCAATTAGTTATGAAATTTGTACAAGTGTTGATGAGAGCAAAGTTGCTTCTAGCCTTCTACTTGGCACAAATGAAAAACAGACCAACTATTGACAGAATGAACCCTCCAAAGACACCAAAAATATTATCAATCAGAATAGAATAAGCCTTTTCTTCCAAGATAGCCAGAAATAAAACGTTGACCAGTATACATTTGCATAATGTTCTGCATTTATTCCATTATTTCTTATAGAACAATTCCATGATTACTTCAAAGACAGATCCTAAATTGGAATTCGGGGTATCAATTCAGCCACATTCCATTCAACAGTGACTGTAATACACAAATACAATGGTATGCAAAGGTTTTATACGGAAGGTAAAACTAAAGAGACACAAACCACTGTTCCCTCCCAAGCACAGCAAGCAGATTCCTCCCTTGCTGATTCACACAATATGAGAAAACTGAGCACGATACATCAACAAGTTTAAATAAATCTTAAACAGCTACAGCCCAGGTTCAGACCATGCTCACATCAGGATAAGTATTGCTTTGGAAAGGAGGGTCGTCTGTTCTTCTATGGTTAAGGCCCAAAAGGATAGGACAACAAAATAAAATGACTGATAACAAGTTCTAAGAGCAGATACCTCTAGCAATATTAATCTGATGGTCAGCAGGCTCGCCAATATTGCTTTGTTTCCACTCACTAGATCCACCAATATCCCTCCCTGAAGCACAACAGAAACTAGCATTCCGCAAAATTTCAAACTTATGAACATTTCTCCCGCCTTCATCTTTCGTACAGCTTCTTGACCTCAGTAGCACACATACAAGTAGCATCAGCATTATCAAACAAAAAGCAACTCCAGAACCCCCTAGGATCCATCCATATGGCAGGTGGCTCCCATGATCAGGTCGAGATACTGCAGGGAAAAACATCATACTTGTATCAGCAGTAACATGATGAAGTTGATGTGTCTCGCATGAAACAGCTCTCACAGCAGAGAGCAATCACTAAATTTATGAGAAAAAAATAGAATTTTTTCCCATTAATACAAGGTGGAATCCAAATATAGCAATGCAATATTAAAAAATGGAGTGAGAGGTGAAATTCATCGTATCAATTCCTAGAGACTTAATCTACAAGAATTCAGATGCATACTTGAAGCCTGCATTTGAGGTTTTCTTAGTATTAGTTTCTCTGAAACCCATTCTGAAATATTCTTCCTTTAATTAAAGTAGTGCAACAGAGAATAGAGCCTACTGAAAGAGTTCTGCTGGGACAATTCATGATATCCAGATAAAATTCCAGAGTTTCACTAGTGATTCAGATTATATGCATCTAACAACATCTTTAGAAGCTACAGTTTCTAATGCAAGACCATGGAAAATAGACAAAGTCATGAATGACGCATGCATAGAAAATCTGAAGTGACTAACCATACCTATGACACTGTCATTAGACGGAGTTGGAACTGGGGCTGGTGAAACACTTTTTTCTTCAGGGTAAGGCTCACCAGGCACTGGACAAGACAAATACTGAAAGTGAGAGATAAGCCCGAGATCACTATAAAAACACAGAACCGTAGTAAGAGTAAGAATGTGAACGACTGCACACATTTACTACACAAACTTGAACAAATGTTCCACAGAAAGCACCACAACCAACAACAGAAATGAGTTGAGCATATGTTAAGCTAATGAAAGAAAGAACAAAATCAACAACCATTCGCTATGAGGAAAACCAGACAGAAATTTATTCAACTAGAAGTATTGATGTTCTACCATCAGACACATATTTATTGGGGTGTTCTTGTCCATTGACTGCCACTTCAATCTTTTGCAAAGAATGATGCATTTTCCCTTCACAAAATATCATAATTAAAGAGAATACAACCTTTGATATATCATAATCATGAGCAGCTGTTGAAAACTATGGTTCAAAGATTTCCTTCATGGTAGAGTGGCACTGCTTCCTTCATGAACTACAAAATTAATAATTCATAACCCCCATGATTGCAATAAATTTAGACGGAATGGTTTCAGAGATCATTTTGTTCATTTAGGGATCACTTCTGAGCAGGATCAACCACGCAATTCGTTAACTACAACAACAAGCCTCTAACGAAAATACTTGACCCCCACCCCAAGATGATGTCATGACATTTTTGTAACCAAACAGGGTTCATAACCATTTAAAAGGTCGGTTCATCACATACTTACAACTGCTAAGAGCACATATAGTATTTCCTCATATGTCTCGTGTTAATTTTCCAGACTTGCACAAAACGCAGAAAGTGTCCCTCATCTTAATGTCAGTTATTTATTTCAGAGCAGTTCAAACACCCAGTGAAAAGGTTGAAGCTTGACAAGAAGACTTGCAGCACTTGAGAATAACAATCAAGGCGCAACCTTAATCAAAGCATTTGATGCGTGCAGAACTTTGGCATGTATAATTATGCCCTTCTCTCACTATCTATTCTTCGGTCTAGATCATCAACTCTTTCCACAATCACATAAAATCAGAAGAAAATTTAACACAGCCATCATACGAAATGCAACAAATCTACTAGCCATATCGAAACAAAAAAAAAAAAAAAACTCATCTTCAAATATAAAAGAGACAAAGGAGTGGATGAAGAACTCACCCGAATTCAAGGGAATATAATACAGCGAACCAACACTAAAATTATTAGGATTAGCAATTCCATTAACCTGCTCAATACTATCCATACTAACCCCAAATCGACTAGCCAAAGATCCAACACTATCCCCATCTTTCATAACATAACTCATCAAATAATTCCACAATCCACTAGAACACCCACAAAACAATCTAACTGCAACAACCTGCCCGACCCTTGCCTTTCGCGTATTATTCTCCCATTCAGGAAAATACGCCAACCCATCATACACTTTACTCAGCATATCATTCACAGGCCCATCATCACTCTGCCTTACAGTAAACGTAGTAATGGTTAAGTAGTCCTTCAATTTTGAGTTACAGGAGCAGTTTTTACGGATGTATATGTAATCTATGTCGCTGTTTTCTACCGTTACATCCTGAGGCAATACGTCGAACATGCTCTGGATCAAAGGGAGGGTCACGTTTGAGCTGGACTTGAAGGCTAGAAATGATGTGCATACTCGATTTGTGTCTGTACAGTTCATGGGGGTTGTTGAGTTTCCTGGCTGGATTGAGAGGAGGAAGAAGAAGATCACAGAAACAAGAAACCATGGAGATTTCATTTCTGTTCCTTTTACCTTAAAAAACCGACTAGTTTTGTCAAATAGGGTAACTGGAAGAATGAAGATTGAAGTGGGTCGAGATGAAATTAAGAGGGAATTGAAGAAGAAAAGAGGAAATTGGAGGTGGAGGTGGAGGTGGAGGTGGGTGTGGGTGTGGGTGTTTGCGCGGTGGCGGTGGCAGTGGCAGTAAACAGAGGTGTGAGTCGTGTGACAGTCTTTAGGGGTCTGGCAAAAGGGACCAGCCTCGCTGTAGGAAAAGATGGTGAGGATGAAATTTAGCTGTCCTAAGACTAGGATGACCAGAGGGGGTCGATAGTTGTCATATTTTTAGCCATTTTGACTGAAATGTCCTTCAAGCTCATTCATGTGCAATTTTCAACACCAAAACAGCAATAGCCACCGATCAACGGTAAAGATGAAATTCCGTTAACTAATGCCTTCTATTTTTTTGTTAACTTTTTACCTGTTTATTTTTCCAAAACTTATATTAAAGCATTTTATAATTAAAAACTTATGTTTTGAGTTTTCTTATTTTTTTCATTTCTTCATTTTTAACCCGGTAACAATACTGCCAACCAATTTAGTCTTATGAGAATAAAAACATGAGTATGTTAAGTTATAATGTTAGAATATTTATTAATGTAAAATATAATTGTATTGGTTTACATCAACTTTTGCACTTATATATTCTTGTTGTATCAATCATAAAAGTAATCCTACAAGTAAAAATAAAAGCAATAAGCATATCATATATTATATTTATAGTATTAAATATGACAACCAATATCTAAGTATTTGTCACATTTTCTCTAAAAAATATTCCAAACTATCATTGTCTACTTTTAATTAGCTACAAATAAGATATTAACATCCTGATCTTGGAGACATGAGATTGTCAAAGTGGAAAAGAACAAATGAAATGTTAACATTAAAAATCAAGTTATATATTTCAACAAAAAAAAAATTAAGCTCTACTACTAAATTTGCACAAAATAATATTTCTTCAAAGCTATGAATAACCATCCTCCATTTTATTCATATCGATTTCCTTCCATCGTTTATTTAAGAAATTTCATAATTAATTCTAAATATTGTGATCTATCTTAATGGCTAGCATACAAATGAGACAATATTTAGATAATGTAATAATCGATTAGAGAGAAATTATGTTCCCTCGATCTTTTTTTTTTTTGGGTAAGAGAGTGTATGGTGAGTCAAACTCCCCTAAGAATGTTCCTAGATTAAAATCTTCATTTTGAGACTATACTACTTTTAAATTGATATTAAAGTTGTTTATCATAAAATAAGCTATTAAACTCAAAAAGTTGTGATATACATTTGAAAATAAAAGGGTACCTAACTAAGAATAAAAAAAAGCAACATGTGCACTAATTAATCATGACTAAAAAGCATTTAATATATATATAAGTGTCTACAAAAGTCAATAGTCTATAGATTACTACTAATAAAATTAAACGTGTTGTAGATGAATCAATTTCCATTGTATTGGGAGTAAAAATGCATGAATGATCATTCCTAATTACTTTGCTCATGTAACGGTAGATGAAATTAAAGTATATCGAATATTGGTCTCGTCATAGAAAAGAGTGATCTAATTATATCACATCTTCAATTTCTCCCACCAATTATCAATGCTAGACAAATAAAAGCTAAGACATTCAATGAAAATGAGGATGGCCTTTTAATTACTTTAAAAATATAATCCAATCTCAAGTACTTCACCTATTCTTTAGAATTTTGTCTCCTACAATAGTTATCAACTCACATTTATCCTTTCCTTCACCTCTAAATAATACCTTAGCTTCATTATCACTGGCAAGAATGAATTAGTCGGATAATCAACATATAAATTTTAAAGACCCATTCCATTATGATAGGAGGATAAGTGCTCATATGGATTACCTGTCTCATCTCTTTACTACCGCATGTCAAGTAACTAATTAATTGAGTCTATAAATGCAAAACATGATGTTTTCATATGCTTGAAATTTGTAATATTTTTTAAAATGTTAGGAGTTTGAACTATTTCTTGAGCACTAAAACTTCATAAACTTTATTTCTTGAATATGTGTTTTATGGAAACTTTCTTTAATTATGGGAATGAATTCATTTGTTTTTATTTGCATGTATAATTTTCATACTCTTTCATTTCACTTCTCAATATAACTTGGAAGCTCTTTATTAAAAAAATTAATTTAATAATCATGTGCTTTTTCCACATATATTTCACTATCCTTCATTTGGTGTTAAATTGTAGTATCTTTATATTATATGTAAAAGTAACTAACTATGTATTTATTTCATATTGTGGTGAGATAGCCCTTCGTGTTGAACAAAATAATTGTTGTTCTTTGTTGTTAATTTCACTTTTTACTGGTAATGTTTTGTAGCTTATTCCGTGTAGGTATTTCATTAGAAGACTATAGTTCTTTTACTTTGTTACTTTAGTCCTCTATTATTGCATAAGATTTAGATCAGATCACTTCTTTTTATGCAATTGCAAGGTTTCATATTTTTTATACTTATTAATAAATTTTATATTCAATGAATGTTCTTTCAAAAAATTGGCTATATATGGTTTTGCTTCCCTTCGGCTAAGTATTATTATAACCACAATTTTAGATCCATGTATCACATTGGTGCCATGTTATAGTAAGAGTGACATTGGTGGTGGTGGTGGTGGTGGTGAAAGTAGTAGTGCAAAGTCTATATAGAAGAATGCATGTAGTCATATTCAAATGAAAAATAGCTATTTGTCAATTTTTATTTCTTGAAAACAATTGTAATGAGCAACTAGAAAACTATATTTAATATGATAACATTATAGTGAAAGAAGATGTAAAAAAGAAGATAGGATAGGATAGAGGAGAAATGAAATGTTTATCATTCTTATTGTTCTTTGCACGTGTTATCTGCATATGTTAAAATGACTAAATAAGCATAAGTAGGAGGCTACAAATCAATGCTAATAAAGCATAAATAAACACAAACATTTAATCCATTCTTCAGTAATTACTCTACTTAAACTTTGTAAATTTCTAATACATTTTTATAACAAAAGAAACCAACATAAATTATATTAAAAAAATCAAATGACAAGTTAATATTTAAATATCCCATGCATGGCAAAGGTGAGTGCCTGGTGTAGATATGCGAGAGATCTTTTGAGAAGATTATTAGATAGTACATGATACATCATAGAGGTGGCTAGTAAGCTTCAGAAAGATCAAAACCGTCTTATTTATTAGCTTTAAGTTCAGTAGTAGATGACTGCTGGTTGAGCTTTGCGCGGTTAATAAGGAAAGTATCAGGTGTCGATGGGATAGGAAAAGGGTCATATGGTAGGGCGAGGGACGGTTGGGTTTTTGGGCCCCTGAAAAAGTAGCGCCAATTCGCGATATGATTGGCCAATATATCGGCAATTGATCGTGAGAGCCGGACTCCCTGAGTCTCTTGTCTTTTACGCTGATACTAAAACATTGACTGATGCAGAGTGAACCAACCGACACTGACATTTACGAGGGTCGAGATTCTCTGCTCCTGCAGATATGCTACCGTGCAAACGCACGTGAATCTTGGCCGTTCAAAATACCCTTTACAGCCGGAGTGACGAGACACTATTACTTGATTCATGAAAAGTAAAAGACCCTCACGGTGGCTCCATGCGCGTAGTATAAATGATTAGGGAAATGCTATGCTTTAATTGCTCACCGTCATCATTTTACAGCTTCACAATCCTCTAGTTTAGCGTGGTTTCTTATATATAATTTCGCACCTAGAATTTATATTTTGAGACAGGATCGCAAACATGTGGCAAAAAAATTGGTTATGAACCCATATAATAAGAGTAACGATAATGCTAAGCGTACAACTGCTTTACAACGATCCTATGTGACAATTAATTAACTATTAAATAAATAAAATAGCATTTACTAACAAAGTGTCGTTTATGATTCTCCAACTATATGCATAATTCCTCTTATCTGTTATGTTTTTTTACCGCCTTTTTCTCTTAGTTTTTTTCTTGTTCTCTTCTTGTATCTGTCCTGCAATATTTCATTTATATCCCAAGCTTCAAGTTTCCCTGATTGGTTAAATCTGAAATCTTTCACAGCTAAGTCTCATCCATTCATAAACAAAGATAATAAAGAAGATGGTGAATGTTGTCTTGGACACACTATCAGACAATAGTCGGGAAGACTACTTAGGTTATTTAACTTCATCTCTTTGTATTACCAAAATCTTTATTAAATTCAATGTCTCCTGCATTAAAAAAAATAGTCGTTAGTAGTGCATAAGATAGAAAGTGAGATTATTTACAAGAAATAATTTTACATGAGTTGCTGAAATCACAATCATTGCTTTATATTACTAGAACATCTATTAAAATTAATGTCGCATGGGATTGGTAATTAAATACAAGTTAGTAGCTTCTTGGGTTGGGCATAAAATTTTAAATATCAAAACTAATTCATTTTTTGGCTTTTGGATTATGCCCTTTTTATTGAACTATAATTTCATGAAATAGTGTATTTTGATAAAATGTGAGCAAATCCAAAATTCTAATTCAAACCTAAACTACCTTACTTTTTACATCTTCTGCAAATGTATTAAACTTGTTGATTTCATTCACTGCTTTGTATTATCAGCATTTTTATTAAAATTGATATACCTTGGGAGTAGTAATATAATATAAAAACGAATTTGTACCCTGGTTTAGTAATATAATACCAAAACAAAATTTACAAAAGTTTAACAGGCTAGCAGCTTCTCTATTTGGACATTAAGTTTAAATACGATAACTAATCCATTTTTTGACTTTAGGATTATGTCCTTTTTATGATAACATTAGCAAATGCAAAATTCTAATTCAAACCTAAACTACCTACATGTTTATACCTTCTGCAAATGTAGGTATGGAAGGAGATTTCGAAGAGAAGTTAGAGGAAAATTTTGATCAAAATATAGGTGATGGAGAATCAAACCAGGTTGAAAAATCTGATGCAGTCACACCTGAGGTGGGGATGAAAGTTTGAGGAGTTTGAGCAAATGTATGAGCTATTTAGATTATATAGGTGTTATAAGGGATTTTTAGTGAGGAGGCGACATTCAAGAAAGGGTGATGATGGGACATTAAGATATGCTACGCTTGAGTGTAGTCGAGTTAATAAGTTGTTGAAAAGTAAGGGGTTGGATATGTTAAAGCCTAGATCGCAAGTTGGGACTAGGTGCAAGGTTAGGCTTTCAGCGCGTTTAGACATTGATGGCAAATGGGAGATTACAAAATTAGTCCTTGACCACAATCATGATTTAAGTCCGAGGAAGACTCAATTTTATCGGTGCAACCAGAAACTCACTCCATCAATGAAAAGAAAATTATTGTTAAATGATATAGCAGGAGTCAGACCTAACAAAAGTATCAACACAATTGTGGTTGAGGTAGGTGGATATGAGAACATGGGATTTATAGAAAAAGATGCAAGAAATTTCATTGAAAAAGAGAGGCGTTTATGCTTAGGGGAAGGAGATGCTCTTGCAATTCAAAAATACTTTTTGAAGATGCAAGATCAAATACAGGCTTTGTGTTTTGCATGGATTTGGATCACAAAAATCGATTAAGAAATGTGTTTTGGGCCGATGGTAGGTGTAGATAAGTATACAAAGAGTTTGGTGATGTTGTGACATTTGACTCAACATATCTAACAAACAAATATGAGATGCCCTTCTCACCATTTGTTGGTGTTAATCATTATGGGAAGTCCATCTTGTTGGGATGTGCATTGATATCAAATGAAGATACATAAAATTTTGTTTGGTTGTTTAGGACATGGATTGAGTGCATGAATGGAGTAGCTCCTAAAGGTATAATCACAGATCAAGACGAAGCCATGCAAAATGCAATTAAGATTGTGTTTCCTAATACTAGGCATAGATGGTGTTTGTGGCACATAATGAAGAAGATGAATGAAAAGCTCAAGGGTTATAATGATTATGATTCTATCTGTGTTATTTTGAGTAAAGTGGTTTATGATACTCAGACTACTACAGAGTTCGAGAATCTTTGGGCTGAGATGATTAGTAAGTATAATTTGGAGAAAAATACTTGGTTGACTGGATTATACAAAGAGAGAAGACGGTGGGTACCTTGCTTTGTGAAAACATCTTTTTGGGCCGGGATGTCAACTACCCAGAGAAGTGAGAGTATGAATCCATTTTTTGATGGGTATGTCAATTCAAAGACAACATTAAAGCAATTTGTTGAGCAATATGAAAATGCTCTAAGGAGAAAAGATGAAAAGGAGAAACATGCAGATTTTCAATCATTTTCGTGGGTTGTTCCATGCATCACTCTTTACAAAATAGAATCACAATTTCAACAAGTTTACACCATTCCAAAATGTAGAGAATTTATGGAGGAATTGACTGGTAAGATGTATTGTAAAGTGATCGATATCCGCAATGGTGTTGAGGTTATATAGTATGATGTCCAAGCAAGAACTTTGATATGTGCCTCTTGTCAAATTCAAGTCTTCACTGTTTCAATCAGCATGCAGAAAGATGAATTTTATTGTAGTTGTCACTTGTGCAGACATGTGCTACATGTGCTTATTGAAGAATATGATGTCAATGAGCTTCCAGAAAAGTACATTTTAAAGAGATGGAGGAAAGATGTGAAGAGATCTTACTTAAGGTGTAAAATCACTTATAATGGCTGGACTAGTACTCCAGAACAAAAAAAGTATAAAGAGCTTCAAAATCTTTTTTCGAAGGTTGCTGATTTAGGAGCAACTAATGATGATCGATACAATCGCTATAATGAATGGGTAGAAAATGAATTGAAGCAACAACAAACCACAAATGAAATTAGCAAGATTGTTAAATCAATCCAGCCATCCATTCCTCATCACATCATTGATTCTGCAGAAAATGCAAGTAAAGAAATTCAAGATCCACTACATAAGACACGCAAATGTCGACCTAGAATACATCCATATGCTAAGGCATATGGCAAAGGCAAACAGGCCAACAAATCTAACAGAAAAAATGGGGTAAGTTGTTAGTAATAATTGTGAGTTATGTTCTAATATTATTGCTAATACCTCTACTTTATCTACATGTTGATTATCATTATCATGGTATGTACTTGGTAGGAAAGTATCACTAAAGATCATGCTTCTCAAAAAAGTGCAGGAAGGGGGACCAAAAAAGATATAAATTCTCCACAAGAAGTGCTGGTGAGATTATATTATTCTCTATTTTGTAGGAAATACCTCTATGATATTCTATACTTTATCTTCAAGTTAAATGTAACCAAAACATTATCATGGTATATACTTTACAATAAAGTAATACTAAAGATTATGATTCTCAAAAAAATACAAGTCAAACAAGAAAAAATACAAATCCTCTACAAGAATTACCAGTGAGATTCCATTTATATACTGATATATTTGGTGTTAATTTTTTAATTTAAATGTTTACAAACACATATTTCATTCTTTATTTTGTAGGAAATTCCAAGTTATAACTCATATCTTGCACAAATATCTAATAATGCGTATCTTTACCTACTCCAAGCAAGTGTAAGTATCTAGTGTGAGAGAAATAGATTGATGATTGCATTTGTACCAACTAGCTATTTGATGCATGTTATGTTTATCAAGGAAGATAATTTATGATGCTGATTTTGTAAATATTGCAGACAAGTTATATACAACCATCGTTGGGAGTCTTTCCGTAAATGCAACCTGCTGAAAATTCTAGTTTTTGGAGAGCTTCAAAGTTGGCCATAAATGTACCACATGTTTATGGGATTCCTCAACCTTCAATCAATAATGTTGTTTTCTTCCAGCCTCCTACACAAGATAACTAGCTATAAGCTTATGATGCTTAGATAACTTCTAAGCTTGTAATGCTTTGATAACCTATAAGCATGTACTGCTTAGATAACCTTCTTCATATTTTTTTTTCTGAAGCTTTGGATTTATACGAAGCTTTCATCAACAATCCCTAAAACACTTCATGTACTTACTTTTAATAAGTCTGAAACAGGTTAAATAATATTGGAGATATTTTTCAAATTTCATGGTGACGAATTATTTCTTCTAAAAAGCTGATTTTACTATCAGTTTTGACATCAAAGCCTTTTTCTTATTTTATTTCTTTTGTCATCTAAATTTGCAGCTGATCTATCATCATCTTATGATATTATACATTTTGTCTTCAATGGTTACTCCCTTTCATCTTATAAAAGGTTGTGTTTTGACTAGAATTATGTATCCAACTTAAGTGATATCCCGATATTATTAACTTTATGGTAATTGGCTTTTGACTGACATTTTAGTTGGAGTTAATTTAAATGTCATCTTTTGACTGAAATAATTCTCGAGGTAGTATAGTGGAGAGTATTCTTTTCAGTTTCATGATTATTGGGTTGTTATTTGCTATGAAAGTTGTCGTTGCTGCTAAATACGACACTATATATGGCTTAAATTTTCATTGACTTATATGTTCTAATCTCCACTACTTCCTTCTTTCACAAACCCCCAAAACCTGCGACTTCTCCTAGCTTTACAAGGGATAAAAAAGACACGCACACACACATACAAAGGAAGAAGCACCATAGCAAGCAGCTGTAGCATAACAATAGAGTGCATACATTTTTATTCTTAGTTTTTTAGAAGTTTCTAGAGCATTTATGCTAGTTAAGAAAATTTGCACTTTAATAATTTCTTCCTACTCTTTTATCCTTTCATCTATGAAAGATCTCTATAATTTGGATCTTGCATCCAAGTATTTAGCTCATTTCGGGAAAAAAAATCCAAAATCAAGACAAAAAAATTGCAGATCTAAATCAACTAGACAGAAATTTACCGATCTAATTCAATTATACAGAAACAAAATTAGGTTCCAGATCTGGTTCAATCATATAGAAACTAACTCAATACTAAATTTGATCTAGCAGACAAAATTTTAAATTTAAGGATAAAGAAAGAGAAATTCAAAAACTTAATCCATATTACCTGTATTATATGCATAAGATGGATGTTCGATGGCAAAACCGGCGTTGGAAATTAGATACTTATAGTGCTTGTATTACCTGAGGAGGATTGATGATGAACGGCGAAGACGATACTACTGGAAAAAAAAAATTTAACAAAAAGTATACAGATAAAGGTGTTTGAATGATGAGATAAAGTAAAACTGTGCTGCTCTTTTATTTTATTTTTTGGTGGGAGTAAAAAATATGTGGCTCTTATTTTCTAAAGTAAGAAAGAAATACAGAACATGTGTACTCCAACTCATCGGTTGTAAAAATAGTAGTAACTATTAAGTCGTACTCATAGCACTACCGAAATATCAAAAATAAGTTATATTATGTTCGGTATGAGTGTCTTTTGATTTTGGATTTAATTTATATAACAATGATTTGGATTGAATTCTTTCAGGTTAGGTATAGACCTTACTTGTTATAATTTTTAGGCTTTAAATATGTAATTGTATATGTAGAATTTATATTTTGAGAGAGGAGTTCAAACATGTTGTAAAAACATATTGGTTATAAACTAGTATAATAAGAGTAGACATGAAAAATATGGTATATCAGGTTTGGGTTAGATGTCTTTCGACTTTTAGTCTAATTTAGATAACAATGACTTAAATCAAATCTCTTCAGGCTTTAGGTTAGGTCTAAAACTGACCGATTAGAACTTTTAAAGTTTGGATATGATTTGAGCTTATAAAATTTAGGTCAAATCAAGTTTGGGTTTGTTGATGCGAGTCTAGTAACTTCGAGTTGTATAAGGTTTGGTTGGGTTAGGTCAAATAAATTTACAATTCATATTAACATTGATCTTTATTAATACAATATCATTAATAAATTAAATTTTATAATTTATTATTATTGTCATGATTATTATAGTAATTATTATCATAATTTATGTAATGATAATAATAATAACAATAAACAACTAATTAATAATAAGAATATTATTGTTATTATTATTATTATTATAGTTTTATAAATATAGTTAAAAATATTTTTATATACATATAATTATAATTATTGTTATTAATTTTATGATAATTATAATTATCTTATTAACTATGATAATAATTATTATTATTATTATTATAATTACTAATAATTATTAGTATTGGTATAATTAATAATAATTTTCAATATTATTATTTTTATTATGATTATCATATTTATATTCATATTAGTCATTATTATTATTATTAAAAATATAAATATAAATTTTATCACTATTATTATAATAATATATATTATGATTATACATATAATTTGTATACTTACAATTAGAATTTTAATGTATATAACAACAACAACAACAACAACAATTTATATGATCTAATTTGATTAATGTTGGTATGATACTAAAATAAAGTGAAGAGATCAAAATCTTAGAAGTTTTGTTTTATTTTTTTTATATAGGTTGCATGTTATTTTCTTAGATGAAATCTTATTCATGAGATAGTTTATCAAGTCGGGTTATAATCATATTTATGTATGTGTATGAGTTTGGTTTATAAGTCGGGTTCTTTTTAGATTAGATTATTTTGGTTTAGATCATTTGGATGCAGGTTATAATTGCAATACCACGTTGTCGAAAAATCTAATTATAAACCAATAATTGTATGTATTAGTTGTAATAGCTATTTTAGGATGTTTTTGTATTAAATATATGGTTAATATGTGTGTTATTATTATGACATATTAGATATGAAGCTTAATTAGGTTCAAATTTGTAGAGAGTGCGTATTAAAATTCTACTCTAGGTTGGGTCTTAATTGGTATCCGTTCTATCGAGTAGTCCCTAACTCTGGTAACCTGATAATTTTACCCAGATATTTTACCTTAGTTCATCACCTATATAAATTACCCTCATCAATGCTAGTTTTTTTTACCTCACCTTACTCACTCTACTGGACACACCTTATCCTACGTGCCATTACCCTACCCTATACCTGAACTATATCCTCCATCCCCCATGTTTTCCTCTCTTTGTTTTTCTCCTCATCTCCCTATGGCTCCATTTGGATTGGGGTGGAAGAAGGTTAATGGAGATGAATAAATTAATTCACCCCATTTGGATATCAGGTTAATAATTTTACCTGGGTGAATCAAAGTTAATGTTTCACCTTCATTCACCTCGATTAATCTCGTTTTTATTAACCTCCGATTTTGGGGGTAACAGAGGTAAAGGTGAAAGAATAAGTAAATTTTTGACTTGATAGGACCAAAATACCCCTCAATGTGACTTATTTATTTAATACAAGGGTATAAATATAATTTATTTTATTATTTTAATATTCATTCACCTCAATTTAAACGAAAATTTTAAAACATTCACCCCAATTCACTCAGGTTAGGTTAATATTATCCAAACAGCATTTTAAAATATTTACCCAGATTCACCTCCATTCCCTTCACTTAGGTTAATTTTTAATGTTTACCCCTACCTCGATTCACCCCAATCCAAATGGAGCCTACATGTCATCCCCTTCTTAAGTCCTTCTTCTATCCCTCCTATGTTGTGCTTTAACACCCAAGCAATCCTATATTCTGCGAAGCTCCACCACACAAAAAATTCCTCTCTATTCCATCGTTGTGCCTTTATCCTTGCCATTTTTATTTTCAACACACTCCTCCACAGTTCCCCTACCTCTAGCTCCAACCTCTAGCATTGATCCCTCATCCCTTGCACTGGAAACTCTTGCTGAAACCACCCCAAAACCAAGGCATAACCTCACCGAAGTAAACCCATCTCCCTCGTCCAAACTTCTCCTCCCTTTGGCTTCGATTGTTCCCACTGAAACCACCACTACACGACTAGATAACCTTGTCATTCCACCCCTCTACCTTTGACTAAAACCACCGTTCCACCCCTTCCACATTCGTCCAAACTCATCGAAGCTCCATCCCTTCACTTTTAGCTAACTTTGCCAAAGCCCCTCTTTTTGTTGCACCATTTCCATCAAAGCCCCTCCCTCCACCTTGGGTCTTTTGAGCCACCTTCAGTCTTTTGAGCTACCATCTCCTCCTCCCCTTGCTTCACCTTTCCCTGTCGTTCTCCCCCTAGCACTAGTCAAGTCCACTTGCGTCCTCCTCTCCTTCTCGGTAACACCACCAAAGCTTTCCTTTCTTGTTGCTCGAGTGTTGTTTGACTTCCTTGCTCTAGTTCAACCGATTAGTAATCCTTGAGTTGTTTTAGAAATTTTAGATTTATTGTTGTGCAGTATTAAATGCTAATACATATGTGTTTGGGTGTTAAATTCTTAGGTAATTCTTGAGGACCTTGGAGAAAACTTGTTGTGTGAACTTGGATTAGGTAAATCAAATCACTCATAAGATGGTAGACTCTATGTGCGAGCATGATAAAATTATTTATACCTAGAATTATGCTGGGGTTTTACACTTTTCAAGTATTATGACATGTGTGATAAAATGATAACATATTGAATGGATGATACGTATAATTATTGAAAGTAAAGCTATCGACATGGTAATATGTTATATGATTTATGTCCGCATGTATAATTTTTTTTAGGATTTTAATTATTGCCAAGTTATTATTTAAATTCAATGGTAAATGCCTTATGATTGTTAATGTATGGTATTTAGGGTTATAATGAATTATATGAAAGCATATACGTATGATTAGGGTTTACTTATGATAAATTATATTCACATGACCTAAGGTTAGAGATATTCCCCTACATATACCATGATAATAATTTCCCTTCTTAAATGATTTATTATGCTTTAAATATTTACATACATGTTGCATGAAAGATGTGATACGTGAGAGTTGCATGATTAGGATTTTATGGGTACAATATATTAAATGCATGAAAAGTGAAAAATACAGTTAATTGCCAAAATGTAAAGATTACCTATGTGCTAAAATAATACAAAATATTGTCCTTTAGCCTTTTGATGAAAAATCTTTTATAATAATATTTTTTTGGCATAGAAATAAATAAAATTGTGAAATTAGGGTTTTAATGGCATTTTGTAATTTTAGTTTAATTTATCTTTTATGAATAATCAGATGTTAGGATGGCCTTATACTTTTGATAGGTTGACCTTAGTGTTGACTTGGCTTGGTATAGAGCAATGACCTTAGGGTTTACCTTAATAACTGGGAATAGAAGGAAAAAATTGCTAAGTATGGAAATGGAAATTGTCGTGCAATATGTGACATCTGCGATTGCCTTATAAAACATTAATACTTAAATTAAAAAAACCTTGAGTTGGGAATGGTTGCTCTCTAATATTATATGAGCCCTATAGGATGTATTGATACTTAGGAATTAGGTGGCCAAGGTTAGAGGATATTGTGTGGCCTTTGTGTGTCGGTATGACCAAGCGTACAGCTATGTTTCTAAGTTCGAGGGCAAGCGTATTGTATCACCTTTGGGTGTTAATGTGATCGAGTGTATCTTAATGTCCCTAGGTTGATCGTATATATAACACCCCAATATTTTAGAACTTAAAATTTTTATTTTAAAGAGTTAATAGCAGAAGTTAAAATACAAAACATAGGGGGTGTCACGCTGTATTCAACATAGAAGAGGCACTCCCTATCCCTAGTCTATGTCAGATGCAAGGAAAAAGTAACCTTATACCTAGGAATTAGGTGTGGGTAGCACGTGATTCCACTGTAATACAAGATATGAAATAGAGAGAAGAAAATAAATAGTAAAATTAGAGGACTAAGAGTCCAAAGAGTAATAGAGATATCCAGATAACCATACCTTTTATCAACTTATTTATTGCTCCTCCAAGGCAAGCACATCAAACTAATAATCATTAATCACCTGCAAAAATAGGAGAGATCTACTTATGGGAATGAGCAACACCCAAAAAACAGGTGGTCAATATGCTACGTACTAAGTAAGGGAATAATACTATTGAAATAAGGATACAAATAGCATACGCTTTCACATTAGATAATAAGTGAATAACCAAATAAATGAAACTTCTCGTAAGATAGAAAATTATCTAGATTCTTAAGTTAAGTATAATTCATTTTTATTCTTTTATATATGT